>JAFFSR010000361.1:1177500-1772500 GCA_017163975.1 Anastatus disparis | reverse complement strand
TCATCATCATCATCATCATCATCATCATCATCATCATCATCATCATCATCATCATCATCATCATCATCATCATCATCATCATCATCATCATCATCATCATCATCATCATCATCATCATCATCATCATCATCATCATCATCATCATCATCATCATCATCATCATCATCATCATCATCATCATCATCATCATCATCATCATCATCATCATCATCATCATCATCATCATCATCATCATCATCATCATCATCATCATCATCATCATCATCATCATCATCATCATCATCATCATCATCATCATCATCATCATCATCATCATCATCATCATCATCATCATCATCATCATCATCATCATCATCATCATCATCATCATCATCATCATCATCATCATCATCATCATCATCATCATCATCATTATTATTATTATTATTATTATTATTATTATTATT
Organism: Anastatus disparis; assembly: GCA_017163975.1. NCBI lineage: Eukaryota > Metazoa > Arthropoda > Insecta > Hymenoptera > Eupelmidae > Anastatus > Anastatus disparis. The sequence goes on along the minus strand of JAFFSR010000361.1, from coordinate 1,772,054 downwards.
ATTATTATTATTACATTATCATTATCATTATTATCATTATTATTAGTATCATTATTATTATGATCATTATTATTATTATTATTATTATTCTTATCATTATTATTATTATTATTATTATTATTATTATTATTATTATTATTATTATTATTATTATTATTATTATTGTACATTTTTACTTATAATACACAATTTTACTCTTCATAGAAAAAAGCGAATAAATCGTTATATATAAAAGGTAAAGTATTAGCACTTATTGCTAATATTACAATATTTAGATCTGATTTGCACAAATCATTATAGTCAAGCATTATTGTTAAAACAAAAGACGTCAAATCGTGAACTTTTAAACTATAGTATTGTTGAAACATTAAAAATTTTTTCATTATATTCATTTTTACATCTTCTTCATTATCTCTCTTAATTTCATCTTTTAGATATTCTTGAATGTAGTCAATAATTCGATTTACCTTACCAGCCTGCTGCTCCAACTGCGCAATACGTTCATCGATGCAAGGCATCATTAGTTTGAGTCCGTCAAATGTCACTTTTTGAAGACACGTAGTGGGTGGTTGGAATGTATGCCTTCTTCTTTTATTAGGTGATTCGTTTTCTTCATCTTCGTTTACTAATTTTGGTAGAGCCGCAGGGTTAAGTACAGCTCTCTCCTCAAATATAATACTCCTTGTACTATATGATGTTGTAAATAAGATATCGTGATTTTCCAAATATACTTTCGAAGGGTTACCGTACTTCGTCTTGAATATATGCGCTTCTTGAAAATACGCGTTAATAAGATCAATTCGGTTCTTCAATAATCGCCGAAAACTGATATCAAAAGTAACCCATCTGTAAAAATGTGCAATCGATATTTTTACACAAGGTACGTAGTAGCCATCACGAAATTGTAATCCAACAGAAACTTGCTTACTTAGAGACTTATTGATTAAGTACGTCGTCGAAAGAAGCATGTTATTCAGTCGAATGGCGTAGTCTTTTGTAAGATTGCGTTCACTACACTTTTCATTAGTAGACTCCGCCATGTTCGTTTTTTAAATATAAAAGTCTTATAACTTAGATCTGACTACGACTGCTGCTGAAAATATACTGAGTCGTATCTGGATTTTGCTGCTGACTTTATACCCAGAGCCCTCTAGAAAATTTGGTATTATGACGTGTCTGTACACAATGACTTCTTTATGAAAAAAAGCGATAAAGGATGAAGTGTTTTTAAAGAAAAAAATGATATACGATCGTAAATGTCTACAATAGGGTGTGAACTCATTATATTTTACAGCTACACAGATCACAAAGGTTCTATTCATATCAATATATGTGTGTTTACGGTTACGTCTTTCGGTTAAGGGAGAAATTTAATTTTATTACTTTTCTTTTAAGATTACTTATCGATATACTTTTCTAAGAAATCTAAGCAAACGTCAATAAATTAATTTGACAGCTAATAATATCCCAGGACTAATTTTTACACGACGAATAATCAATGATGCTTCTTTAATACTGACGGTAAAAGGGTCATTTTCTGCAGCATCCATTAGGCAGAAAGCGTCTTTGCTTCGTACAAGACGTACGCGTATTTCCACACCGTTTAATAAAAATTTATTCTGGTTAAAAATATCGCAATGTAAATGACCGATTAAATCAACAGTACCCGCATCACCCGTATAGTATTGACGGTTTAAAAGTCCCAAGTTAGCTTCTGGGGGCATCCTGATTCAAATTGTGTTAGCCTTCCATTTTTCCAGGAGTATCCAGGTACCATAGCGATGTAGTCAAGTGCGAGTTCATTGCACCAGTTGAGTAATTTAACAGGGTTTCAATATAAGCTCTGTATGGATATGCATTATTTGGTGGAGAAATGAGTTTTTGATTAAAAAATACATTGATTTGGTTGAGAAGCGAATGAAGAAAATTATTTACCGGACCCACTTTATTATTCTCAGCAGCGATATTTGGTAAAATTTATACGCGAACACTTAACATGGTGTGTGCTAGATCAAGATAATCCTCACCGCCCGGTACAACAAATTCAATCGGCCCATCGTCGGTAAGAGACGAGACTGGTTTATAATGAATAAACTGAGAGGACTCTAAAGATGTCTGCGTCGGTGGAAGAGTAAACAAATCTAATTCGGATTTCATGCATTCACACGAGTTTACGTGTAAGAAGGCCATGTTATTATCTTGGTCCAAAAATATCTTTTACACTTGGTAAAGCCTGTTTCTTTTTCCTACCAACAGTCCTTTTCCTCTTCCTAATACCAGCTTTCTTCTTCTTCTTTATACTGGTACGATTTTTTTTTGCTTTGTTACGCCCTGCTGAACTGCTCTTTAGAGACTGACGCTTTCGCTTACTAACCCTACGTTTATAACCACTACCTTGCATCATTTCACTGATTTTCTTTGCAGCTTTTCTCTTGAGATTTTCTCTTGATTCATGCATTTTCGTATTTATAGCATGCTTAAAATTAACTCCACTATTGGTGACGTCATCCAACACATGCATGCCAGCTCGAACAGCTTCTTTTCCAACCGCTTTCGCCCCACTACTTAAATAAGATAAGACACTACGGAAAAGTCCACCTAATAACTTCCTATTCCATGTCCACGTTGATAGTGTGAACAGTTATACACACGATGAACTCCCCCACCACCAATCTGTTCGCTGTAATAAGCTGTATAGTGAGTCATTTTTTCCGTTTAGTGATTACGCTTAAAGTGAAGTGTAATCGTCAACTTCCCGTACTCAAATGGTATATGTTTACCGTGTTGATCCCTTATATCAATAATGATATTCTGAAAAGTATTATTTAGTAAAGGGATATAATTTACAGGTGAAAAATGTTTCACTATGGTTGGTCCTAGCGTATATTTTGTGTTATTGAATGTAACTATACGTAAAAGAGCTGCTTAAGTATCTCCGACAGTATAAGGCAAGCATATATCTGTGTAAATAAAGAGTTGATCGGGTATCGCTCTTGCTAAAGACGCAGGTCTGTCTCCAATAATTGAGTGCTGTTTCTTAGCATCTTTGATTTTCATCGTTTTTAAAGGGATGATGCCTGTTTTCCGATAAATTACTTTTTCAAAACCAAAAATACGTCTGATTTTCTCATAAAAATAAAGGTAATGTGTTTCCTTACAATCACATACGCGTCGTATTACGTAAAATCCTCTTCTTCTTTTTGCTGGTTCAATTACTATGTGCTTATTTAATTCATTTGCTTGATTGATGGCACGTGATAGGTCTGCAATGTTCTTATACACACTATATGGAAACACAAATTTTATAACATGCGCATTATCTAAATTAATAAGGTTTTGTGATACTACTTCTTCTTCATCCGTTGAATAAAGTAAAAAACTTGCTTCAGACTCTTGAATGTGTAAAATAGTGCAGGGAATAATAATTTCTGTCATACCGACGCTCCAGTTACCTTGTACACGAATTTCATGTGATAAATGTGTGGTATAACAGGTTGTAGTATTATCCGGAAAATATTTCATACTGCTGTTACTTGGTAATACCAGATAAAAGTCATCTTCGTCCATTTTTAATTTTTAATTGAAGTCAATTTCTCGCTTTAATCTAAGAATTGAATTTTGCTGGGTATCCGTACTACTTTACTAGAACTTTTTTGTTCGATCCTCGTCCTTTACTACGTATTATACGTTCAATTTTAAACTTTTCTGTTTCTGCTAAGCGCTTTTCTCCAACTTTGACTAGCTCCTCTGGGTAAAATGAGCCATTAATCTTTTCACCATTTAAATCCGTCAATTCGCATGTGCATAGCTGTTGTCGTCTTGATATTCGTGAAATTTTGAAAATTTCTTCGCTGTAATTTTTTTTATATCCTTTCTCGAACGTGCCTTTCGAACGACTGATGCGCACGTAAGAGCCGTGCGTGTATATAGGTGCGCGTGATGGTTTTCGCTGACTAAGAGCTCTTTTTACTAAATTTTTTCTCGCTGTAAATGCGTTATGAATAGTTACATCTGCGGGCACCATTTTAATTCCCGTATGTAAAGTGTGATTATACGCATTGACGATATTTTGTATTACATCGATGTACCTGTGAGTATTTTTGTGTAAAATATCTAAACATTCGTTCCTTAAGCGTGCGATTTAAACGCTCTACAACAGCTGCTTTGATGTCTGGATTGCGCGCTGTGCGAAAATTTATATCTCCCTTTTTTAAATACTCTTGAAAAGAAGAATTTATAAACTCTTTACCCTTGTCCGATTGTATAGTTACAGGAATCCGTCCATTTGCTCTCTTGAGAATCTTCTCGAAAGCTATGGTGACGCTACGTCCGCTTTTATCTCGGAGCGCCTCTACCCAAGCATATTTGCTGAGAACATCTATGACGACGAGTAGGTAGCAGTAGCCATCGTTATATTCTTTGAAAGATTGCATATCACACAAGTCTATCTCCCAGCAATCATCGATATTTGTTACGTTGTATCTTAATCTTGGAAATCTTCGATGAATAGGCTTGTGTAGCGTATAAGCATCCTGGTTACTTAACCACTCATAAATACGCTCTTTTTCTTTTTTATTTCTACGAGTACTTTTACGAATTAAATTACGGGCGCCAGCGTATCCAGCCTCGTGTGAAGTATCGTAATATATTTTTTCAAAAGACATTTTTATATGCTAAAACTTTTCCACTTTTGCTTAAGTATTTTTTTCTTATTCCTACCTTCAGCTTTACTGTATTCGTATCGAGAGTGTAGCTCTCTCTCTAAATCTGCAATATCTGTTGAATTTTTTCCCTTTCGTTTATTATTAGACTTTTCAGCATCTAATGTCTTATACTGCTGTAACACATCTGTGTTACCGACAAGTTTAAACGGCGTTTCTGACAAAGCTAAAAATCTTATCATTTGTGCTCTTCCGGCGGGTGGAGTGAGAGATTTTTTTCTTCTTATAACGTCACTGATTAGATCTATAATATTAGAATGTGGTATAACATTACCTTCTATCGTTACACGACCTGTGTTATCCCACTTTAAAAGGTTACCAACAGCACTTTTTTTCAATGATTTAGTAGTAACCATGCACTTCTTTTATAGCTTTTGGATACGTTATCGAGAATCGAATCTTCGGCGAGTGGCGCTGTCAGCATAGCTTCACCTTCTTCGACTTCATTTTCGCTATCGACCGAGCTTTCATATCGTTCGATATTTTTAAAATAAAGATATTTTTGGAGTATCTGCATATATTTTTGATATTTCTCTCGTTCATCGGTGATACTTTTGGAAAAAAGAATATCATGCATCTCAGTATCTAAGCGTGATAAATTATCTCCTTTTGTATGTACTGTTTGTTCTATTTCTTTACCCGTTGACTGGCTTTTTTCAGCCACTATCGAGGATGAACGTATTCCCCGCTCATACTCATCTTCTGGGATAATGACCATTTTACGCGTACGTTCCATAGTTTAAGCGTTGTTGCCACCAAAAATTTTTGATACTAAAGCACCTATGATTGGGGCTAAAAGTAGAGGTAAAAAACCTCCACCATTTTGGATAAGTCCACGTTTCTTTTGATGCCAGTTGGTATTTTTACGTTGAGAATCATTCCCACCTTTTTTTCTTCTTATTATCAATTTTCGTAATATATATTTGTACTTTTTTAATTGCTCTTTCTGAGAATGTTTTAATTTTACTGTCCCGTGTAACGCGTTTAATACACACTCGCATATACACTTTATTAAATTTTTATCAGCTGATCGTAGTAAAGCTACTCGCTGTTGAGTATCCGAATGACAGAGGGCGTTTAAAATTGCAACGCACTTTTTACTAAAATTAGATGGTAAACAGCCGTAATTACCAGCACCACCAGATTAACTGTTTTTATTCTTCTTTCTTTTCTTCTTTTTCTTGTTTTTCGATGTTACCTTGGCCATAGCTTCTCGTATACTGCGTCGATTCGTCTTGTTAACGCTTGTTTTATATCTTTAGCGTAGATTTGAATGATATTTCGGTAAATAGGCATACTGAACTCTATCATCGGGAAATACACATGTTATAAAACGATATTCATCATCTGTACTTTGTTTCAAGTCCAAGAAAAGATAACCATGTGGTACACGTGTACTGTCCAAATAGGCTTCTTGCAGGAATTTCGGATCTTCAGGGTATACTTGTCGCGCAAGATACTGAATTTGAGCACGATCTCGGGGGTTTTTAAAAATTACAATGTAATTCGCGTTTAATGAAATATCTCTTTGACCACTACCTTTGTGAAATAGATTCTGAGTGATGAAAATAACACTAATATTCTTATGGTGGCTACCTTTTGTAAATAAATTTAGAATAGTATTGTTGGAAGATTCACGCATCAAATCATCGATAATTATCAATTTTTTCTTTTCATTATCGTGTGAATAATCCGAGTTGTGTGGTAAACCTTCGTGAAATTCTATAACCTGCTGACTTGGTATTTTCAAATCGTTTTTGTATGCTTCTTGCCACTCGGTGTAATAAAATAATATTCTGTCAAATGTTACATCGCAGATACGAGGGAGGTTTGCGAGAAATCGCTTTACAAATACCGTTTTACCACACCTCGTAGGACCGCTTACGATACACGTAAACGGGTGTCTGAAATATGTATCCATCTCGTTATCTTTTTACTTACTACCATTTTGACAATGATGATGGCTGTATTTAACTAGTAAACAAGGGTGGGGGTCGGCGGTGGCGGCGGCGGCACCCCGGACGCGGCGGGAGGCGTGATAATTAGCTATTTTTTCACGCCTCTTACTCAGCTAATTAACTCGCGCGGGCGCGAAACACACGCGTTTCATCAGCTAATTTCGCGTGTTTAAAAATCAGCCGCTTCACGCGGTGGAGACACGCATGATAATCAGCTAATTTGGCGTGTCTCTCGATAATATTATTATTATTATTTTAACATTATAATTTATAATTGCAAATTTTTTTAATAAGAGTAAAGGTTGAATAAAAAATAAAATTTTATTTAATGTTTTTATTTACAATAAAATATATACATATTTTTCATTATTACATAAAATATTGCTCAAGTTTTCTTATAACCAAATGGTAGAGAAAGTCTAGGATTAATATAACGTCTTTTTTTCAGAACCACGCAACAAGTTTTAGATTCTGGACGTGTTACAACCTTATGCATATTTGTACGCTGTATACTTTTAAAATTTAATTAAATTTTTTTACGTGGTTGATTTTCTCGCTCGACCTTGTCATCTATTTGATTTTCATAATCATCATCGGGAATTTTCAACCGAAGTCGAAGCCTCCAGAATTATGCGGAATACATATTATTTGCTCAAAACCCGTTTTTTTACGAATAGCAATTTCGAGTAAATGCTTGTCCAGATCATCCCAAAAAACAAACTCGCGTACACCGCATGTAGAGCAAAAAGTACCTATATTTTCGACATCCATACAGTCCTCGCATATCTGATGTACTACGCAGAGGTTTGGTACATGTATTTTTATACTGGAACTATCCCTATACGATGTGCCTTGCCGGGTTTCGAAATCGTAGAATACAAATAAATTTCTTTTCGTTTTCGATGTATCGCTTGATTGACCGCTTTCGCTTTATTAGATGGAATTGTCGGTATATAACATAAAACGTTCACATTATGTTTTCGACGACATGTGCTGCACCAATTAACCCCGCATACAAGCTTATCTTTAATTTTATTAATTGGCTGATTCCATTTCAAATCGAACAGTCAGTATACACTCCAGTCACCAATTACTGCGCTAATGGAGTATGTTATTCTACCCTAAAAATAAGGGTATACGTATTTTTTTATTTTGCTGAAATATCAAAATTGCATCAGATATGCACTTTTGAAAATTGCATACAAAAACTAAATGTTCAAACTGAAAATGTTGAGAATAACTTTAGAGGGCTATCGTTTTACCAATTTTCAATGAATTTTGGAAAATCTTATTTTGTTTTATTATGTTTTTAGCCCTCTTTAATTCAGTGCAAGAAATTTCAAAAAAGACTAAAAAATGACTAAGATATGTGCATTTTACCAAAAAATGCACTTTTTATGCACATGCATTTTTCTCGAAAAACCCATTTTTTTTTTTGCTGAAATTTTTTGTGCTCATAGAGGACCAAATTACCTATCTAATGGTACTTGGTTGATCCCGTACTTATTTGTTTGAAGCGAGAAAAAAAATTCACAAATTTTATTGGTGAAAAATTTTTGTATATACGTTCGAAAGTCTTAAGAGGCGGTCGGAACCAAATCGATGACTTGCGGTATATATCAAGTCAGCATTTTTCGCTTTACGATAATATTTTGTATATTTTTATGGCTTAAACTATTTCAAATCATTCTTCATATACATGACTAGAGAAAATGACTATATTTTTACCATATGAATAAGTAAATAAATTATTATAAGCATTTATTACAAATATTAAACTGACTTGACATATACCGCATGCAAAAAACTGTCGTGTCAATTGTTAGGTGGCATTTTTCGCTTTATAATAATATTTTGTATATTTTTGTGGCTTTAACTATTTTAAATTATTCTTTATATACATGACTAAAGGAAATGACTATATTTTTACCATATTAATAAATGAATAAATTATTATAAGCATTTATTACAAGCACCGAACTAAGTCACCGATTTGGTTCCGACCGCCTCTTAAGCAATGTTCATTCCAACGCTGTTGCATGCTTCGCTCATTATGTGTTTACCTTTGTATGTATGTATATATCATCAATAGTGATATATATATATATATATATATATATATATATATATATATATATAAAATTCGTAATATAAAAATAAATATTAAAAAATGGAAAATAATAATTCTATTCGTGTATATCTATATTATGTATGTTTCGATGTACAGACAATAGGAGGCTCATTCGCGGACAAATACCTCGCGTAACCAAAACAGCATATTAGAATTGTTATATACAAGCTAGTTATTCTTACGTCTGCTTTGAAAGGTCCTTTTCGGACTTATGGAAAAGTAAACAAAACTCTGCAATTACGATATCCGAAATTCACTCTTCTACAAGAATTCGATGTCCCGATTTTTTTCAAATGCATAAGAAGGTAGTTTATAAAAGCAGAAATTTACGTTTTAGACCGTTGGAAGATTTGGCCATTAATTTGGCACAGCTTTATCCAGATTTAAAGATACTGCCTTCTACTAATGTATGCGAAAATTGCCATGAACGCATATCAAAAATGATTTTAAGTGATCTTGAATCTACATCTGAAAATAAAATCACTGAACTTTTTAGCGGAAAACATGATGATTTTATCCCCAAGACACCCGAACGAATACAGGAATTAAAACAGAGTATTAATACAATTTTACCTCAATGCGTCTCGCCGCTAAAAAAAAAACTGCGATACCTAAAAATTTAACAGAAAATTACGTATCTAAAAAGAAAAAATCTCTAATTTCAGCTTTTTCTGCTACTGTTGGAAGTAAATTAGAAGATGCGTATGGCATTTCAGTTGAATCAATAGAATCGGACAAAAGTTCGACTGAAAACTATTGGAACGAATTTGTAGAAAATTTTAAATCGGCTTTAGAAAAATGTTCTTCTGTTTCGGAGAAAATAAAACTTCTAACTCTACTACCTTCAAAATTAAGCAAAATAAAAATTTGCTCACTATTCCCGCATATAAGCGAGTATATGATAAATAAATCAAGAAATCTCGTGAAAAATAAAGGAGTTAATTCGGAGCCAGATTCATATACTGGTCATCCTATTGATGAAAATACAAAAAATATCGCTATGGAATATTTTTTAAATGATGATTTTAATTGTAATAGACAAAGTCCAAATAAATCTGATGTTGTTACTGTTAAAGTTAATAATACAAAAACTAAAAAAGTTTCTTACTCGAAGCTTAAAAGAAACATATAGTCAATTAAGACAAGAAAATCCAAACTTACAAATAGGAAAATCGAAATTCTATAGTCTAAGACCAAGTTTCGTCTTAACAAGCCCTGTGAAGGAAACTTGTCTTTGTGTACATTGCGAAAATTTTGAACTGTTTCTTACAAGTTTAATTCGTTTTAGAGGCGATAATAATTCTGAATTAGATTTAATTCGTTCAGAAATAACTAACGCAATGTTGTGTTCTGAACTATCTGATTCGTGTTTCTTGCAAGAATGCAATAATTGCCCCGGTAGTGAAGGTATCACATTAAAATTGTTAAAACTGAAAGAAAATTGTGAAGATGAAATTACGTTTGCTTTGTGGGATAATGGTAATCTTATCAAACAAACAGTAAGCTTATCAGTTTTTAAAGAAAAATTTTCAATCTGCGCACTAATAGCAAGTACTCACGTATACATAAAAAATATTCAACGTGAAGTTATAAAAAAAGAAAAAGAAGAAGGTAAAGCTGATCCTACTAAGTTAATTATCCACGTTGATTTTGCAGAAAATTGGTCTGTAATAAATAATAAAGCGGTTCAGGGAAATCATTGGCTAAATAACCAATTTTCTATTTTCACTGCAGTCTGTTACCAAGGAGAAATAACGCATAGCTTTGCGATCGTTAGTGACGACAAAAAGCATGATACTGCATATGCGCTATTAGCAATAAATAAAATTATCGATCTTATGAAAAATGATTTAGTTACTAAAGTCACTATTATATCAGATGGAGCTGCAAGCCAATTTAAAAATCTTTTTCAGCTACATGAATTCAAACATTTTTCTTATCAAATGAAATGGTTATTTTCTGCGACTGGTCATGGGAAAGGAGCCGTTGATGGAATAGGTGGGCTTCTAAAGCATTATGCTACTTCACATAACTTAAAAAGAGTTCATAAAGAATCAATACAAAATGCTGACGATTTTATAAATTGGGTTCAAAAGTACACCAGTGCAATCAAAATCATATTATTACCAATAAATGAGATTGAAAAATTTAGAAAAGAAAAAAATATTGAATGGAGTACAGTTCCTAAATATAATGGGATTGAAAAAAGTCATATGTGGTTAAAACAACTTGGGGAATTGAAATCGCATATATTTGCTGGCAGAACAGCTATACATGCACTGACTAAAGTGAAAGACAAGAAAAAAAAAGTCAAACGTCGTAAGGCTACACTTAGAACTAAAAATAATAAGTGCAAAAATAAAAAAAAGTAATTATTTATAATTATATTTTTGACGCATCCCAACAGTGAGAGGCAAGGGGAACTCACTTTAAAAAAGCACCCCGAAGGAAACAGAAACCTTCTACGTCCACGTCGTTGTTCCTGGGTAATGCTAAAAGAAGGATAGTGTTTAAATCTACATTGCTTAAAATTTCCGAACGTATATACAAAAATTTTTCACCAATAAAATTTGTGAATTTTTTTTTTCGCTTGAAACAAATAAGTACGGGATCAACCAAGTACCATTAGATAGGTAATTTGGTCCTCTATGAGCACAAGAAATTTCAGCAAAAAAAAAAATGGGTTTTTCGAGAAAAATGCATGTGCATAAAAAGTGCATTTTTTGGTAAAATGCACATATCTTAGTCATTTTTTAGTCTTTTTTGAAATTTCTTGCACTGAATTAAAGAGGGCTAAAAACATAATAAAACAAAATAAGATTTTCCAAAATTCATTGAAAATTGGTAAAACGATAGCCCTCTAAAGTTATTCTCAACATTTTCAGTTTGAACATTTAGTTTTTGTATGCAATTTTCAAAAGTGCATATCTGATGCAATTTTGATATTTCAGCAAAATAAAAAAATACGTATACCCTTATTTTTAGGGTAGAATAACATACTCCATTAGCGCAGTAATTGGTGACTTGAGTGTATACTGACTGTTCGATTTGAAATGGAATCAGCCATTCTTTTACAGCAACGAGAACACGCTTCGACAACATCGCATAATTTTTTGTTATTTTTTTTGTAACTACCGACTGTTTTATGCTTGTTAAAACAAATTTGTCCAAAAAAATCTCTATTGCAATCGTTGCATTTTATTGATTCAACGTTTTCAGTTTCACAAGGTGGTGATACAAAGCAGCTAGAGCAAATTGACGAACACTTATGTATATTTACAAGAGAATATTTAATGTTACAGTATTCGCAGAAAAATTTACTTTTAGCGACGCCAGTTAAATTTAAAATACTGTCAAAATGTCGAGTACGATTGTTATATAAAAGGTTAATGATTGAATTTTTATTGTGCTCTACATACGGCCGACCGTCGAAAAATGGTGGCTCCCCACACCCAAAATTTGATTCATCATAAATAACAATAGCTATTCCGCGCATCGTGTAGTATGTTTGAAACTTCTCTATTTCCTCTATACCGCAGCCATTTTCGAGAATTTCAACGTTGGCGCTAGTTATAAGATTATCCGCGCGTTGCCTCTGTGAAGCCCCTCTACTATTTCTAATCTTTCCCCAAATATCTCGAACTTCTTTTTCCACTGAATTTTTAAATTTAATATAGACTTCCCCCACTACCAAAACCCTCGGTAGGCATTTATTATCATCGTTTTTTATGGAAACGAATGATCTCGACCCGATTACATCCATACAGAGATTTTTTCTTCTTACACCTCCTTCACCCCGCGGAACATTTACGATAGTTACAGTTAAAATAAAAGTATCATCTAATTGGAAATGTTCATTACTTTAAACTAGGCTACCCAGTAATAACCAAAGATCATTATAAAAAAAATTATTCACAGGTCGAAGCGACAATCCTGCTGCTCCGCGAGCAAAATTATTACTTCTTATACTTATACCTATTCTATCATCTCCACCCGCCATCGACATTATGTACGCATGTATCTCCCGCATTACATTTTCCAGCCAAATAATTAAATTAACATCGGGAGGAGGTGTAAGTATTTTTAATAGAAGCTCTATACCATAAGCCCTATATTTTTCTAAATAATTATGTGTACTCTGATTTATAATAAACCTTTCGCCGGGAGGTCGCACATCGATTTCACCTGCTTCTTCTTCTTCTTCTGCATTATTATTTCCCTCATTGATATTATCATCATCCCTCTCACTATCGTTTTCGACGTTAATATTCGCTGCACCACCGCCCGTTTGCATCGTTTGAGAATCTGTTTGGGATGAACATGCAGACACATCGCCATCATAATCATAACTTTCAATACTCGGTGCAACACATCCCAATTGCATCGTTTCAGAATCTGTTTCGGATGAGTAAGTCGATACATTGCCATCATAATCATAGCCCCCGATAGAGCGTGGTGAAGAGGGAGACGCTGTATAGTGTAAAGTTAACGGTGATGAAATTGGCGTTGAATAATTGACACAAGTATTTTCACTGACTGTAAATTTATTAGTATTATTAAAAATTATTTTATGATTTACAAATTTATGGTTCGGGTCGTCCGGAAAAATATTCAGATACGCGTGTTAATAAATCTAGTAATTCCGGCATACTATCTTCATATATAGCAGAATGTGGATCACGAGCTAAGTCATGGATCCATCTTATTTCTTGGGCTCGTTTTGAATACATGACCCGACACGCCCCCAAGAATATATGTGATGGTAGACGGTCTATGACCTCACTATTCCGACGATATACTTGAAAAAAAAACAACGAAATGTCATAGCTGAAGGTATTTTCAGAAATATCATGATTTAAAAACTTTCTACTTACATTCATTTAAGCCGGCATCCCTGATACTGTTTTGAATGAAAGAACAATGGGGAGTCGAAATACGCTCTTCTGCAGTTTGCTCCCGGTCAACGAAACGTCCCAAAATTTTTTTTCTCAACTCTCCCTCGTCGGAATCCGGTTCATTACGTCTATCATAATGTCTTTGTATCATCCTATCAATTAATTCAGCTATGGTGTAGTTTGGGACATAATAATTAAGCAACATATCGTCAGTTCTACGCGCCAAAGCCCTCACACGATTCGCTGCAGACATCACATAATCATTTTCAATGTTTAGAATGTTTTGTGGTAAATTATCATCATCGTCACTGCTACTACTACTTTCATTACTATCATTATCGCTATCATCGTCCTTGTTATTACTATTATCGCTATCATCAACATCACTATTTTCATTATCGTTATCATCACCACTATTTTCATTATCGTTATCATCACCACTATTTTCATTATCGTTATCATCACCACTATTTTCATTATCGTTATCATAACCACTATTTTCATTATCGTTATCATCACCACTATTTTCATTATCGTTATCATCACCACTATTTTCATTATCGTTATCATCATCATCATCATCACGGCTATCATCTCTGTCATTTTGATTATCGTTAGCATCATCATCATCATCACCATCATCACCATTATTTTCATTATTATCGTTATTATCAACATCATCGTCGTCGTTGTCGTCGTCGTTATCATTCTAGTTATCATCAATATTGTCATCATTACCGGCTTCCGAAATATCTGTCGGTGAATCCATTGATTCATATCCCGTACTACTACTATCACTCCAGTGATTAGATACTTGATTATCATCATCTTCACTACTACTACTACTATCCCGTAGTAATATTTCACGAGCTAAAATAAAAATTTTTTATTTTATATTCAAATGATATTATTTTTAATATAAAATATTTTTAAATTACGCACATACACATAAAAAACACATACACACGCGCGCGCATACGCAGAGAAACACTCACACGAGTGTTTGGACGCGTGAGTACATAAAACTCCGATTGACATAAATAATTTTGAAAACGTAAAAGTTTATGAAATTTTTACAAATAGATAATTTATTTACATAATTTTAAAATAAAATATATGAATATTTATTACTATTACGAATAAAATTATAGAAATAATTTTGTTTTAAATTTTATAAAAAATTTATTATTTTTTAATTATATAAATAATTATTTTAAAATCGAAACATAATTTTTACAAATAAAATAAATAATTTAAAAATTATATGAAAATTATATGAATGATTTTACAAATAAAAATTAATAGTAATAATAATATAATATTTTTGTTAATAGTAATAATAATATTGAATATATTTTTATAGGAGACAATTTATATGCGTAATTTTTACAAATAAAATGAATAATTTAAAATATATGAAAATTTTACAAAATGGAAAATTATATAAATGATTTTACAAATAAAACTCTTCTTTTATCTCATTCCCTATTCGTTCCTTATATTTTCTCTGTCACTCTGTTTCAACCACTATCCCTCTTATTCTCCTTCTTTCTTTCATACATACTCGTTCCTTCTCTTTCTCTCTTTCTTGTTCATTTATAAGACCCCCCATCATAATTAGTCTCTTCTTTCGAACCTTACTTACAGACCCACGCTATATATATATATATATATATATATATATATATATATATATCATATAAGTATAAACTCAGGTAGAAGAAAAGAAATGAGACTATGTAGCTTGCTGATTTAAAACAGCTGCCCTGTGCGATTATACGTCTATACAAATAAGAGTTTTATACCTTTTCTCTTCTTTTTCTTACCTGTCTTTATGTGTGTGTGTGTGTGTGTGTGTGTGTGTGTGTGTGTGTGTGTGTGTGTGTGCGCGCGCGCGTGTGTGTGCGCGCATGCGTGCGTGCGTGCGTGCGCGTGTGTGTGTGTGTTTTAAATGTAAAATACTTAAATATATTCTAAATTCTATAATAAGACATAAAAAATATATTATTAATAGAATAAAAGTTATTAAATTATTAAAAGTACTGAAGACTCGTTTTTTTTGGCATTTTATCATCAAGGGTTGTTTTTAAGGGTTGAAATGTTCCAATAAAATAAAAATCATTATTAACTGTGAAATAATGTCTAATTTAATATAAATATGTCATTACAAAATTATTTATGTGTTCAAAATTTTTTTTTTCTATTTTTTAGCATAAGGGGTGGTTTTTAAGGGTTGTAAAAATGCTTAATATCATTAATTATGTTCTACAATATTAAACAATACTTATTTCAGACATTCCAAGATTATTTTAATGATTTATAAACGTAAATCGGCATTTTTACTATTTTTCAACTTTGAGGGTAGTTTTTACCCCTTTAAAGCAAAAAGCGCACCTCGCCGATATATAACTTTTGATTTTGTAGGGTAATATAAGCTTCATCCTAAAGTTTTATGAAAATCGGTGCTAACCGAAAGAATTCCCAGGTTTTACCCTATTTTTGCTTCCAATGACTGGACTATTAATCTAAAATGGCTATTATTATTAGGGAAAATAATGTACTTCTAGAAAACCGGAGAACTGGAGAAGCGGAGAGCCAAAAGGTATACATCTTTAATGTAATATAAGATTATTATTTCTATTATCTTCTAAGACTGTGATATCGTACTGTGCAATTCTATTTTCACCGTGCAATATTATTTATGTATTTCAGCTTTGTTTAAATTTAGTTGTATATTTAACTGTGTATTACACGCTCTCTTTTTTTGTATATACAATACAAAAATATAGTATATTTCGACACTAGTGTGTCAAAGTAATTTTTTTCTCGTGTGGCGGTTTGCGCCCGAGCTAAGCGAAGGTGAAAAGGTCATACGTGAAAGAATTCACTTTCTCGGACAAGTATCGAATTTTATTTTTTGACACGACGTGTAAGAAGCTCGATTTTTGCACGGAGTGTCAAAAAAAATATATCTATCTATCTAATAAATTAAATATTTGTATACAAAAGTAAGAATTAAACCTCATATGTTAAAGAACGGGCAAACGATCCTATTTAAGAAAAAAATTCAAATTTATTATCAGTTTTCAAGTATAGTATGAGACAAAAAAGTGTTAAGTTCAACTGTTTTTTTTCGTTTCATACCATACTTGAAAACTAATGATAATATTATATTTTTTCATAAAATAAAATCGTTCGCTTGTTGTTAAATCTATGGGGCTTAACCCTTACTTTTGTATACAAATATGCAATTTATTTATTGTAACGAAAATTAATATTAGACAAGGATGGAACTATACAGTCAACCCTGCAACAAAAAAAACATCTATAAATATAGCTAAAAAATATAGGTAAAAATATAGCTACATTGTGTATTACAGCTATATTTACGTGTTTTTTAGCTGTATATCTATGAGAAATATAGCTAGATTTTTAGCAATATTTTTACCTATCTTTATAGGTATAATCCCTATTTTAGCCCATTATAGCTAGAAATATAGCTGAAAATCTAGCTATATTTCTCATAGATATACAGCTAAAAAAAGCACATGAATATAGCTATAATACACATCAATATAGCTGTATTTTCTTTATCTATATTTTTAGCTATATTTATAGATGTTTTTTTTGACCGGGAACTGTTGTATTTTCAGTTTTTTTTCTGTTTCGTTAATTTTTTTTTTCTATATTTAGAAATGGTGTTGGATTTCATATTTTCAAAATTATGTGATGAACCATTTAGGTATTATTTGGTAAATTTAACGTTTTTTTACAGAAGGTCTATAATGTGCTCCTTATTATATAACTTATTAAGAGCATGACGAAGCTGTCCGCCTTCTAATAATATTTCCAATCTTAACTTATG
Organism: Anastatus disparis; assembly: GCA_017163975.1. NCBI lineage: Eukaryota > Metazoa > Arthropoda > Insecta > Hymenoptera > Eupelmidae > Anastatus > Anastatus disparis. Next base: position 1,754,484 of record JAFFSR010000361.1, on the reverse strand, counting down.
AATAAACGATGCGTTTAATCAAGTTTCTTTGCTACAAAGAAAAAATTTGTAAGATTAAACTCTAGTGCGGACAACTCAAGAAATCCACCAAAATATTATACATACAAAGTTATAATAAAAACTTTCAATATGTCGTATTTTAAGGTTAGGTTTGTTGAGTTTGATATCTAATTTCCAATCCAGGCTCATAAAAAAATAACAAGTCCAAATGATTTTTTATTTTAACAAAAATTATTGTATAAATATAGCTTTAGTGCGGACAAGTCATTATATTTGTTTAATTTAAGAATTTAAAAAGATATTGATAAAATAAAAAACGCAAAACTCGATTGCTGCAGCTCCGACATGCCGTTAATCTAAAACTTTACAACTGTAATTATTCGTGTTTTATAGTTTATAGTTTGAAAAAGGACACAGTTTAAGTGTACAAAATGTTGCTTTGACGAGTTCAATAAAGATTTTAACATCTTGCTTGTGATCCAAGAGTCTTTGAGCTTATTTATTTTTTCGCAATTATTTTTGTGTTATATAACAATGTAATATATCTTTCTAAATAATTTTTTTTTTTTTTTTTGAAAAATCGATTTTTTAAGGATTATTATCAAGAATTTATTAGATATAATTTAACACATCAAAAACGTTAAATTTATTACATACAATTGCAGATTACTTCAAATTTATTGAATATTTATTATATTAAAAAATCAAGATGATGGAATAAAAGTTATGTTCTTGGCGGCCATAGCCATTGATCTACTGGATATTCGTTTATAACTAACTCCCATGATTTCCAATCAACTATATTCCTAACTAATTTTAATTCTCTCTCTGCTTGAATGATGAGTTCTTCAATCTGTCCACAATGTATCTTTTCTTCGATATCACGTACGCATTGGGTCTGAAAAAATAAAAAGAGGATAAAACTTATCATAAAATTATTAAGTTCATATATATATCAATTGTTTTACAGGTGTAAATATTTAATTGTTTACAATAAATTCTTTATACTCTATATTTAATAAATAATCAACCCGTTGTATATGCTAAAATTTTTTTTTTATTGTAGGTGAAAATATATTTTGCGCAACAGATATTAGGAGATTTTGAAAATCGATACAAAGAGAAAATACTATCAATAAATGATAATCAAACTGTGCCATAATATTAGATTACTTTTTTACGATCATTTTAGTGCATCACACGATTATTAGTTAATAGCTTCCAACATTTGCATTTTGAATCAACAATATTTTCAATCTTGATGCTTATTTAACATAAAATTTAAACTTAATTTTTTAAAAAAGGCTATAACAGTTAGTATCATAATGCCTTCTCGCAGACAGCATATTTAATGTATGCCATTAGAAAGGTTAATCAGAAATATTATAAAAGCTGAAATCACAACACCTAAAATCTTATGCAGAAGTAACAAGGCTTAAACTAATGATCGTAGCAAAAAATAAAAAGGAAGACTTATCTCGTATCATAAAAAGCAATATTTTCTTTGATGAGAAAAAATTCATCTTGTCGATTCGTTTTTAAGAAAATCTTAAAAAACTAAAATTAGAGATTAAGGTTAACAACTTGGTTTCTCAAGGTTTTCTTAAAAATGAACCAGTAAAATTAACTCACCCACATAAAAAAAGCATTTATTTTTATGATATAAGATGGGGTTTTAGTCTTATTTTTTGTTACTATTATTAGTTATTATTAGTTTAAGAAAAAACAATTCCGTGATCAGAAAATGACAGAGACATACGACCAGTTTTTAAAAACGTGCATTTGATTCTATTTTTTTGTAAAACGGATTTTGATTTTATACATCGTTTAGCCCTTAGAAGAGCTGATTTTTTGTGAGAGTTCGAATTCACAATTGTAAAGCATGATGAATTGTGTATTTTTTATTAGCGTGGTCTATTTTCTGCAATCTTTATGGTTTCGATTAGTCTTTCAGATGAATATTTAATGATACGAAGTATAGATGTTATGCATATCCTAACATAACGCTCGAAATGTATGCGTGTGTACGGACAGTCCGAGCACCAGATTTGCATGAACTATAATAACCTAGAATATTATTTTTAACTTTAACTTCTTTAACCTATATTTTGTTATTTTTCTTACCAGTTACATTTCAGGATTGACTCTTTTCATAAAAAAGGCGACAATATTTATTTATGATTGCACCAGATATAAGCCTTCGATGTACAAAAAGCTCTTGGCATTACAACTTGCGCCTTCTGCTAACTAAAATACGTATGTTTATATCTATATATATACTATATATATATATATATATATATATATATATATATATATATATATATATATGTAAATAAAATGGCCGTTTGATGTAAGAAAAATATACAGAAACCTTTGAACAATATTTAGTTTTAGTTGATTATTTGGCTAATTAACTATTCGATTGATAATAATCTGATTTAAAATTGTATAACTAACAAACTATCATATTTGAATCATTTACGATTGCATTTTTTAAAATGATAATTTAAATAATAAATTAAAAGTTATTATTTTCCATAAAATTTTCTACAGTGAGCAGCCATTTTTTAGCTGGCAGAAGGCGCGAGTTGTAATGCCAATAGTGGAATAAAATGTAACAAAATCGTTTATTCAACAAAAAAGTACCCACCTCGACTCTCTCGCTCAGGAGGCGGAGAGGAGGGGTGTCGAAAAATCTCAAATGGTATAGAAAGAGCCTTTCAAGATCAATCCAACGCGAGGTCACAAAGGTCTCTACGATTTTTTTCTGCCGAGTTATGATCATCCAAACATTTAGATTTTAACACAGGAACGCCAATACCACGTGAAGTCATCGACCTTGGTATAATAAAATCCAATTGTTTGAATCATCATAACCTAGTGAGAAAAGATTGTACAAGCATTTGCGACCTTGGATTGTGTTTGTCTCAAAAAGCTTTTTTAAATTTTGTTCGTCTAAAAAGATCTCTATAAACAACCAAAGTAGAGTGAATATATATCGAAAATAAAGATGGCTGATTTCATTCAGGTTCATGCAGGCCATCAATAATCGAATTTTTTTACTCTTCCAAGTGATGAAAATCCCTTCTAATATGTAGATGAAAATATAATTTATTTCGGAGAACGCTCAAAATTTTTTTTTACTTTGCTACAGTAAATTTAGTGTTGGATGTAAAAATAAAAACTAAAAAGTTGAAAATGAACCTGAATTTTCATATTGCTGTAGCTCCGTCAATTTCCTAACCTTTTTAAGGCGACTTCGGATTTTAGGTTAGGTTTTATTTTTGAGTTTACAAATTACTCTTTCAATATGTAAAATTTTTCAGATTTTTTAATTTTCCACCATTCTAGGGATTATAATAGATGGTGGAAAATTAAAAAAATTTTAGAAACTGAAAGAGTAATTTGTAAACTACAAAATGAAATCGAACCGAACTTCCGTAGTCGCCTTAAAAGTTCTTTCAATAGCAATGTGCGAAATTTAATCTAGTTTTGAATACCGTCCCGATTTTTGTGATGCAAGTTGATTCCACTGATTTATTCATGAAAAACTGAGAAAAGCAATTTACTTCAAACGAAATTTTTTCAAAAACTATATATATATATATATTTTTTTAAAATTCAGATATTTTTTATACATGAAAAATACTAACTTTGAGGATAGGTGAGAATATGCGATTTTGCCTTATTTTTGTTTGACAAATTTTTTAACATTTTTTTCATATTTTCCATTCTAAAGCATTGATACCATGGCGCATCATGCCATTTTTCCAACTATTGCGTCTTTTTTAATTCGTTTATGCTCTTATTTATTAATGTATCAAAAATATTTTTTAAACTCTTTAAAATAAACCGATGTAATTTTTTGATTTGAAAATAGGAATTTTTTATCATTGAAAAGTAATAGTACATTACTTTACAAGGGATAGATATTGTTGTCCGGTACTCCACCGGTCAAAATCAACAAGATTCGTCTCGTGTAATGTATATTCTTTTTCATACCAGCCTGACAAAAATTGTTACATTTTTAACATAACAAGCTAACCGCGAAGAGCACCAACCGTCAACATTTACGACATAAGCGAATGCGTGTTGTAGGTTGACGGTTGTTAAAAATCCGAAAGCGAAGAAACCGAATGAATGATAAAACGTGTGCGTGCGCATTTATATGACGGCGTGCTATATACCTTACAATGTCGCTACCACGCATTCCTTCTCTCTCTCTCTTTCTCACTTCTCAATACACTCGTTTCTCGCTGCATCTTGTTGTGATAGATATTAATGACGGAACATGTATAGTTAATGCGAAAGAGAAAGACTTTTCGCTCTGTTCTTACTTTGAAGTCTGTTTTTCTCTTTCGCATTAACTATGTTCTCGTACGCGCTCACTCACACTCACTGTATATGACACTCAAAAACACACGCACGGGCTTTGATTCTCTTCCATTCCTGTGTGCGCGCCATCTAGTTAGCAGGCAAGGAAATCGGCGCTTCGACAAAGACACGCAGGGACGAAGATGGCATTTTCGGCAGAGGTGGTATCAGTGATGGATTTCCAAGATGCTTTTATGGTATCAGTTGAAAAGAATTTATTACAAATATAAACTTAAGAGGCGGTCGGGTCTATTCGCCGCTACATATAGGATGGCGCTGCGGTCAGGTGAGAGAAATCTATTAATATTTTTTATCCAGCTATTTACAATTTTCTGAGACGAAAATATACTTTTAATGTTGTCATTTCCTCTAGCCATATATATGTAGAATAATTATTAATATTAATCTTGTTTGAAAAGTCTAAAATATTGTTCTAAAGCGAAAAATGCGATGCAACGTAGGACCGATGTAAACATGCGTGCACCTTCCCTTAGTGCAACAGAGAGAGCAATACTAAAGAATGATGTATGCTAATGTTTACGTCGACTCTACCTCGCGCCGCATTTTTTGCTTTATAACAATATTTTAGACTTTTCAAACAAGATTAATATTAATAATTATTCTACATATATATGGCTAGAGGAAATGACAAGATTAAAAGTATATTATTGTTTCAGTAAATTTTAAATTGCTGTATAAAAAATATTTTATATTTTTCTCTCACCTGACCGCAGCGCCACCAAGCGGCGAATGGTTCCGACCGCCTCTTAAGTACAACTTTACAATCTATTATCCAAAATTCTAGTTTCATTTAACATGTGCTATTTGCTTTATTTTAATGATATTACAATTTACTTTTATTAGAAAAATTGTACGGTTCTAAATTTATTACAAAAATTATACGGTTCTAAGTTACCTTTTTTTAGATACCAACGATTGAGCGCTCACTGTTTCTCGCCTCCGAACCCTGATGCACGTGTCCGGATACTTCACTTCCAGGAGCTGTCACACCCATAGACATAGAAAGAATAGACTGCGTCTGCTATACAAAGTTTTTCAGCTCATTGCGAGAAGCTAAGGTCAGTGCTATCTCTCTCTAAACAGCGTGCATGGCTCTGCCCATTTAGAGAGAGATAGCACTGACATTAGGTTCTCGCGATGAGCTGAAAAACTTTGTATAGCAGATGCAGTCTACCCTTTCTATGTCTATGGTCACACCCAAAACGCACACAGATCGATTATATTTACTGCACTTTGAAGTTGAATAATTTAGTCGAATATTTTATTTAGGAGATGAATTTTCTCTCACGCAAATAGATTTATTTTACAACGGACAAAGTCCGTGGACGTCCTTAATTATAGGATGCGTGGTCTCGATAAGCCGGGTCCTAGCGCAAAGGCACGATGCAGGTCCGAAGGAGAAAGGAAAGAGAGAGAATATTGCTAAATCCGCGGTATTTATGTAACGTGATTTTCGCACAGCGCCACGAACTTCTCCTTGATTGAACTAATTTACATACATAGGCGCGTAATTTCAAAATTCTCATCGTGCAAAGCACGTACATGTTACACAGTCAGCCAACTTCAGAGTATATACTATAGAATAATATATTCTGCTGATTCTCTGACTCTATTGTATACTCTGAAGTTGGCTAATAGCCCATATGGAAATAATTTATGTGAAAAACTGTAAATAATAGTAAATAATTGTAAATAACTGTTAAAAAATGTAGGAATTGAGACATAAATAATAGTTATTTACAGTTATTTACTATTATTTATTATTAATTACTATTATTTACAGTTATTTACAGTTATTAACTGTTATTAACTGTTATTTACAGTTATTTACAATTATTTACAATTATTTACAGTTTTTTATAATTATTTACAATTATTCATAATTATTTACAGTTATTCATAATTATTTACAGTTATTTACATTTTCAAAAATTTTTGAATTAGTGGATAATTTAATGTTATTAATAATTATTTACAATTATTTATAGTTATTTACAGTTATTTACAGTTTTTACAGTTATTTACAGTTATTTATAATTATTTACAACTATTTACAATTTTCCATAGTTTTTACAATTATTTACAGTTATTCACATTTTTAAAAATTTTCGCCTATATATAAAATTATTGAATAAATTCGTGATAATTTTCGAAAATGTAAATAACTGCAAATAATTGTAAAAAACTATAAATAATCGTAAATAACTGTAAATAATTGTGAAAAAAGTGAATAAATGTAAATAACTGTAAATAAATATAAATAACTGCAAATAAGTGTAAATAACAGTTAATAAGTGTAAATAACAGTTAATAACTGTAAATAAGTGTAAATAACAGTAAATAATTGTAAATAATTGTAAATAACTGTTATTTATGTCTCAATTCCCACATTTTTTAACACTTTTCTACAGTTATTTACAGTTATTTACATTTATTTACATTTATTTACAGTTATTAACAGTTATTTACAATTATATCCAAAAATTTTTTCCATATGGGAGGTATCATAATATATAGATATACATTACCCTCCAGTCACATTTGCCCACCCTACATGAAAATCGATAAAACTTTAAAGTTTTGTGGCTCAGTGAAAAATAGTCGTAATTAAAAAATTCCGACTGGGTTTTAAAAAGGGCTTAAAAACATTTAATTGAAGCCGAGTTGAGCAAAAAAAATCAAAAAATACATGCCTTATGCGTAAAAAACTAGCTGAAAAATATTTTATTTTTTTTGCCCCTATTCAAATGCCTGCCATTTTTGCGGAAATTATCGAATCATAGAAAAACAAAATGGAAGTAAAAGCTAAAGGAGTCACCTTCAAAATGAGCTATAGAAAGCTCATTTATGATTGATTTTACCGTAGTTATGGTAATTTTTTATGAAAAAAACGATTTTTTTTAATAGCTATTATCTCAAAAAATACGCATGATATGAAAAAATTTTTAATAAAAAAGTTGTTTAATTTTGAGTCAAAAAAATAAATATTCAGGTTAAACTGAGAATCAGTAAAAAAAAGATTTTATTTATTTTTGATCCCATTGAAAAAAAATCCATTTATTCCATATTTATATTTTAATGAATTAAAAAAAAAAATTTTCCTCCCGGATTTCAGTTAAATCTAAATATTTATATTTTTGACTCAAAAATAAACAATTTTTTTATTAAAAATTTTTTCATATCATGCGTATTTTTTGAGATAATAACTATTAAAAAAAATCGTTTTTTTCATAAAAAATGACCATAACTACCGTAAAATCAATTATAAATGAGCTCTCTATAGCTTATTTTGAAGGTGACTCCTTAAGCTTTTACCTCCATTTTGTTTTTCTATGATTCGATAATTTCCGTAAAAATGGCAGGCATTTGAATAGGGGCAAAAAAAATTGAATATTTTTTAGTTAGTTTTTCACGCATAAGGCATGCATTTTTTAGTTTTTTTTTGCTCAACTCGGCTTAAATTAAAGGTTTTTAAACCCTTTTTAAAACCCAGTCGGAATTTTTTAAGTACGACTATTTTTCACTGAGCCACAAAACTTTAAAGTTTTATCGATTTTCATGTAGGGTGGGCAAATGTGGCTGGAGGGTAGTGTACATAAATGCATATAACGCAACCTCGTAATCCATCACTAGCTGGTATGCAAAATTTTTTATTGAGTTTGCATGTCATGCCTACGATTTAAATTTAGTTTGTAGGAAGTTAAGATATGTCACCATTTATAATGATTTTGAATATTTAAAATCATTATGATAACAATTTATTGAAACACATAAATATGTTTTGGTTACGAGTGGATTTTGAGGATGTCTACATAATGAACAGTTAATATTTCAATTCAGATTTTAAATTAACACTCAAATTAATAAGAAATAGATCTATTTTAAAATATTTAAAAATCATTTGTTCGTAGCTTACATTATCTATAATCGAAGAACCAATTCAACAGTATATATGTTTTAAATTGAAAATTCTATTTTTTTTAAATATTCAAAGTTCTATAGCTTTTCTCTCAGTTCTATACCTAAGATAAGTTTACAAATATATAATATATATGTATTGAAAAATTATTTTAATACGAATTATACATTTAGGAATTAATATTTATGTAATGGTTTAACGTAATCCAATAAATTAAGATTTTCATAAACATTTCATATTAAAATATGCAGATCCTTTTTTTATTTGATTCCGATAACTATAAATTCCAATTTAGTTACAATAATTGATTTAAACAATATTACAGAATTATATATCCGTTAAATTGAAAATCTAAATCGTGTGATAAATAGAAAATGATTTTAATACTTACACTAGCTTAATTTACCTCGCTCCTAACGTCGCTCGGTTGAATTTTCATATATTATATTATTATGTATAAATTAGCCAATTTTAAAATGCACTTATGAATTTTTATATTGAAGTTTCGTACTAAATTAAAATTTTATATTTTTATAAAAAAGGATGAATTAATGTTACAATTATTTTACTAGATTGCATTTAAATCAATAAAAAATATGATAGGAATTCTTTCTTTTTAATCACGTGTTTCAATCACGAACCATGAAATAATCGAAAACAGTATTTGACGTTTCCTAGAACTAACAACTACACGGAGAAAGGAAAGTACTGTCAAAGAAGATAAACGCTTATAAAAGGATTCTTCTAGGTTAAATTTTTCGTCCGAAAACCAGGGTAACACTTTAACTTTGTTTGTAAATCTATACATATGAAAAATTTGATATATATATATATATAAAAATACATGGGATCTAGTGGCGCCCTCAGTAGCTGGGTAACTCATTTTTGGCAGAAATTTCCCATTTAAGAGTACGCTTCTATAAACGTCTATATTCGTTGGTACTGTTGAAATAGGTACTAAATCTAGTATATCTAATTTATGTACTTAGGTATTTGAAATAAAAGTGACAATATAATTTCAATTAGTACATTGCTTGAATTTCAGGGAATAATGTTGGTACTATTATATTATTGAGCGAGAGCAAAAATTTTCGATGCTTAGTGTCTTTTTTTCAGTACTAAGACTGACATTTCACCTACTCAATTCAAGGGCAGTATTTTCCAGAAAATGTGATTGTTATTCTCTTTTGGTGCGGCTTTTTCTGTTACTAAAATTAAAAATGGATTAATATAGAATTATTATCATAATATATAACACTTTTAATTTACTAATAATTAATTTTCTAATTCGTGATATTTAAGGAATAGAACGATACATGTTCATCTGCTATACTTCGTTTTAAAATAGTTAGCTTTTGAGTTTAAAATTAATTATTAGTCATTCAAAATTGTTATATTTTGTATGATTTACATTATATTTATCAACTGTTAAAAATTATCTTACAATTTAATGGTTTTTACGTTATTGAATATTAATTATATTGAAGTTTTATACTTGACAGCGCTGCAGTGCGCATTATATAGGTAATATGTTAGTATAATTATTCATATGAAATACTGAATTCAAATACATGATTATAAGATTAAAATAAAATATTTTGGTTATTTTAAAATTCGAATATTACAAAACAATAAATCGACTATTTGCAATTAACCAACAATTTTATTTGCATCAGATGTAAATTCTTAATGAAATATAAATATTACGAAGTGTATGTATCACAAGTAAGGTTATATTATATTTAATTTTATATTTGTTTTTTCATTTCCATATCATTGATATTATAATTTACGAATGAATCCTTAATTTTAAGGGGATGTAATAGGGTATATGATTTCTACATAGTTACCGACATTACAGTTTTCCAAATATTTTATCTTTATTCAAAAATTTTCAGAAATATCTCTATATTAGGCTCTTTATTAGTAGAAATGGAAGACTGTAATATAGAGATATTTTTAAAAATCTTTGATTAAGAACCAATAACTTGGAAAACTGTAATGTCGGTATTTTACATCCCCTTAATAAAAAATTATTAAAACACGAAGAAAAATTATTAAGTATTGAAACACAACTGAAAATGTCAATTGAATAACATTTTCATCAAAATAAATTTCAACGCTATATGATTCTTAAAATAAAAATTTTCATTTAACTATCATCCATTGTAATTATTATTTGTGTAACATATATGTAAGAATAATATATTTCATGAATAGTCATTTTATTTGATAAACTATTAAATAAATTTATATATTTATTATTGTATAACATAATTTAGTCAATTTAAGTTTTATTCAAGTATCATTCAGAGAATAAAATACTCGAGTTAATTTCATGAAAATACATTAGTAATTAAAAATTTATTTGTAAACAATTCTTCATAAATAACATTCATATAACCTTAAGAGTCAGCTGTATACCGACACAGTTACCTGTTTTACCGAATCTATTTAAAATTTATTTTTTATAAAAACTAATAGCTTCAGGCAGAAATAAAGAGATGGTTTCGATTCGTGTAATAGAAAGCAATATTTTCTCTGATAAGAATAATTTAATTCCACCGCTTTATTTTCAAGAAAAGTTGGAATAACTTGAAAATCCTATTATTTGACACTAATCTCTAATTTTTTAAGTTATTCCAACTTTTCTTAAAAACGAAGCAATAAAATTAATTCATACTAATCAAAGAAAATATTACATTTTATTAAACACATCGAAACCATCTCTTTATTTTTGCCTCTTGTTGCTAATTTTGGGAAAAAAGTCAATTTTTTAATTAGAAAAGGACAGAGATACAGCGGACTCTTAATAACATATTCATATGTATGTGTGTTCGTATTTATATAAATTGTCATTTACGAAAAATTGTTAAGAATTGAATGTATTAATAATAATTTTACTAAAGCAATAATATTTTTATTAAGAGAAATATATTAATTTTTAGAATATATCTAATGACCTCATTTGAAAAATTATTATAACATAATATAAAAATATTCTTTTAGTATCTTTTTAACATACGATTCATAAAATACAATCTCAAAAAGTAATATTTTTTATATTGAATTATTTTTAATAGTCAAATATATAGATAGGAAAATATATGAAATATGGATAAATTTTGCTGATTATGTCTATAATTATGAATTCATATATATGATCTGTCTAGATGGAAGTAAAATTTCCCATAAAATAGTAAACATTTCAAAGAAAATTTACTTATGATTTGTAAAACATTTATTAAGAATGCGGAAAATAAATAATATTCTTCAATATCACTCTAAAATTTGTATTAAATATAATGATTGGAAATTATGATTATTCTATTAGATTGGATTTATTGTTGAAGTTACATTATATTTCACTCTAAATAATCTATACTTATAAAATTTACATAATATTTTATATAAACTACGGAAATGATGATCACGAATTTAATATTTTATTCTATAAATAAAAAGTTTACATAATTATTATAATTAATAACTTATAAATTATTGTATTATTTTATAAAATACAATTTCAACTTAAATAATTAGCTTTGTGTCAAAACTTAATATTCAATTCCACGAGTTGATATATATTCAATATATATATATATATATATATATATATATATATATATATATATATATATATATATATTAATATTATTAATATAAATATATAATGAATATAAAACTTTGATCTATAAATAATTTTTAAAATTCATAACCGATATTTTAAATTCTTTTGAGTAGTCGAAAACTTGATTTTCTAAATTTTGGTACTTGCCACAAACTTTCTCAGCCAATTTTCAACCAATCGACCTTAACATTTCCAGAGATCTTCAGTTTATATCTTCATAAAATCACAGTTTTAGTTTTTAAAAATAAAGAGAATTTAAAAGTTTAGTTTAAAAAATTGATAAAAATACATAATTTTGTGAATTTTATATAAGTAATTTAATTGAACATTTACTTCAACTTATCTTATAAAAATTCCAGAACCGTTATTTTGTGAAGATATATATACTAAAGATCTCTGGAAATTGTAAAGTTAATTAGTTGAGAATTGGCTAGAAAAGTCTATGGGAAGTACCAAAATTTTCAAAAATCAAGTTTTCGACAACTCAAACGAATTTGAAACATCGGATAAGGTTTTTTTAAAATTATTAATGGATCAAAGTCTTATATTTAATATATATTTAAGGCGAAAAGAAGTTTTATTAATTAATATCATTAGAAAAAAAAATTATGACTACATTTAAATTTTTTTTCAGGTTTAAACTCAGTCTTGATATCTTCAACAGTTTTTAAATTTAGATACTGTAAATATCTGTAAATAACTATAAATAATTGCAAATAATGCAATAATTAGAAATAACGGAAAATAATAATATTAATGTTCTATTTACAACAAACTTTACTGAATAATTGAATACACACACACACACACACACGCGCGCGCGCACGCACGCACGCACGCACGCACCTACGCACCCACACACACACACACGCGCACTATTTTTTATAAAAAATTGTTCGGACAAAAGTTATTCGGGACAATGAAGGCTATCGTTCTATGAAATGAGTTTTGATCTTGAGATTTATTTTCAAGGTCGTTTAAAGGTCAAAGTGATTTTTTGAATTGGAACCCCCATTTTTTATCCCGGATTTGGAAAGGGCAAGAAATTCTACGTCCAGCGGTTGACCCCTCCAAGGTCGTGTAGGGGTCAAATTTATTATTTTCTTCATCTATGTACACGAATGATCGGGCCAGGGTGAGGTTAATAATAATAATAACAATAACCCAATAACCCAAAACCCCAATAACCCGATAACCCAAATAACCAAAATCCAATAACCCAAATAACAAAAATCCAATAACTCAAATAAATAGAAGTCTGTTTATCTGAATATTTGCTCATTACGTGTGTTTATACCACAATTAGGCACGTGAATCAATCTAACCAATCTACGCAATCGTTTCTCGAATAATCTGGTATATTTCGTCCTTTTGAGTTGCTAGACACTAAGAAATTTCCACGTGAACTATCCTGAGAAGGGCTATTCACGAGTCATCTCTGTCACAAATGATACTAAAGGAGTGTTATTTAACGATTTAGATGAAACTTTGTAGGCTCATCCGAAATCACACCAGAAGAGAGAATAAAAATAATTTGTTTTCCCACAAGATGGAAAATAATTTTTCTCATAAAGGCTTCGAATACATAAATTTGGCTTTGAAAATCAAAATGGAGTTCAAACTCAATTTTACTGTTTGACCCCTACTATTACCTACAACTCAAGACAATTTTTTTAAACTTTCTTTCCGAATCCGAAAAAAATTAGGTGTTTTAAATAAAACAGTGGACTTTTTTTATTTATTTTGGTTATTGGGTTATTGTTATTATTATCATTATTAACCTCACCCTTGCCCGATCATTCGTGTGCATGGATGAAGAAAATAATAAATTTGACTCCCACATGACCTCGGACGGGTCAACCGCACCCCAGACATAATACCTTATCTGAACGTAGAATTTCTTGCTCTTTCCGAATCTGGGATCAAAAATGGGGGTTCCAATTAAAAAAATCACTTTGACCTTCTAATGACCTTGAAAATAAATCTCAAGGTCAAAACTGATTTCATAGAAAGACAGCCCCCATAGTCTCGAATAACTTTCGCCTGAACAATTTTTTTATACAATGCCAACTGTCGAAAATATCTCGGTGGTTACTTTAAAATGGGACACCCTGTATATATATATATATATATATATATATATATATATATATATATATATATATATATATATATATATATATAATAATTGTGTATTTGGAATAGTAATGAAATTAATGTTTTTGACACAGCATGCGTAAAATTGCTTATAATCAAACGCAGCCAAATTTTTTATGTGCAATTTTACGCACTCTGTGTCAAAAAATATTTTTTGTTACTAATGCGTTAAATTATAAATATTTGTGCGATTGCTATGACACTTGGGCTGGCTTGGCCGACCCTCGTAATGATTTATAATTATTCACTGATATTCACAGTATTAACATTTAAAAACTGTTAAAGGTATCAGGGTGGATTTTAAGCCTGAAAAAAAAAAATTCAAATACAGTCATAATTTTTTTTTTCTAATGATATTAATTAATAAAAATTCTTTTTACCTTAAATATATATTAAATATAAGACTTTGATTCATTAATAATTTTGAAAAACCTTATCCGATGTTTTTTTTGTTATGTATATACATATAATTGCCGAAAATAACCATTTTCAAAGCGTTATATCATTTTCACAAATTTTATTATAATTTTTTATCTTATTACAATTAATTCAAAGCATTTTCCATAATTTCTTATATTTTTCAGCTTTTGAAAGTAAAAATACACTGAATTAAATTAGTTAAGAGGAGGTCACGTATCTCTGTCCTTTTCTAATCAAAGAAATGATTTTTTTACAAAAACTAATAACTTCATCAAAAATAAAGAGAAAGCCGCATCTTGCATCAAAAAAAGCAATATTTTCTTCGATGAGAAAAAATTAATTTTATTGCTTCGTTTTCAAGAAAACCTTGAAAAACCAAATCGTCCACAATTTAAAGAACTCAATGCAACCCAGGATCTTTATACTCCTAGGCAGTAATGACTGCTATTGCAGCCTAGGAGCTCCTAGCGTGCATCTAACCTATTTATCAATTGAGGACGCTCTGCACGTAAAAACCCGAATGCGTCCGCCTAGGATGAAAAATAGTTTTAAAGCCGCATTGCGAATATTTATTGTTGTTACAAATATAACTAACTGAAAACGTTTAGGAATCCAAAATTACAATCTAAATAGTTAATAAAAACCATCTGGTGTAGTTTGAACTGCTGGAAGGTTACTAGACACACCCAAATCTGATTATATAATGCTACTACGTAATGAAAAATTAATTTCGAATCCGCACTGAGAATATTCATTGTTGTTACAAATATAACCTACTGGAAACGTTTAGGGATCCTAGATTACAATCTAAATAGTTGATAAAAACCATCTAGTGTAATTTTAACTGCCGGAAGGTATCTATACACACCCAAGTATAATAGAAAAATGCCCTGTAATCGAAAAAAAATAGTTTAAAACCGCATTACGAATATTTATTATTTTTACGAATATATCCATCTGCAAATCTTTCAACATCTTGAATTAACATCTGAACAGTTTATAATCGCCATCTGGTATAGTTTGAACCAGCGGAAGTGAACTAGATACTCCCAAATCCGATAAAATAATGCTACGACATTATAAAAAAAAATAGTTCTAAAGCCGCATTGTGAATATTTATTGTTGTTACAAATATAATTAACTGGAAACGTTTAGAAATCCTAAATTACAATCTAAATAGTTAATAAAAACCATCTTGTGTAGTTTGAGATGCCAGAAGGTAACTAGAACACCCAAGTCTGATAAAATAAGGCTACTATAAAATAAAAAAAACAGTTTTGTAGCCGCATTAAGAATATTTATTGTTGTTACAATTATGACCAACTAAAAACGTTTAGAAATCATAAATAATAATTTGAATAGTAAATAAAACCATCTGGTGTAATTTGAACTGTCAAAAGGTAATTAGACACACCCAAGTCTGATAAAATAAAGCTACTATGAAATAAAAAAAAACAGTTTTGTAGCCGCATTAAGAAAATTTATTGTTGTTACAATTATGATCAACTAAAAGCGTTTAGAAATCCTAAATAACAATTTGAATTGTAAATAAAAACCATCTGGTGTAATTTGAACTGTCGGAAGGTAACTAGACATACCCATGTCTGATAAAATAAAGCTACTATGATATAAAAAAAAATAGTTTTGTAGCCGCATTGAGATTATTTATTGTTGTTACAAATATCCATCTGAAAATCTTTTAAATCTTAAATTAACATCAAAACAGTATATAATAAATATCTAGTAAAGTTTAAACCAGCGGAAATAAACTAGATACTCCCAAATCCAATAAAATAAGGCTACTACCTTATAAAAAAAAATAGTTTCAAAGCTGCATTGAGAATATTTATTGTTGTTACAAATATAACCATCTGGAAATCTTTCAAAATCTCAAATTAACCATCTAGTGTAATTTGAACTGCCGGAAGGTAACTAGACACACCTAAGTCTGATAAACTTATGCTACTATAAATTGAAAAAAAACAGTTTCAAAGCCGCATTAAGAATATTTATTGTTGTTACAATTGGACCAACTGAAAACGTTTCGAAATCCTAAATAACAATCTGAATAGTTAATAAAAACCATCTGGTGTAATTTGAACTGCCGGAAGGTAACTAGATACACCCAAGTCTTAAAAATAATCTACTATGAAATAAAAAAAATAGTTTCAGAGCAGCGTTGGGATTATTTATTGTTGTTACGAATATAACCATCTGTAAATCTTTCAAAATCTCAAATTAACATCTGAACGGATTATAGTAACTATCAAGTATAGTTTAAACTACAGAAAGTTAAGTAGATACTCCCAAATCCGATAAAATAATGCTACGACGTTATGAAAAAAATTAGTTTCAAAGCCGCATTAAATATATTTATTGTTATTACAATTAGACCAACTGAAAACGTTTAGGAATCCTAAATAACAATCTGAATAGTAAATAAAAACTATCTGGTGTAATTTGGACTGCCGGAACGTAACTAGACACACCCAAGTCTGATAAAATAATGCTACTATAAAATGAAAAAAAATAGTTTCAAAGCCGCATTAAGAATATTTATTGTTGTTACAATTAGACCAACTAAAAACGTTTCGAAATCCTAAATAACAATCTGAATAGTTAATTAAAACCATCTGGTGTAATTTGAACTGCCAGAAGGTAACTAGACACACCCAAGTCTTATAAAATAAGGCTACTATGAAATAAAATAAACAGTTTTGTAGCCGCATTAGGAATATTTATTGTTGTTACGAATATAACCATCTGTAAATCTTTTGAAATCTCAAATTAACATCTAAACGGATTATAGTAACTATCTAGTATAGTTTGAACTACAGAAAGTTAAGTAGATACTCCCAAATCCGATAAAATAATGCTACGACGTTATAAAAAAAAATAGTTTCAAAGCCGCATTAAATATATTTATTGTTGTTACAAAGATCAGTAACTGCAATCGTTTAGGAATCCTAAATTACGATCTGAATAGTTGATAGAAACCATCTGGTGTAGTTAGAACTGACAGAAGGTAACTAGACACACACAAGTTTGATAAAATAATGCTACTATAAAATATAAAATAATAGTTTCAAAGCAGCGTTGAGATTATTTATTGTTGTTACGAATATAACCATCTGTCAATCTTCCAAAATCTCAAATTAACATCGGAACGGATTATAGTAACTATCTAGTATAATTTAAACTACAGAAAGTTAAGTAGATACTCCCAAATCCGATAAAATAATGCTACGACGTTATAAAAGAAAATAGTTTCAAAGCCGCATTAAATATATTTATTGTTGTTACAATTAGACCAACTTAAAAAGGTTAAGGAATCCTAAATAACAATCTGAATAGTAAATAGAAACTATCTGGTATAATTTGAACTGCCGAAAGGTAACTAGACACACCCAAGTCTGATAAAATAATGCTCCTATTAAATGAAAAAAAATAGTTTCGAAGCCGCATTAAGAATATATATTGTTGTTACAATTAGACCAACTAAAAACGTTTCGAAATCCTAAATAACAATCTGAATAGTTAATAAAAACCACCTGGTGTAATTTGAACTGTCGGAAGGTAACTAGACACACCCAAGTCTTATAAAATAAGGCTACTATGAAATAAAAAAAACAGTTTTGTAGCCGCATTAAGAATATTTATTGTTGTTACGAATATAACCATCTGTAAATCTTTTGAAATCTCAAATTAACATCTAAACGGATTATAGTAACTATCTAGTATAGTTTAAACTACAGAAAGTTGAGTAGATACTCCCAAATACGATAAAATAATGCTACGACGTTATAAAAAAAATTGTTTCAAAGCCGCATTAAATATATTTATTGTTGTTACAAAGATCAGTAACTGCAATCGTTTAGGAATCCTAAATTA
Organism: Anastatus disparis; assembly: GCA_017163975.1. Classification (NCBI taxonomy): domain Eukaryota; kingdom Metazoa; phylum Arthropoda; class Insecta; order Hymenoptera; family Eupelmidae; genus Anastatus; species Anastatus disparis. The sequence continues at coordinate 1,736,068 of JAFFSR010000361.1, read as the reverse complement.
CGATCTGAATAGTTGATAGAAACCATCTGGTGTAGTTAGAACTGACAGAAGGTAACTAGACACACACAAGTTTGATAAAATAATGCTACTATAAAATATAAAATAACAGTTTCAAAGCAGCGTTGAGATTATTTATTGTTGTTACGAATATAACCATCTGGCAATCTTTCAAAATCTCAAATTAACATCGGAACGGATTATAGTAACTATCTAGTATAGTTTAAACTACAGAAAGTTAAGTAGATACTCCCAAATCCGATAAAATAATGCTACGACGTTATAAAAGAAAATAGTTTCAAAGCCGCATTAAATATATTTATTGTTGTTACAATTAGACCAACTAAAAACGTTTAGGAATCCTAAATAACAATCTGAATAGTAAATAGAAACTAACTGGTATAATTTAAACTGCCGAAAGGTAACTAGACACACCCAAGTCTGATAAAATAATGCTCCTATTAAATGAAAAAAAATAGTTTTGAAGCCGCATTAAGAATATTTATTGTTGTTACAATTAGACCATCTAAAAACGTTTCGAAATCCTAAATAACAATCTGAATAGTTAATAAAAACCACCTGGTGTAATTTGAACTGTCGGAAGGTAACTAGACACACCCAAGTCTTATAAAATAAGGCTACTATGAAATAAAAAAAACAGTTTTGTAGCCGCATTAAGAATATTTATTGTTGTTACGAATATAACCATCTGTAAATCTTTTGAAATTTCAAATTAACATCTAAACGGATTATAGTAACTATCTAGTATAGTTTAAACTACAGAAAGTTGAGTAGATACTCCCAAATACGATAAAATAATGCTACAACGTTATAAAAAAAAATAGTTTTAAAGCTGCATTGAAAATATTTATTGTTGTTACAAAGATCAGCAACTGGAGACGTTTGGGAATCCTAAATTACAAGCTGAATAGTTGATAGAAACCATCTGGTGTAGTTAGAACTGCCGGAAGCTAACTAGACACACCCAAGTCTGATAGAATAATGCTACTATGGAATGAAAAATAATAGTTCCGAAGCTGCATTGAGATTATTTATTGTTGTTACAAATATAACCACCTGAATATCTTTTAAAATCTCCAATTAACATCTGAACAGTATATAATAACCATCTGGCGTAGTTTGAACCACTGAAAATGAACTGGATACTCCCAAAACAAATAAAATAAGGCTACTATCTTGTAAAAAAAAATAGTTTTAAAGCCGCATTGAGAATATTTATTGTTGTTACAAATATAACTAACTGAAAACGTTTAGGAATCCTAAATCACAATCTAAATAGTAAATAAAAATCATCTAGTGTAATTTAACTTGCCGGAACGTAACTAGACACACCCAATTCTGATTAAATAATGCTACTACGTTATAAAAGAAAATAGTTTTAAAGCCGCATTGCGAATATTTATTGTTGTTACAAATATAACCAACTAAAAACGTTTAGGAATCCAAAATTACAATCTAAATAGTTAATAAAAACCATCTGGTGTAGTTTGAACTGCCGGAAGGCAACAAGAACACCCAAGTCTGATAAAATAAGGCTAGTATGAAATAAAAAAAACAGTTTTGTAGTCGCATTAGGAATATTTATTGTTGTTACAATTATGATCAACTAAAAACGTTTAGAAATCCTAAATAACAATTTGAATTGTAAATAAAAACCATCTGGTGTAATTTGAACTGTCAAAAGGTAATTAGACACACCCAAGTCTGATAAAATAAAGCTACTATGAAATAAAAAAAAACAGTTTTGTAGCCGCATTAGGAATATTTATTGTTGTTACAATTATGATCAACTAAAAACGTTTAGAAATCCTAAATAACAATTTGAATTGTAAATAAAAACCATCTGGTGTAATTTGAACTGTCGGAAGGTAACTAGACGCACCCAAGTCTGATAAAATAAAGCTAATATAAAATGGAAAAAAAACAGTTTCGAAGCCGCCTTGAGAATATTCATTGTTGTTACAAATATAACCTACTGAAAACGTTTAGGGATTCTAAATTACAATGTGAATGGTTAACAAAAACCATCTAGTGTAATTTGAACTGTCGTAAGGTAACTAGACACACCCATGTCTGATAAAATAATGCTCCTATGATATAAAAAAAAATAGTTTTGTAGCCGCATTGAGTTTATTCATTGTTGTTACGAATATAACTATCTGAAAATCTTTTAAAATCTTAAATTAACATCAAAACAGTATATAATGAATATCTAGTGAAGTTTAAACCAGCGGAAGTAAACTAGATACTCCCAAATCTAATAATATAAGGCTACAACGTTATAAAAAAAAATAGTTTTAAAGCTGCATTGGGAATATTTATTGTTGTTACAAATACAACCTACTGGAAACGTTCAGGGATTCTAAATTACAATCTAAATGGTCAACAAAAATTATCTGGTGTAGTTAGAACTGCCGGAAGGTAACTAGACACACCCAAATCTGATAAAATAATGCTACTACGTTATAAAAAAATAATTTTGAATTCGCATTGAGATTATTTATTGTTGTTACAAATATAACCAGCTGGAAACGTTTTGGGATCCTAAATTACAATCTAAATAGTTGATGAAAACCATCTGGTGTAGTATGAACTGTTGGAAGGTAACTAGACACAGCTAAGTCTGATAAATTTTTATTTTTTTATCACTCAGTAGCATTATTTTATCGGATTTGGGAGTATCTAGTAAACTTCCGGTGGTTCAAACTACACCAGATGGTTACTATAATCTGTTCAGATGTTAATTTAAGATTTTGAAAGATTTCCAGATGGTTATATTTATAACGACAATAAATAATCTTAACGCGGCTTGGAAACTATTTTTTTTTTATTTCTCAGTGGCATTATTTTATCAGACTTGGGTGTGTCTAGTTACCTTCCTGTAGTTCAAACTACACCAGATGGTTTTTCTAACTATTTAGATTGTAATTTAGGATTCCTAACCGTTTCCAGTTGGTTATATTCGTAACAACAATAAATATTTTCAATGCGGCTTTGAAATATTTTTTTTATAACGTAGTAGCATTATTTTATCGGATTTGGGAGTATCTAGACAACTTCCGGTGATTTGAACTACACCAGATGCTTTTTATAAAGTGTTTAGATGTCAATTTTAAATTCTGAAATATTTTCAGATCGTTATATTCGTAAAAACAATAAGTATAGGTAATGCGGCTTTTAAACTTGTTTTATTTCGATTACAATAGCATTATCCTATCATACACGGGTCTATATAGTTGCCTTTCGGCGGTGCAAACTATACCGGATCGTTTTTATTAATGAATTAAATAATAATTTAGGATTTTAAAACTTTTTTAGGTGCTGATATTAGTAGGACTATTAAATATTCTCAATGCGGCGCTGAAACAATTTTTTTTTATTTCATAGTAGACTTATTTTATCGGATTTTTGAGTATCTAGTCACCTTCTGGTAGTTTAAACTACACCAGATGGTTATTATAAACTGTTTAGATGTTAATTTAAGATTTAAAAAGATTTTTAGATGGTTATATTTGTAACAACAATAAATAGTCTTAATGCGGCTTAAACTTGTTTTATTTCGATTACACTAGCAGTATTTCATCATACACGGGTCTATATAGTTGCCTTCGGTCAGTGCAAACTACACCGGATCGTTTTTATTAATTAATTAAATATTAATTTAGTAATTTTAATCTTTTCCAGGTGGTTATATTAGTAAGAACATTAAATATTCACATCACGGCTTTTAAGCTATTTCTGATTCGATCAAAGTGGCATTTTTGATCATACGTTGGTCTATATAATTGCCTTCCAGTGATTGATACTACACCAGATATTATATTCATTTCAATTTAATTGTTAATAAAGGATTTACAACCATTAGCAGTTGGTTATTTCAATAAAAATAAGAATTTTTTGGATTTCCGTATTTGAATAATTTTTCGGTACATAACAACATTATTTAATCGAAGTCGGGGCGGGTTTATATTTTTCCGGTAATAGAAAAAGGCCCAAATTATTATTAATTATAAATTGAATGTTAATATAGTGCATTTAGTGATTTCCGGCTGGTTATTTTTATTAACCTTAAAATTTTTTCACTTTTGTGTATTTAGTATATTTTTGTATATATGGGTGATTCTATTTGAACGGGTCAAATTCAAATTTTGAAATGATAGAAAATAAAGGTGTTCATTTTAAAAATTATACTCAGGTTTTTTTATGGTTATATCTAATAGAACAATATCCCAAAGTAGCCAAGCTGTCCATAGGTTATTCCTAGAAAAACTGATGGATGAAAAATATACTGATACAGAGGAATTACTTTTATTCCAGGGGAATCACTTTTTTATTACCATCATTTGATATATTATTTTCTAATAATATTTATGTCGAACAAAGATTCTAAACTATCTGAAATACTTTAGAATTAGCTATTACCATAAATTTTTAAAAATAAAAAACGACAAGTTACAGCAAAAATATGTATTTTTAAACATTATTAGAAGAAAGTTAAAGAACAAATATATCCATACTTGAGAAAGTTTGCTTTTTCAAAATATATAATAACATTATTTTTGTGTTTGGGAGTGCTGTTAAGTGTACTTGATGATAAAGGATTAGTAGGAAGTTCGCCACGTCCACGTGTAGAAACCATTTTATTACCAATACAATCTAAAATAATATATTATCAATTTATAGATTTTCCAATTCAGATTTTTTAAAGACTTTCATTTAAATTCAAATAATTATATACTTATTTTGATATCAACGACAAACTCTCCATCAACGCTGATGACAAGCTGATATTTTTATTTTCTGAATACTACGATGTAACCTTTAATTTCGCTTTATTTATTTGTAGTATATACGTAGTATATAGTGTAGTATGTAAATATGACTACAGTGGTTGTTTACAAAAAGATTTAAGAATATGCTTACTCGGAAATTCTCCACAAATATATATATATATATATATATATATATTCAATTTTGAATATTTAAAAATTATAAGCAGTATAATATGTATTAAATTTCAAGTGTACAAATAATTTAACACTTTATAGTATGAAATTCATGAATAAAATTGTTGACTTCATTATTTAATTAGAATTTTGTGAGTACATCTCAAAAAAGGCAGGGGAATTATATGCCAGGGGAGATTACCCGATAATTTGAATAAAATTTTTACCGAGTTAACGGTCTACAACATTCACTGCTATACAAACTTTTTTAGTTGTACATTACTACTTTTTTAAACGTCTATTACGTATTTGAATATGCGCTTATATCATCTGTGACAAATAAATGTTTAGAGCCAGGGGAATTATCGTAGAAAAGGTAACTTAGCTTTCATAAGTGAAATGATGTTTACACGTAAACAAAAATGTATTCTATGATCAATAAAGCAACTTTTTAACAAAATAAACATATAATAACAATATTTCCATGTGATAGGAATAGCTTATATTTTCATAAGATTCAAATATAACATTTTTTATTATTATTGCTTTTTATCTATGAAAAAATATACATTTTTTTTATAGTAACAGAGGGTCAAAGAAAATATTTTTTTTTCAACTATTCTGCTGAAGTGTATGTACGGATGGAAAAAAATATTTTTTGATCTTTCAGAAGTATTAATTCATCTATCCTGTATCTCTACAACGTTTAAAAAAAATTTTATATATGATTACAGACAGGGGAGATTACTTTTTATACTTTCTAAGGGTCCCTACAAAAGCTACATTGAAATTAGCGATTAAAAAGTCAACGGATCATAAAGTTACAAGCTGAAAATATATGAAAAATTTGTGGTTAATAATATTTGAACCTTATGTTGATAGTTTATTAAACGATTACATGTGATTACCCGTTAGAATAGAATCACCCATATACACAAAAGTATGTTATTCATCTCAGGTCATTATATCTACCTTCCGGTAATCCGAAGTGGTTCAAATTTTTGTTACGATCATTTTCAGAGTTAAGAGGAGGTCACGTATCTCTGTCCTTTTCTAATCAAAGAAATGATTTTTTCACAAAAACTAATAACTTTATTAAAAAATGAAGAGAAAGCCGCATCTTGTATCAAAAAAAGCAATATTTTCTTTGATAAGAAAGAATTAATTTTATTGCTTCGTTTTCAAGAAAACCTTGAAAAACAAAATTGTCCACCCTAACCTCTATGATTTAAGTTTTTCAAGGTTTTCTGGAAAACGAAGCAATAAAATTAATTCTTTCTTATCAAAGAAAATATTGCTTTTTTTATTACGAGATGCGGCTTTCTCTTCATTTTTTGCTAAAGTTATTAGTTTCTGTAAAAAACTCAATTCTTTGATTAGAAAAGGACAGAGATACGTGACCTCCTCTTAACAAGATTATTTAAGTCATTTCAAAGTGGTTCAAATAAAAAAAAAATTTATTTTAATAGTGTCGGTTCTGGACGTCGGAAACTTCAGGCTCATCCTGGAATAATGGCACGGAAGATTTAAAATATTTCAGGAATCTTCCATGCAATATTCCTGTAATATTCGTTGATTCTTCTTATATTGGAATATTCTATGGAATATTGCTGGAAAACCCCAAAAATATTTCATTCGAAGATTTGAGTCATCTCAAATCTTTCATTGAAACTTTTCAGAAATCTTGCAGGAATATTTCATAAAATATTTCGTTGGAATATTCATGGAAGATTTTCGGAATATTGAAACGGAAGATTTGAAACATTTCATAAACCTTTCATGGAATATGCATGGAATATTTGAGGAAACTTCCATGAAATATTATATAAAATATTTCTGGAAGATTTTAGAAATCCATCGTATAATATATTCCATGGAATGTTCATGGAAGATTCGTAGAATATTGACACGGAAGATTAGGATTATTTCAGAAAACTTCCATGGAATATTCCTCTAATATTCGTATGTCCTTGATTCTTCTTACATTGGAACATTCCATGAAATATTCTTGAAAGATATCAAGAATACTTCAATGGAAGATTTGGGTAATCTCACATCTTTCATGAAATGTTCCTGGAAGATTTTTGGAAGGTTTCGATGAAAGATTAAGGGTTTCAGATCTACCACAAAATATCTCTGGAATATTTTATGAAAGGTTTAGAAATGCTGAGAGAGGATAGTATATATATTATATAATAACACATGATACTCATATATCAATACATACACGTATACATAAACATTGACATTAAGTAATCAAATCGCATTTACATAATCGCTTCGACTGTACGCAACAAAGCGGCGACCCTTTCGCTTATATAGTGAGTAAGGTATTGTCCAACCACTTGGGGATAAAACTCCTATTTAACGAACATCCCCCTATCGGCGTCACTGGGAATCTCCCGTAACATTCCGCGCAAGCTTCCAACGGAAACTTTATGGAATCTTTCTAGAGAATATTTCAAATATTATTAGTTTAAGTTTTTAATTAATTATGTAAGTAGTTAAGATTACTTAAATCTTTCTATAAAATATTTCGTGAAATATTACTAGAAGATTTATATAATATTCCGCTGTATGATTTTAAGGTTTTTCGGAATCTTCCAGCGGAATATTTATGGAATCTTCCTAAAATCTTTCATGAAATATTTCACTGGAAGATTACTTAAATCTTTCTGTAAAATATTCCATGAAATATTTTTGGATGATTTAGGTAATAGTCCGCTATCCAATTTTAAAGTTTTTCGGGTTCTCTCAGCGAAATGTTTATAGAATCTTTCTGAAATCTTCTATCAAATATTGCACCAAAAGATTACTCAAATCTTTCTGTAAAATATTTCGTGGAATATTTTTGGAAGATTTATGTAATGTTTCGCTGTACAATTTTAAAGTTTTTCGGAATCTTCCAGCGAAATATTTATGAAATCTTTCCAAAATATTTCATGAAATATTCCACCGTAAGATTACTTAAAATCTTCTGTGAAATATTTTATGAAACATTTCTAGAAGATTTGTGTAATATTCCGCTTTACAATTAAGAAGTTTTTCGGAATCTCTTAGCAAAATCTTAATAAAACCTTCTTGGAATTCCATGAAATATTCCACTGGAATATTTGATAAACATTAAATGTAATATTTCATGAAATATTCCAGAAATCTTCCGTTAATATTTCATGGAATAATTTAAAAAGGTTTTCGAACATTTCTTTGAAATATTCCATGAATGTTCCTGGAAGCTTTCAATGGGAGATTTCAGTGGAATATTTCGAAATATTCTGTGAAGACTTTCTAGAATCTGCATGGAAGGTTCCATTGAGATATTCCAGCGGAAGATTTCGCAATATTTTAGTGAAATTCTCCATGCTGTGCTAGCTATAACTTTTAAATTAGGCAAGACTTTTTGATGCAATAAAGCTCAAATCAAAGTATTAAACTTATACTTCCTTTTTTATATTTTGCTATGAGAGTTTTAGTTCTTTGGTTATTCAAGGTTTTATGAGCGCTTCTTCTTACTATGTTTTCGAAAAATGGCTTAATCTTAGCCTCTAGGTTTATTAGACGAAAAGAAAGAACCCGGGTTCATTTTTTTTTATCAAAGAATCATAACCTGCAGTATCAGCCAAATTTGTTTATTAGAAGTGAGGACCTCTCCTTATTAGTTAAGCAAGTTTTAAATTACGACTTAATTGCTTAAAATCTGACATGATATGGGCTTCAACAAATTAAAGAATATATTAGAAGATGGCATCGATGTAAATATCTACATTCTTTAAATACTATGTATTTATACGTAAGTAGCTATAGAATTATTTTTCGACAGTATTTTAAATATTTGAGCCCAATAGCTTCATAACATAAGGCCAATATTATTCAATTTTGTTATATTTTCACTATTATACGTAGGTTCCAAACACTTTTGAGCATTTTTTTATGAATAAAATAAAATTGTTTGGTTTTGAATTATTTTATTTATTTTTATTTTTCTCCAAATTGGCCATGTGAACCGATTTTAAAAATGATGCCTAAATGTTCGCAAATCATTTTCAAAAAGAATTTTGAAGTGACATTGAATTTTTATTTAAATTCACTACGGAGCACCGTGATTCCCGAGATTGAACTTCTTGAAAAAAACTGACAGATGCATTTATTAGCATAACAAAAAAATATCATGGAAATGTGTTGTGATTAGAAGAATTCAAATCTTGAAATGATCCAGATGGAAATTGACAGGGACATATCAGATACAATTTTTTTTAAACGAAATGATGAATTAATGGATTTCAATGATATCCACATAAATTATAACGATATTAAAATTAGGACTGATGAGATTACATTAAATGAAGAAAAAAAAAATTAAAAGAAATAGAGGACAAAGGAGCTTTATGCATAACAGGATTTAATATGAAAATGGTAACAGTACTATCGAATGAATATAAAGAAAATTCATAAAAAGACATGATTATGAAAATGCAGAAAAAAATTAATAATAAATTAAAACTAAGACGTATTCATAGTGTTTACGTAAAAGAAAATTTTATGAAAACAAAAGAAGATAGACCATACAAATATGAAAAATATTAAATAATAAGAAAATAAAAATGAAATTGAAAAAAAATACTGATGAATTGGAACAAATACGTGCAAATGAGGCTTTAAGAAAAAAAGAAACTTATCTTCAAATGAAAAAAAAAACAACAAAATAGATATAAAAAAGTAGGAAAATACAAGAATAACGAAATTAAAATTCAAGAAAGAAAAGAGTACTGATGAATTGGAACAAATACGTACAAATGAGGCTTTACGAAAGAAAGAAGCTTATATTAAAATTTAAAAAGTACAATTGAATAAATATACAGAAAAATTAGAGAATACTAACAAGGAGAGTTCCCCACCTCCGGGAAACGGATTCGGCTGAAACTGCAGGACATGATTTTTTAATGAAAAAAAATGAACCGTGTTTTTTCTTTTCGTCGAATAGGTCTCTTAGACAAAAATTTGGATATTCAAAAACTTGAATATCCAAACAACTAAGACTTTTACAAAAAATACATAATGAAAGAAATAAAGTGCGAATTAAATGCTTTACTTCAGGCTTTGTTGCATTAAAAAAGCTTCAGTGGTTTAAAAGTTATGCTTTATTGAAAATCACTACAATATTTGTTAATTTTTTAAGCATATAAAAAATCATAAATTTTTTATGCTATTTTATTAGCATATTTTAATTACCTGTAACTTTTGAATAACTGAAGCTTTTTTAATGCAACAAAGTTTAAATCAAAGCATTTGATTTGCGCTTTATTTCATCTTGTATGTATTTTTTTGTAAGAGTCTTAGTTGTTTGGATATTCTTATAAAGGCTCCTTGTTACTATATTTTCGAAAAAATGTCTATATTTTTGTCTAAGAGGTCTATTCGAAGAAAAAACACAGGTTCATTGTTTTATCAAAAAATCATATCCTGCAGCTTCAGCCTGAGACCTCACTTGATGATTTTTATATAGAAAAGCATCATGATAATAAGCGGCGAGAGGGGATATAGGAAAGACCCGAACGCGCGTTCGCGAGCGCGCAGCTACGCCCCTAATTTCGACAGCCAAGCGGCTACCAAGTGTAACGCGTATGCTTTATAGTGTGTAATATCCCTACTCTGAGGCGGCGGAGTAGGAATATAGCGGCAAGCGCCGTAAATGCGAAGTATCTTGCTTAACCCTTTCAGAACCAATGTACATTACAATGTACATTGAGATTTTTTGGTTTTTTTGAAATTGTGCAAAATTGGCTTCAAGTTTTGTGAAAAAAATATGTGTATTAGATTGAAGTGGACTATTTCCGATCTCAAACTGAGGGCCTAAGTTATTATATCTTTGATAGAAACTGAGAAAACTTGAAAAGAAAAAAAAAAAAATTTTTTATCGCAAAAATTGCTTAATAAATGAACACATCATCGCTAAATGATTATCAGAACTTTTCATGATGAAATAATAATTCCGTTCTGAAAGGGTTAATAAGAAGCTTGTGCTCCGCACTCTCATTCCATCATCGAGTCAATAAAGTTTGCTTAACTTTAATTCTTTGTACCTTTGTACTTTTCTTCTTATACAAGTTCAAAGGACAGCGAAAGAGCCCAAATTACGTGCTCCGTACCTGTGTAAACTTGGATAAGATTATTGTTAAATATACGCGTGTAAAGTCCGCGGTTTTACTTAATAAATCTTAGTGATTTAATGTATTGAATAACGGGTGTGAAGTGTTAGTGATTTTACCTTCACAGTTTAACATATTAAATTGAAATAGCCAAAAAGGCACATTTTGTATGCCTTGCATTTACGTGTTGATAGCAAAGCGTTTGCTTGGATCACACACGTATTTGCAAGTGTCTAATTTAAATGATATTTAACCGATTGTCGCGTTTATCGAAGACAACGTGAAATGGCATTGAGAGGCATAAACAGATGTTTTCTCCTATTACCTGCATCCTAATTTCCCTATCATCAACATAAAACTTATGAGTTAGATTGAACGTATGGACCCGAATCTGGTAAGCAAGACGTCTTGCCAGTGTACGGTCTAGTGAAATCAAACTCTCTTATGATCAATATTTAAAAGCAAAAGATATAACGAGTTTGTACGCGTAGCGGTTAAGCACGCGTTAAGCTCGGGATATTAAAATACACGGATTCCATCTTGACGCACTCGGACGCACGATTGACGTGAAAAACTTGAAATCGTGTCTGAGAGTGAGTCAAGGTGTGATCTCGAAGTGTATGGTGTTTCTAATCACCATACACGACTAACAAAAGTACGTTATAAACGAATATAATGTCACAAGCCGAATTCGTTTCCGGGAGGTGGCCTCTCCTTGTAAGATAGCGAAAATGAAATTCAAGGAAAGAATTAGTAATGATTAATTGGAACAAAAACATACGATTGAGGCTTTACGTAAGGAAGAAGCATATATAAAAATTAAAGAAAAACAATTAAATAAATATAAAGAAAAATTAAATAATACTAGAATAAGAAAAATTAAATTAAAAAAAGGGTACTGCTAAATTGAAATGGCAAGAGAGGGTGAGAAAGGAAGAGAGACTGCAAGAGATGGTGAGAGAAACATAGACATTCTTTATTTGGCTTTAAGGTATCTACTAAGTCTGACATTATTAGGTAAAATACAACGACGTATAAAATTATTTATTAAATTAATTATAAATATCGGGCCGATAAATAAGAAATCCAAAAAAATATGAGTTCTGAAGAAAATAGGACTCAGAGAAATGTAGGGCCCGAAAAATGAAGAGCTCAAAAAAATCAAGGATCTAAAAAAATTTCAGGCCTAAAAAAATATAGGACCCAAAAAATAAGACTCAGACAAACATAGAGCTTAAGAAAATATAAAAATCAAAAAAACGTTGGGCCTACATAAATAAGAGGCTCAAAAAAATATAAGGCCCAGAGAAAAAAGGACTCAGAAGTATGTAAGGCCCGAAAAATATAGAGCTCAAAAAAATATAGAGTCTAAGAAAATATAAACATTAAAAAATTATTAGGCCTAAAAAATTGGAGATGAAAAAAATATGAGGCTCAAAGAAAATAGGACTCGAAAAAAAATTGTACCAAAAAAAATAATAGGCCCAAAAAAAGATTCAGAAAAATAAAGGGCCCGAAATCATATTAAGCCTAAAAAAATATGTCCCAAAAAAAAGCTTTCGACTAATGAGTACTAATTATATAAGACCCAATAAAAAATTTATACTTTTATTATGAAAAGATTAGACACATTTAAAAAATGCGGAGAACCGGAGAACTGGAGAACCAGAGAACCGGAGAAACGGAAAAAAAGTGGTTTCACTTTAATATAATATAAGATGTTATCTCCCATTATATCTGTGATGTTACATAAAATGAAAGTTTATAACAAAAACCTGGAAAAGAAAATAAACAAGCTCTTTAGCTTGACAGCTTTTTAATTATATAGAACAATTTATTTTTTACCCGAAAAATACCACAGTCTCAAAGATGATTTTGCCAAAAACTTCAGCTAAGTTTACTGATTCTAAATTCCTTGTTTATATTGTGGAACATAGCAAGAAACAATGTAATATATCAATAAAGTTGAGTAGTGCGTTTACAATTGTACATGATCAGTGGGTGTGAAATTTCAATATAAACAGCAACTGTTCTATTTAAATACAATTTTTGCAAAAATAATCAAGTATTCAATATTAAAATCTTTAGACTAGCTAAATTTAAGCGTATCTGTTTAAATTTATAAATATTACTTAAGTAACATCGATACGTAAGTAACACCGTTATTTGAGTTGAGTTATTGCTTGAGTTAGGTCTATGAATTCCAACCTTAGGTCTGAATTTATAGTCATAGCTCAAACTCAAGCATTGAGTACGCTCCATTCTCAAACCTCGTTCTGTCTTTGTCTCTCTCATGATACCAAAAAAAAAGATAGATGATGTAACCGTTGCTTGAGTTTTGTTTAGGAATTCAAACCTCAATGCTTGAGTTTGAGCAACAACTATAAATTCGGACCTCAGGCTGGAAGTTATAGTCGTTACTCAGTTCTCAGTTCTCAGCTTACATGTATCAAACATCATTCTGTCTTTTTTTTCTCATAATGAGAAGAAAGACAGACGATACAACCATCACTTGAGTTATTTTCATACATTCGAATTTTATTATTTTTCATTTAAGTATTTTATAGAATAATAATGAGTTTAACCAATCAGAGAGGTTATTTTTTTAGGATTAGAAATACAAAAACAATTCTCTTTCTTATGTAGTATAGATGTATAGCGCCACCAACCGTATAACGTACTATATGTATGTCTGTACGTGATACGCGATCGTGATGTCCCAGTCCCCAGTGCCGACCAAGCTTCCCTTCTCTTATGTTTGATTTCGTACTCACTTAGAATTGGCCACTTCATTGTTTTTGATGCTCGAGTTTACAAATATAACATCGATGTTTAATTTGTATCAATCAATAAATTAAATATCTATTAAAGTTTTATTTTTTATGTACGCATCTGGACAATCAGAATAAATATAATATAACAAAATATTTAAATATTAAAAATGGGATTTGCAAGTAAATTAATGAATTTTAATAGATGTTGTAATTGTTATAAATTGAAGAATCATAGAAAAACAAAGTCATTACAGAAAGTGTCCGAAAATATTAAAAAAGTTTTTATTAATATTTCATTAGATAAAAAATATGTACTCCATGCAGGAAGCGTGCTCATAAAAATTATAATGACCTGCAATGTACATGGGAAATAGTTTGGCGCAGCAGCTATCATGTAAAAAGGTGACAGCGCTCTTGGTTATTGTTGAATGGAAGGAATTCGAATTTTGAATCACAGACCTTCGACTTTTGCCGAGTAGCAGGCGCTCGGCTTCCAGCAAATACAATCGCATCACGCGTGGTACTCGTGTTTCGTGTAAAACTAATCGAACACGTACGATTTTCATAAAAATAGATTAATGTTGTAAAAAAATACAGAATTATCAATTAATAACAATATTATAATATTTTATAATAATGAATTTTTTATTATCATTAATTATATAATATACAGTTGCTCATAAAGTATTATTTGACTGTTTGTTTTTTGTGTACTTTTAAAATCACGTAAACTTTTATTGAATGATTCCACTTATTTTTATTATAAAATTTTTTAATCGCAAAAAACAGTCAAAGAATAGGTTACCATCGATTATACAATAACAGACTCAAGTAGATAGACAAAAAGCAGAATGTTTTTCTCCCGGGGGTGAGATGAAACTGTTCATGCTAAAATATGTATATGGATAAAACCTTTTATATTATTCGTAATATAAATAATAAGACTATTCGTAGTTGAGTCGATACTTTTAATTCTTTATAGGCTGTTATAAATGAGGACAAGGAATAACGTATTATCGTAAATGTTGTAAACTTTTTATTATAATAATAATGTGTAATACAATTTCACAAGAAAATGTTTATTAAAAATACATTTTTATACAAAATTTATTCTAATTACAATCCATATCGAAAACATAAATAATGTGCTTTTTCTATAACTATGGATAATGAAGGTGCAACCAAAGGCAGATCTTTAATATTTATAACTTTTTACTTTGAATTACAAGAAATAATGAACGCATGATAGTGATCGTCGAATGTGATTTCATTATACAGTTTCATTCTCAATATAACATTATAATCATCGTATTTTACTTCTGTTATTTCTCCAAATTCATGTTCAATCTGAGAATTGTCTGTAACGATAATCATACCTAAGTCATACAAAATTCCATCGACTTCGATATGCTTAAATAAATTACATTCTTTATCATTTTTATTTAGTGATGGACCCAAAACTACTCTATTGTTAAAAACAACCGAATGTATAGTGTTACACAGTTTTAAAACTTGCTTTAATGCGATAGAATATAGCATATTTTTCGAACTACAAGATTGTGTATATTCTTTAAGCTGAAGGTGACGTGATTCGATCCTGATCGTTGAGTAATTAACACATGGGCCAAAAGCCTCCAAAAGTGTGGCGTAATGCAAAAGATGATGAAATTTAGGGTTTAAATTACCATACAAATTTAAGTATAATCTATTGTGTTTTTCTACTAATTTACAAAGAATTTTTGTATCTACACGCGTAATATGCGGAGAGGTTACAATATCAATTATTCTTCGTAAAAGTTTAAGCAACTCCCAGTGCTTCATCATTTTCTGGAATTACGTCTCCTATAATTAAACCTAAATACCTCGTGAAACAAAGCGTTTCTGATAGAGACATTTTAAGGTTAGGGTGTTCTTTTAATCAATTTAACATTATTTTAGGTGGCTTATTAGAATTTTCTATTTTACCATATTTAAATTGTTCAATTCTCACGTATAGATTTTGAAGAGTTAAGTATTTTTTGTCAAAAATAAATGTACATAGTAAAGAATGTAGAACATAAGAGCAAACACCTTCCAAAATATCGTGCATCATGTCTAAACTGAAATTATCAATTACATGGAATTTATTAACATTATTGAATGTACAATTGTCACGCACACCAGTTTTACGAACATCATTAATACGTATATCTCATTCCTAATTTTTTTTTTGTACGAAATTTTGACTTATCTTTAGCAATCATTACAGAAGATTTATTAGTAGTTACCTTACAAATCCTACAAGAAAAGTTTGAGATAAAAATAAGAAAATCCAAGTATTTGATTGAGTCCCAAATTATCGCCAAGAACTAATACAAGTTAAAACTTTACAATAATTTTTCCTTTTTTGCTATTTACAAAAATACCTTTACTCTCAAGAAAATTTAACTGTTTTATCAGATCTTTGAAAACGTTATAATTAGAGGTATACTTTTTATCTTGAGCACGTATTAAAGTACAAAAAAAATAGAATCTAATCGAGCTGCGATACGAGGTGGTAAGCAAGCTATTGTTGCATAAGTGGCACCAAATTTATTTTCCCCTGCATGCGAACCTAATGCATTCCCAACCTCTATTTCATTATAATCTAAACAAAGTGGTAAAAGCAACTGATCCGAGGTCCTACAATCATTGAAATTTCTCTTCCAAAAACATCCTTGCATTATATTTGTTATGATGTGAGTTTCTTTTTTCAAAATTTCAATATAATCACATAGTTGCTAAATTCCAGGAATTTCTAAAAACAATTTCAATGATTTTTGCAAAGGTATTTGCCAACCAAACATGGGTACAGGTTATAATTTAATTTCGTTGTTTGATATTATCTCTTCTAATTTTGATCCGATATCAATTTTAAGTGGCTCCATGAACCCAAATTTTCTCAACAACTTAAACTGTTTAGGTTCAGAATTTATTGAATCAAAAAGTGGATTTAAGCTTTCAAAAGTATTATGCAATTTAAATGAAATCTTTCGGGAATCGATTTGATCATTAAAAATAATTTCAATGGATTTGATTGTTTTATCGGTAATATTTTCTTTTTTTAAAGTCTCAAAAACTTTTTTTTCATATTGTCAATTGAATTCCTTTCTATTTCCCAAATGTCAAATATATCTTTCTTTAAATATTTAAGAAGAACGTTCTTAATAAAATTTTCAAAATTATCTATTACTATGTCTACAATTTTCCTCGGTAATGAACATTTAATAGTTAATTAAATGCTGTATTTATTACTTGAAAAAACGGTTACTTTAAACTTAACTGATTACAAACGATTATTGAATCTAATAAAATTGACAGCACTTACAGTTTGATCAAAAGACACCATATCGAATAAGTTATTAAATACAACTAGCTATAAAAAGTTAGTTTTCTGTAATATCAAACGATTAACACCATAAAACTTATAAGAGAATTATTTATACAAATACTTATTATTAAGATATGAAATGAATCTATTGTTAAAGTTGTAAATATATACAAAACATGAAAACAATCAAACTTGTTGATGCAGTTAATTATTAATTTTCTATCTTAATTGAATATTTTCTGTTATTAATAATTCGTTTTTCACCTTATTCGCTAACTTTCGAGTATTTTGGCAAGCTTTTATATTAAAAGATGACGATTTAGCTAAAGGAATATCGCAAACGGTTAATTGAATAAATAACTATGGATAATCGCAAAGCTTTTGCCATAAACGCAAAACTGCACAAAATTTGAAACAGGCCTCTAATACCTTCAAAGGGTCTTCAAATTCATATGGCTTTTCATTCAAGATAACAAAAGCTTTTGACAGACTAAAAATATTTCCGCAGTAGATTACGTAAAGAGTTATTTTTCCACTATACTGTGTCACCAGATTTTTGAATTCCTTGTATGTCTCTTGGAACTGATCTTCATTATGTTAAATATTTAAATATTTAATTTATCATACGATTTTCAAAACATTTTGTGATATAAATATAAAATGAAATAATTCAATTTTTATTATTTGCAAGAAAAATTAGTGGCTTAGCTAAAATGGCTAAAGTTAACTAAATTTTTAATTGATAAAAAAATAAAAGTCTTATTGCTATTAACGAAATGTTGGAGCTGCTGGAAATTACTTAATCAAACGAATATAATAATTTATATTATTATAACAGCGTATTACCTCTATAATAGGGAAAAACAGTTTCTGTTTTTCTTTTCTTGATAAGAAAATCACTTTAACTTCTTTCAACTCTTCAGATAAAGTATTATCATTTAGTGTACTTTGAGCGACTGCATTGTTTATACGAGTAACCTTTTTGCCAGGTATTTTAGGTCCCTTTTTTTTATATATATATTTTTGATACTTGAGGAGTGCGCAATTAAGAGTGAAGTAAATATAATGCGACGATATTCTAATCTATATCTGTAGAGGAATATTGAAAAAATGTAATCGTTTTATTTTTTATTGAAGCTGAAAAAGTAATATTAAAAGCATTTAAATGAATGATACCTTCATCGACATTGAGCCAAAATTGTTTCAAATCTGAAGATTTAGATTCTTGGCTGATTGGAACTAAAATTGGTGCAATTTTGGGCCATTGAATTTGAAATAAAGATCCAAAGCTTGCAATTTTATCTGCAGGAATAATCTGCGGTGGCAGCTTACTAACAATCTTTTCAAAGTCGTTTTCAAGCTAAAAATTATAATTTTTTAATGAATAGTCTGTATTTGACAATCTATTTTTCATTAATAATACATTTACTAAAGAAATACCAATTGGCGGTGCTGTACATGGGAAACTATTCAAGTAATCAGAAACTTCCAGAGTATACACCCGGTTTTCTTTATGGTACAATTTCTTGTGCCGGTCTTCGTGAGTCTCTTACCAATGATTAGAGATAGTTACGTAATTTGTATAATTATCTCTGTTTGGATCAGTCAAAGGAGCATAATGATCTTCTAATACTACAACTGAAGAATCTGTATGAAACATTATAGTTTTAAGACTAATTTTTATGTTACGCTAAAAAGTTAAAAAACTGGAACTATTCTAATACTCTGTGTGTATTATTATTTATAATTCAAGTTTTAACATTTAAAAATTTTAAAAAAATACACTTTTGTAGCGTGAAGCTTTAGATAAATTCTTTTATTTACAGTTTTTGAGTTTACATGTTTGAAATAAAAAAAACGATGCAATAAAATATAAGGAGTTACGAGTTACGAGTATATAATTCAAACATTTTTAAATGTCTTTTATTTATACTTCAAATTTTTAGATTATGAAAGTATTTTATTTCTTTTTATAAAAATTATGAATTAACTGTTGATTAAAACTTTAAACTATAATATTCGAATGAAAAAAAAGATATTATTAATTATGCAGGATAGATAAATAAATAGAACCATTTTAGTTTTTTAGCTTTCTAACAGAAAGCATGAAAAAGAGTTTTTAGCGTTCATATTTGAATATATTAACTAAGTTTATGATTATTACCTACTCTTTTAACTTAATTTTCAATTTCGTTTACTTCATTGCTTTCTAATAAACCAGCATCAATCAAATGTAACATCAAACGTTTGTACGATCAATATAATAAGCCTCCAGTACTTTTTGATTGATTTTAAACTGTACTAGGATCGTAGAGTGTATATGATAGTTCAGAATCTTCGGTTGGAAACAAAGCTACTATCTCATCCCTTATTTGTTCAAATTCTCTTTGCGTTATTCTAGAATAATTCATTTTTTATAAATATTTGCAATAAAATGCTGTATTACATAGCATTTTAATAAATTTAAGCTTTTTTCATAAAATGAATAACATTGATATTTTAATCAAGAGAAGAATGCATCTAAATAATAGCAATTCAAATTTCACAAGAAACAAATTCCACAAAACAAAGAACATAAAATTTACTTAGCATATTGGATCATCTTCAATTGTATTCCATAGGACAATATCATTTAAAAATTTATAATTGACTCTACCCAATTTTTTGTGCAATCCCAATACAGTATTACCTTCCTGTGATTCCAAAAATAAGAAGAAAAGCTTATTTTGAACGAAAGTAAAATTAGGATCTGAAATAATGAAGGATCGGAATTTCTAAGTGATCTGAAAAAAGATATGAAACTTTTGTCAGAAGCACAATTTATCAATGTCTTAATGATTAGAAACACATATTTTATATTAAAAAGATAAATATATAGAAAAGTAATTTTAAATTAATTCTCATTTCTGGCAAAAAATTAAACACAGAAATAAATGTTAGAATAACCTAAATGAGGTGGAATATGACTTCGAGAAACTGGTTCAGAAACTTCATTAAAAAGGACAGAATTGTTATGATTTGTTTGCCCATCTTCATTTACAACTTCTGTAAATTCTGCTGATTTTAGAGCATATAAAACCCCTTTTTCAAAATTATATTTTATTACAAATTGATTTTTATCGATGACAGAACACTCGTCTATGAGTTTTGCAATTTGCTCGTCATTTAAAGCGTATAAAATGTTATTATTTACGCCGTTTCCTGATTTTAAAATAATATGTATCAATTAAATACATATTAAAAAACATTACAATATGAATGATATTGATATAATTTAATCATAATTTAATTTTGATTATATTATTAATTAATGCAGTACTATTTAAGATCGATAAATTTAAAATTAAAATTAAAAATACAATAAGTAAATAAACAAACCAAAAGTTACACTTACTTTTACATTTTTCTTGTAGATTCATTGATGTACATAAACTGCCGTATTTTTCAAAAAACTAGTCCATTATTTCATTAACAATAAAATAATAATATTATTGTATTAAAATATAATTTTAATTATTTTGGAAAGATTGATTGATTATATAAACGAATACCGATGTGTCTCATGTATATATTTTTGAAAACAATAGAGTAACAGTTATTCGTTGCTAGCTAGCACTACTACAATACCGCTATCGACGTGAAACTTTACCGATATAGAATCGCCGAAATTCAGCGCCAAGTGCCTGCTGCTCAATAAGAAATGTATAGCAGAAACTCGAGTTTTTGAATTATTGAAGTTTTAGAGTGAACGATGGCTGTGCTAAACTTCTTCCCGTGTAGGTGTTCATCTATTAAATTTTTTATGAAAATTATTGTTTAAAATCAATTAATATCTTTTTTATAAATCTTGCATGCAATTATTTTATTCTAGATGTGAAAATATTGCAAAAAAAATCTTATTTACGAAATTCCTGTTGAATGTTTAATATTTAGGTTATAGTTGCTTGTCTTTTATGTAAATTTTGCATGCAATTACTTTATTTGAGAACCAATATTAATGGTAAAGAAGTGTAATTTACAAAACTTCTGTTGAAAGTTTATTATGTAGGTTACCGTTGATTGCAAATATCAACTGAAAGATATAAATTTTTAATCTTTTTACAAAATTAAAAATATTTATTTTGATGCTTCTTATCATATGATCAAATATGCCCGTAGTCTTATGCAACACAAGGGGATTTTGTCATCACCTTATCACAAAATAAGTATGTACTTTAGTATTTGTATGTAATTTCAATTTTCTTTTAATATTTTGATTCATAAATATTGAATAATAATTTCATGGTGAGAGAAGCAAATGCAAAATATAAGAAAAATTCTTTTTCGAATTTTTTGAATCTGTTAAGCTTTGGTATCTTTAAAGTTATTCTGTTTGGATGAAAATGATAAATTAAATATTACCTAATATTGGCATTTAAAATATTCTTTATTATACTTTAGAAATAATATAAGATGTGCTTCTAATATATTGATAACATTTACATAATTTTTTTAAATTTAAACTATTTACAATAAAATATTTTTAAGTGTTTATAATCAAATTAACTATGTCAACTAAATAGGTATTAAAAATATGTTAAACAAACAAAAGTTGTTTATAATGAATAATATCATGAATATTTCATTTTACATAAAATATTTTCTGCTTAGGTAAATCCATTTCTTGTGATATAATCTCTTCAGTTACGAACTTTTATTTAAGAGATGATGTAAGTTGGACTATGCCTGGCATGAAGGATGTAATATGTATAAGAAATAGTGATGGAATGAAAGAGAAGCTTCAAAAACGACTAATTCTGTTTAATTTAACGAAATTATACCAGCTTTATAAATTAGAATTTCCAGAGAATGAAATTGGTCTCACAAAATTTACTATGTTGCATCCTAAAAACTGTGTGTTAGCAGGAAGCAATAGGACTTACAGCGTGTGTGTCTGTTCTTATCATCAAAATGTGAAGTTGATAATTTAAGGTACTTTTATTTATTTTGATATCTTAATATAAATAATAGTAATTCCAACTTTGAAGGTTTATTTTTTTACAGATAGTCATTTAGCTAATTTCACAAAAAATTAAGAACAGAAAATAACATTGTATGCAGATTGTTTTGATTTTTTAATTTGTGAATCACCATATGACTTGTGTTATTTCAACAACTGCGAGAAATGTCCAAAAGCTATTAATCTAGAGAAATTTTTATTAAAAGTGTTTGAAGATAATTACGTTACCTCGATTTCTTTCAAGCAGAGGATTGATAATCCACAAACAACTTTAAAAACTTCAAAAAATCAAGAAAACGCCTGAATTTGTAAAATATTTTTTCTGAAAAAGTAAAAGGATTACTTCCTCATGCAATAATGAAATCCAAATAATCTTCATATTCAAGAAAATTAAAAGACCATCTGGAACCACATCAATTTCAAATCAATTTGAATAATTGTGGACTTTGCCGAAAATTACGCGTTCACGATTCAAGATGCTGCACCTGGTTTTCACTAGAATAATAATCAAGCTACAATGTCTTAATTTATTTTAAAGATAATGAAATTACAAAACATAAAAGTTTAGTTATATACTAGATATATAGTCATTTAGGATTGCTTAATTCATGATGCTGTAGCAGTTTATTCGTGCCATAAAATAATTCTGAATTGTTTGAATGATGAATTTTTTTCCATTAAAAAGATTTATTATTTCTCTGACAGTGCCCCCCAACAGTATAAGAATTTCAAAAATATTATTAAACGAGCTCATCATAAAATGGATTTTGGATGCGATGCTGAATGGCATTTTTATCCCACAGCCCATAGGAAAGGTCCATGTAATGGTCTTGGGGCAACAGAACAGTAAAAAGAGGAACTCTTAGAACAAGCCTACAGGGATCAACAATTAAGCCAATTTTGACGAGTGAAAATCTATTTCATTGGCTAAGCACAACTGAAAGAATGCCAAATATAACTTTCAAATATTCTACACAGAAAAATTATGATCCAACTAAAAATTTTTAGCCAAGCGGCTTAAAAGAACAGACAGATACAACATCTTCAGAAACAGCACTGTTTGATTCCAATCTATGGTATCGTAAGAGCAAAACTATATTCTGAATATAATGTTTATACAGACACTGTTATTTTCTAATTTTTCTAGTTCTTCGACCAATGTATAGAAAATTCATTGTTATCTGCTTAATTTTAATTAAAATTATATATTTAAGGATAAAAATAAGTATTATTACTATTAAATAACGAAAAAGACTTCATATTGTTTGAAGTTAGGATATTAAAAGAATAAAGTATCGGTCATTATTATAGTTTTGATTTTCATTATTAAATATTTTATGATAATGATGATGATGATCATGATAATAATTATTAATGTTATAATTTTTATTATGATTAATATTTTCTAGAAACTGAAATAATTAAGATGCAGCAAAGTAGCTTCAAGTATTGGTTTAGATTATCATTCTTAAGAGCAGGTCGTATATCTCTGTCCTTTTCTAATCAAAGAATTAATTTTTTTGCAAAACCTAATAATTGTAGCAAAAAATAAGAAGATAGCCCCATCTCGTATAATAAAAAGCAAGATTTTCTTTGATTATGGAAAATTATTTTTATCGATTCATTTTGAAGAAAACCTTGAAAAACTTAAAAAATAGAGGTTAGGATGGACAATTTAGTTTTTCAAGGTTTTCTTAAAAACGAAGCGATATAAATAATTTTTCCTCATAAAAGAGAATCTTGCTTTTTATTATACAAGATGGGGCTTTCTTCTTATTTTTAGCTACAATTATTAATTATTGTGAAAAAATCAATTCTTTGATTAGAAAAGGACAGATATACTCGACCTCCTCTTAAATACGTGATACTATTAGTCATTGTTATCTGTTTACTTTTAATTATAGTATAATTAATGATAAAAATAATAATAATTATCACTGAATAATACTTCTCGAAAAGAAAAAAACTTTTGATATTTTTGTTTTGAGTTATGATTGTAAAAAATAAAACTAGTCATCACTCTATTATATTTTTATTTCTTATAATTATTTTTTTGAAGTTAAAAAGTATTTAAAAATTAAAATGTCACTGGAATGGGGATAAAATGAAAAAATACTTGTCAAAAGTTTGACAATCCATGAATACAAAATTTTTTCATTTTCAAATGTTTTATAATGAATAAATTTTATGCATATAGAATTTATTTAATTTCATTTCTTTTATTTCCAGATCCATGCTATAAATATTAATTCCTAAATATATTTTTGAATTTTTTGAATTCATAATCTATTTGCAAAATTAAAATGTTACTAGAATGGGGATGAAATGAAAAAATACTTGTCAAAAGTTCCACAATCTATAAATAAAGCACTCTTTCAATTTGTAATAAATTTTAATATTAAATTAATTTCATGCGTATAGAATTTATTTTACTTCATTTTTTTTACTTCTAGATATATAATATAAATATTGATTCCTGAATATATAATACGTATAAAAATAATTTTTCAATACATATTTAAAATCATTATAATAATTTATTAAAACACATAAATATGTTTTGGTAACGAGTGGATTTTGAGGATGTCTACATAATAAACAGTTAATATTTCTATTCAGAATCTAAATTAACGCTTAAATTATTAAAAAATAGATCCATTTTAAGATATTTAAAAATCATTTGTTCGTATATTGTATTATCTATAATCGAAGAACCAAATCAACAGTATGTATATTTTAAATTAAAAATTCTATTGTTTTTTTAATATTCAAAGTTCTATAGCTTTTCTCTCAGTTCTATACCTAAGATGAGACAAAGCTCACTTTAAGATGTTATCAAAAGACATAACATAGTGTAACGTGCGTGAAATCGACCTGGTCGAACTCCAGTAATTCAAAATTACATGAAAGAACAAAATGAACCAGTCAGAAAATAGCAATTCTAAGATTTGAAAAAATTTGTCTAGATTCTACTCATTATTTGCAACAATAAATGTATTTATAAGTGAATCTCTTAAGAGCAGGCCGGATTCGCTGTCCTTGTCTAATTGGCATTTTTGTTATTTACTCAAGTATTAATCGGTGTATCTTCAAATTGAAGGTTATGCGCAATAGATATTATTATTACAAATATTTATGCACAAGAAAAAAAAAATCTACCGATTTGTTTTTGAGAAAAGTAAGGAACGCCGAAGTAAAAGATTATGTTTATAATATTTTCGCGTTCCTTACTTTTCTCAAAAACAAAGCGATAGATTTTTTTTTTCTTGTGCATAAATATTTGTAATAATAATATCTATTGCGCATAACCTTCAATTTGCAGATACACCGATTAATACTTGAGTAAATAACAAACAACTCAATTGTTACTCGGTCGGTATCAGGTTCTACTCCGGCCTGCCGTTAAACCCTTAGTTTCTGAGGAAAAATATAATTAAGTTGGTAATTTCACAAAAAAATTTGAAAAATCACAATATTCTATCACTTATTGCTCGTAATCCCTTTGACCTATGCCTTTAAAATTTTTTTTGTATATTTTAGGTATTAAATGGAACCTTTGACAAATTTTCAACAAATTCTATTTTTTTGTCAGTTGAGTTGATATGAAATGTCAACTCAACTGACAAATATATATAGATATAAAATTCATGGGATTAAGTGCTGCCTCTAGCGGCTGGCTCACCGCAAACATAACTTCTTTTTTGACATCGTGCCCATATAAAAAGTACTCTTCTATATCGTCTATTTTCGTTGGTGTAAGCGAGAAAAAGTATAAATAGGCTGAAAGGAAGACAGTAAGGTAGTTAATTTTTGTTCTCGATCGCGAGCGAGATTTGGAGCTTCTCTGCTCCTAAAAACAACCCTAGTTTGATGTAGCCTTCTAGACAGGAAACGGTACGTCACCCTAAAAGAAATCCAGAAGGCGATGTGACCGATGAACTGACCTCTCCCGTTCCTGTCCCATACAGTTTCATTCCTTTTGTAAAATACTTTTTATTTATTTTGAATAAATACAGAATTTAACTTTTCATCTTTTTACTTAATCAATACTAACATTCAACCATTACCAACATTGTATCATTATATTAGACTAAAAGTGCTCTGCAATGAACCTTTCGGCATTGCGTTCGAGTGGTAACGTTGTAATCATTTTGCTTTAATTAGGCTGCTCTTGTGTTACCAGACGGCAAACTTTTCAGGCATGGCGTCGTAAGGGTGAAGCCGTGGTGCACAAAAAGCGAAAAAACCTAGACTTCAACGTCATCTTATGATGACGTTATAAAGAAAAAACGTCACAATGTTTTAGGTTCTTGCAATAAATGCAAAGACACAAATTGTTCGGTGGATGTGGTATAAACTACTTTAGTTTTAAGACATAGAATGTTGATTTACCAATTTTCTCGATGATCATAGGAATTTCGCATCTTTATATTGATACTCTGAGGTATTTTATTTGGTGAAATTTCAACTTCTAGATCACTTGAGGTCTGATAGAACTGTTTTACTACAACCTCACAATTGAAAAATTCTTCCAAAGATTGTTGACTGCTTGAAGTCGATAAAAATGGTGTATTTTTCACTTTATCTGAAAATATATTGTAACACGAAAGATTTACTTTATCTTCCCTGAAGAAATTGTTAGATACTTGGATGCAAGCACTTCAAAGACTCCGTAAGATCACCTAATTCTCTAAACGGATTTTGGAAACAATCGTAAACAACTTTTTTGTGTCTTCCTTTAACTCCTTGCACTTTATCTTAATAAACAGTAATTCCGCATTAATTAGTTCTGTGACAGAGCACAGAAAAATTTTTTGTAAGACAATTTTATTTTCTATTTTTTCCTTTTTATATACTTAAATGCGTCAAGTCATTCATGAGAATGAAAAAAACAAATCGTCGCCACCTAGCGGTAACATATGTCAACTTTCTACAAACTAAATTTAAATCGTAAGCACGAAACGCCAACTCAATAAAAAATTTAAATTTTCAATGATAAAAAATTCCTAATTTTGTTAACTTAAAATCGTCATGATTCGATTCTAATTAATCAAAAATTTGATTAGGGGTTTATCTAAAAGATTCTTGTTAATATTTTTAATACATGAATAAATAAATGCATAAACAAATTGAAAAAAGACGCAATAGTTGTAAAATCGCCTTTTTTCAGTTATTTATGAATAACTTAGTAGGATCAACTCGTATCACAAAAATCGGAACGATATTCCAAACTAGATTAAATTTCGCACATTTCTATTAGAAGAACGTTTTAAAAGGTCAGAAAATTGACGGAGCTACAGCAATATAAAAATCTAGGTTTATTTTCAATTTTTTAATTTTCATTTTCACATCAAACACCAAATACGCTGTAGCAAGGAAAAAAATTTTGAGCGTTCTACAAAATGAATTATATTTTCATATACATATTAAAAAGGATTTTTATCAGTTGAAAGAAAAAAAATTCAATTAGTGACGGCCTGCATGAATCTGAATGAAATCAGTCAGATATTTTCGCTTGTATTTCAACATGGTACTCACTTGTTAAATATTTTGATGATTTAGAAATTGGCATAGGACAATATCTTAATGGAGTGTGGTTCAATATTTATTAACTTTTTAGGTTACAAGGGAAAAACAAGTTTTCTTTACTTTTGACTACAGCATATCTTGAGATGCACTAAATAAAAGTATTCAGTACTGATAAATTGGAATAAATACGTGCGAATAAGACTTTACGCAAGAAAGAAGCTTATATAAAAATTGAGAAAAACAACCAAAAAAATATGAAGAAAAATTAAAAAATACCAAGATAACAAAATTGAAATTCAAGGAAACAATGAGTACTGATGAATTGGAACAAATACGTGCGAATGAGGCTTTACGTGAGGAAGAAGCTTATATAAAAATTAAGAAAAACAACCAAAAAAATTATAAAATACTAAGATGACAAAATTAAAAATCAAGGAAAAAATGAGTATTGATAAATTGTAACAAATACGTAAGAAAGAAGCTTGTATAAAAATCAAAGAAAAAATTATAAATAAATATGAAGAGAAATTAGAAAATAGATAGATGGATAGGTATTGATTTATTTTGTAAAAAGAGTACAAAAAGGCGTGTAATACATGAAACAATAAGTAATAATTCTATATAAAGTATGGCGCATAATAAGATAAGATATCACAGTCAAATATTAAAATTAATATATAATACTGTATCAGTAAGTCACAGCAGTAGTCGAGTTGCGGAAACAGCAAGGCGGCTGCGAGTTGTTTACGCAGGGCCTCAGTGGTATACCGACGAAGGAACTGTAAACTATAAATTATCCTATTAAATTTTTCAGTCACCATATTAATGTTCGGCTCCCATGACAACTTAGCGTCAAGCACAACACCAAGGCTCGTAACGGTATCAGAGAAAGATATGCCGGCACCTCCCTCAAGCTCAATCGTTTTTGGCTCACCAGCATAAAAGTCATTAATAAAACAACTACTGACAAAAACGATCGCCTTAGTTTTGCTTGCATTTATAGTGAGAGAAGCATCGACAGTTCATCCCGACACCGCCCTGGCCACCCTCTGCATAATACGAATACCTTCGTTCAGATGTTCATAAGGGACCTGAGTATAGATTTGGAGGTCATCAGCATATAATATGTGCTTGACGAAACAGGGGTCGAGCGTGTCACGTATGTTATTAATGTAAAGGCGAAACAACAGAGGCCCCAGCACTGAAGCCTGTGGAACTCCTAGATTGGTTGTTAGCTAATCCAAATCCTCTTTTAAATGTGTAGAAACCATTTGTTTTCTACCTAATAAATAGGAGCTAATCCACTCGAGTGCAGCCCTGGAAAACCCCATCGATCTAAGCCTCGCAAGCAATTTGGAGAAAGCACGTTCGCAGTTCACCCCTCCTTCCTGCACGACCCTCAGAGAAGGCCCGGCGCAGTCATTGGAAAAAGGCCACACTCGAAGTTACTCCATTATTTGTACTTAATAATTGATCTGTCGACATATTTTGTTGATGTTCAGACGCTTCATTATTATCACATATATTATTATTGCACTTAACATTCGATGGAGTTTCAGAATTTTCATTAATTACATTTACACCGTCTTCTAATTTCTTACTATCTGTCAATAAATTATTTAAATCATTTTCATTAAAAAAATTGTGAGCTCTCTCCCCTCTCTCCCTTCTCACCAGAAATTTGCCATGTCTGTGCGAAATAAATTTAAAACCTTTTTCTTTGGCATAATTTTTCAATTTTTTAAAATAAACATACCTTTCTTTAGGCAAAAATTCATTAATAAATATCAAGCCGTGGCGTTTGATGGCTGGAAGACTGCCAAGGAGGGAGGGATGAAGATCCGCTGTCGAAAAACCTGTGAATTGTCGTTTAGCTTTAAACACCTTTTGCACCAGGTCCTCCTCAGAAAGTCTAACCAGCAATGAGAACGGACCCCTCGGGCCGTCACTGATCCCACGATCTGTAGACACCCCGTTTACATCATTATGTTTAGCGATTTCCTTAACTGAAATTACATTTGTTCGCTTGATTGTCGGGAGAATCGTACCAAGAACGGCACAGGCGTAATCATTCGGCCCAACATTAACTGCTGAACAGTCAAACTCGCCAGAGATCACCAATGTACCACTCCCAAAGCCACACTCCGTCTTAACTTGACAAGGTGCCTTCTTACTAATTACAGTATGAGTATGTGGTGTTCGTGGCATTTCTACCAATTTAGATGTGTGTTATGTATGCTCATTCATTCTCGTGAGATCTGCGACGGCCTGCGCCACGCCAGCTACCCCGGTTGTAAGGTCAAAGAAATCCTTGTCCACTCCGTGAAACTCGTTATTAAGAAAAGTTTGAATATTATCAAATTTACAACTAATTTATTATTGATTGATTAATTAATTGTTTTATCGTACGTTTTAATTTTACTATTTAGAGCGGACAAGAAATTCCTTTCCGAAGTGACTACTATTTCCCTAAGTTTGCGATTTTCCTCTAACAGCTGCATCTGCTCAGTTTCTAATTTTTCAATAAATTCATTCTGTGTTTCAATTTTGGACACAATATCCCGCAGGCCTTTGTCAAAATTTTTAACTTGGCTCTCAAAAGCCAAAAATCAATCAAAAGAATTCAGTATTGTGTCAAGCCTGTCAGATAGTGCGCCCTCTAGAGCAAATACAGCTGCCTGCAATGAGGAGAAATCTAAGTCACCTTGGACTACATCAGAATTATTTTTCTTAAAATTTTTACTATTATTATTATTATTCGGGGCAGCGTGCGCAGCGCCACCTTCCAATCGTTTATCAGATAAAAGCATACATATTCTACTTCTCCCTCCATCCGCCGTGACTCCGCTGTTGTTGGATAAAGTTTGCGATGATAAAGTAGTTTTCACTCTTTCAGGCTGCTTCTGTGAGGTGTTGACAGATGTGACTTTCAAGTCAGTTCTTGATGGTGTAGAGGCACTGATGGGCTGATTAGGAACAGCTTTGCGTGCGGCCTGTGAAACTCCATTGGCTTTGATGCTTCCACCGGCAGACGACATTGAATTATTTCTTATTTTTTCCATGCACCTTATATACTCGTATTTTGTGCCATTTTCCATTTTAGATCCAGTCATGCATTTCGCATGACAGCGCTGCTGGCACGTAAAACACAAATGGAGCTTTGCCATGCTCCATTTATCATTAGTGGATAGCTTACAGATCGCACAACTGTCCATAACTCCGACCTCTTGTGTATACTCCTTAAGGTAAACTTCTATCTTATTGGTCGAGGAGTAGATTGAAAAATTAGCCACTAGGATCTCTGCCTGCAGATGAAAATTGCCTTCCAACTAACCTCAAAACTGTAATAATTCTAACCTCCAAAGTTCAGCGTCTTGATGTAACTTATAAGATAAAATGCAAGGACCGCTAATAAAACTGATGATTTATAGCTGAAACAGAGCCTTGCAAATTGAGCGTGCAAGAATCTGTAAGAAAAACGCCGTAGGGCACAAAAATGCAGTACCAGAACAAAAATAACAAAAGTGAAAAATAAAACGTGTTTAACTACTTACAGATGAAGGGAGGAAAAATACTAAGATAAAATTAAAATTCAAAGAAAAAATGAGTACTGATAAATTGGAACAAATATGTGCGAATAAGACTTCACGTAAGAGAAAAGCTTAAATAAAAATTAAAGAAAAAAAAACAAAAAAATATGAAGAAAAATTAAAAAATACTAAGATAACAAAATTGAAATTTAAGGAAAAAATGAGTATTGATAAATTAGAACAAATACGTGCGAATGAAGCTTTACGTAAAAAAGAATATTATATAAAAATTAAAAAAAAACAATCCTATAAATATAAGGAAAAATTAAAAAATACTTAAATAACAAAAATGAAATCAAAGATAAAAAAGGATACTGATAACATGGAACAAATATGTACAAATGAAGCTACACGTAAGAAAAAAGCTTACATAAAAATAAAAGAAGAACAACCAAATAAAAATGTAAAAAAAATTAAAAATCTTAAGATATAAAAAATACAATCAATTGAAAATAGAAATACTTATAAATTGAAAAAATTGCATAAAAAAAAATTACGAAAACAAAGACTTATAGAAAACTTATTAGTAAACAATATAATAAATATAAGAGAATGGTACGAATTAAAAATGAAAAATTGGAAAATGCTGATATTATTAAGAAAACACAAGTAAAAAATAATTGTTACCAATTAAAAGAATCACGCACAAGCTGTAAACAAATAGAAATTGATGACAATAAACATGTTAATAATGATACTACAATAAATAAACC
The DNA here is from genome assembly GCA_017163975.1 of Anastatus disparis. NCBI lineage: Eukaryota > Metazoa > Arthropoda > Insecta > Hymenoptera > Eupelmidae > Anastatus > Anastatus disparis. The sequence continues at coordinate 1,704,004 of JAFFSR010000361.1, read as the reverse complement.
AATAGATGAAAAAAAGTGAAAACATAAATATGATTCTTATCAATTGAAGACATTATTTATTAAGTGTAAACAATTAAAAATTAAAGACAATAATTATAATAACAATCATAATATTGTGTTGAACAAAGTTATTGATAAAACAATCAAGGGCAAAGTAGAAAAAAAATTAAAGAAATTGAATAGGAAAATATTAACTGAAAAAATTAATTCGAAACTGATTGGTTGTATAGCGAATATATATTTCGATGAAAATCTCATATCTTAAAATAACATTGGTTACATGACAAACACATGTGTTTATTGTAATGCAAAACATTTTGCTTTCGAATATACTAGAAGTAACGATTTCTACAATTGTTGTCATAAAAGTAAAGTAGAATTGTTAAAATATCCTCCTTACCCAGAACAATTAAAGTTTTTAGCAACTGAATTAACGGAATAAATTATTGATTTTCGACGAAATGTCAGGTTGTACAATGATGCTTTAGCATTCGCAAATTTGGTGCCAATTTTAATACATTGCAGGGTAAAGGATCACAAGTTATTAAAATATGTGGACAAATTTACCATAATGTATATACGTTACATCCTAATAAAGATGAAGCACGTAAATATGGACAATTATATATTTTAGATAATGAAATGGCAACGATTAAACAGAATAAGTTTAATATAAATTTAACATTATTCAAACATTTAGATATTTTGATAAGAGACATTAAGGGCATGACAGAGCTCACTACCTTCTAAAATAATTCATTAATATTTTAATTTCAAGTTCACGAGTAAACGGTGCGTTAGATCGAGTTCTTTCATTACAGTCAGAAAATTTGTAATACTAAACTTGAGTACGGACAACTTATAGAATTTACCAAAATACCATACATAAAAAGTTCTAAACAATTTTTCGAAATATAGTATTTTGAGGTTAGGTTTATCGAGCTTGATATCTCATTTCCATTCCAAGCTTATAAAAAAATAACAAGTCCAAATGATTTTTTATTTTAACAAAAATTATTGTAATAACATAGCTTTAGTGCGGACAAGTCATTACGATTGTTTAAATTACGAATTTAAAGAGATATCAATGAAATAATAAAAGCTAAAATCGTGTCCAGCAGCTCCGACATCCCGTTAACCCTTATGCTTAAGCCTATAAAATGATGCTTAAAGTAGAAGAAGAAGAACTACAATGATGAGCAAAAATCTATTGTCCTCCAAGAACTGTTACTATGTCCATTGTCCGCAATAATAATTTGAGTGAAAATAGATATAATCTACCTACCTGTAATGGAGTTGCAATAGTATATGTTGGAAAAGACGATCTTCCTCCTATTGAACGTGATATTGTCATTTACTTTAAGTATGATAAACCAATTAGTATACCGACAATTAGCAAATATACAGATCCTATGACATATCCTCTTATTCATCCTAATGGTGGTTTCGGATGGATGCCAAATATGAAAAGTAAATTTGGAAAATCTAATATTTCAAATTTGAAATTTTATAATAATAGATTTAGTGTTAGAAATGAATTTAATCCGTTCCTTAATTTGGGAAAATTATCTCAACAATTCATTGTTGATGCGTATGAAAAAGTTGAAACCTCCAGATTATATTTCATATGAAAAAACCAAAACGTACACTGAAAAAAGTTTTCACCTTAAAAACTAGTGCTAAATAATAGAAGGTTAAAATTGCGTGTTTTATAATGAAAAAAACCATGACAGTATCATTTTAATCAATGCTAGTTTTACTATTTTACCTTCTAAGGTCCAGCACACTGATTTTCAATGACTAGCACGGTTTTTTCCAGTGCCAACATCAAAATTTCAGTTCTGCGCATTAACAGAGAAATTCTTAATGCATGGTATCAGTTTTTTCACAAAATCTACTTATTGCTATCATAAATAATCTTTCAAGTCAGTTATATTTTATTTATTTATACATGTATGTATATATATATATATATATATATATATATATATATATATATATATATATATATATATATATATATATATATATATATTTACATGTCTGTGAAAACATAATGACAGAGTTTTATGTTCAAAGTTCAACAAGATTTCTTTTTCAAGAAGAGTTATTTAGTTATTTCAGTACGAAATTATATGTGAAAACTGGTCGAAACGAACTTGCAATTTTTTCTCATTTTTTTTATGTAACTTCTCATAAAAGTAACATAGAGAAGCAGTACTCAAAATAAAGCTGAAGATTTGTGCTTTCAAATGCACGTATTGTGATAATCCAATAAAATAATTCTCTATGCGAAAAATTTGTAGGAAAAATGCCGAACATGAGAAAAATAAAATAAAGTAAATAAATTTATCAAATTAATTGATTAATTGATGATTATAGAGATATTAAAATGTCTAATTAATTGATATAGTTATATTTTATCAAATCTAATCTGATCATAATAAATTCCAGTAGCCTAATATTTTTAGGTTAGAAACTTTTTATGTATATATATCAACAAAAATAAAGTATCATTTATTTAAAGTAATTTATATTTACACTTGAAAAGATTTGTTAATTCAGCGAGATTCCACTCATTTAATATTTTTTGTATAAAATCATCCATTTGGCACTTATTTCCTATGCAATAAATAGAAAAACTTTAAAACTTTACAATCGTGCACACTGCTACAATCGAAAATTCGTATACACAAACATACACCAGCGCCGTTATTTAACGTGCTTGGCACCCGAAAAAACCGTGCCAAAGGTGGCACTGTAAATTCACGCGTCAGTTATCGAAAATAAATATTTATAGCACTAAAAAATACTACACTGGTATGAATTTTATTTGTGCTGTCAATAGAGCGAAAAAAATTAATGCCATTCATTACTTTAGAACACACTAGCATTGGAATTTAAACATCTAATCGAATTTAGCATTAGTTTTACCGGTGAAAACTTTTTTCTGTGTATTAAGAAGTGATTGTTATAAAGGTGTTATGGACTATTCACATAACGAAAAAGAATAAGATTCTTCAAAAATTGGAAAAATAGTAATATTGCTGTCAAACTTGACAGAAAGTCCAGGATTTTTAAAACAAAATCACATTGACTCAATGACACTTGTAAATTATCATGGTAAACCTGACCTTTTTGTAACTATGACCTGTGACCCACATTAGAAAGAAATAACTGAAAACTTGGAAATTTATGAAAATGCAATAGATTGACCAGATATTATAACGAAAGTATTTTATTAAATAGTAGAAGAATTCAAAAATTCAGTAATAAAAGAGGGAATATTAAGAAAAGTATTGCATATAGTTATGTAATTGAATTTCAAAAACGAGGATTACCGCATATGCATATGTTGTTACTCTTAGATAAAAATGATAAATTTGACATTCCCGAAAAAGTTGATAAAAAAAATAAGTGCAGAAATTCCAAAAAAAGATATTTATCCAATTTATGATACGCGGTTCCTGTGGTATGCAAAATATAAATTGTCCGTGTATGGATAAAAATACGAAACAATGTACTGAAAATTTTCCAAAAAAATTTAATAATACAACAACATTTAAATCCAATAGATATCCACTATACAAACGTTAAAATGATGGCGTCAAAATAATTCTCTAAAATAAATTTACAGAAAGAATTGTAGATAATGGATTTGTTCCTTATAATCCTTACTTATTATTAAAATTTAATGCACACATAAACGTAGAAGTTTGTTCCACTGTTCAATGCATTAAATATTTATTCAAATACTGTTATAAGGGTCATGATTGTGCATACATTAAAATACATCAAGTAAATGTGGATTTTCAATCAGAAAATAAAGACACTTTTCAAAATGACAATCGTGAAAATGTTGAATATGAATATGACGAAATCCAACAATACATTAATATACGATATTTATGTCCACCTGAAGCAATGCACAGATCATTAGAATATCCTTTACATGTTATTTCACATAATATAAAACGTCTAAGTGTTCATGAAGAAAATCAACAAAACGTATTTTTTAATGAAAGAAAAGAAGAAATGATTATGCAAAAAAATGTAGGAACAACATTAACAGCATATTTTGAATTGAATAGAGATGATTTTGAAACACGAAATTACTTGTATTCAGAAATACTCAATTTTTATGAATTTGATGAAAAACTGAAAAAGTGGAACAAAAGAAAAGAAAAGAAAAGCAATACTTAGTTGAATGTACTTAGTAAGTCCGAAAGATAGAGAACATTATTTAATTAGGTTATTACTATTACATGTTAAAGGAGGCACATCTTTTGAAGCTTTGCGTACTGTTGATGATGTGATGTACAATTCGTTTTATGAGGCAGCTAAGGCAAAACAATTAATTAATGAAGATGAAGAATGGGATGGATGTTTGGAAGAAGCATCTTCAACAAAATTCCTTTATATTGTTTGCTTTCATTTGCATATTTCATAATCCTATAAATGCACGAGATTAGTATGAAAAATATAAAGATAAGTTATACCATCCTAAATACGAAAAAAATATAAGTGAAAATCTTGCATTGAATGTCATTAAAAATAATTTACAAGTCCATGGATTTTCATTGATTGATTTTAATTTACCTAACATAAGCACATTTATAGAAGGATATAATAATTAAACAATTTCAAATCATAATAATAATATTCTTAATGAATTGGAAATGAAAATGAATTCTTTGAATAATAAACAAAGGCACATATTTAACTCTACTTTAAAAATTTTAAACAACCAAAGTAAAGAAAAATATATTTTTATAGATGGACCAAATGCAAGTGGAAAAAGTTATTTACTTAACGTTTTAATGGTTCATTTGAAATATTATACTATACATTATTTATGTGTAGCTTGGACAGCTATAGCAGCGAATTCATTAATCGATGGAAAAACCGTGCATACAACATTTAAAATACCGTTAAATAACAGATTGTACAACTTGTAATGTTAAGCCTAATTCTGCAGAAGGCAAACAATTAAAGGGAACACAAACAATTATTTAGGATGAAATATCCATGACTTCAAAATTTGCAAAATTAAAAAAAAATATTGGGCCCAAAATAATAAAAGAATCAGACAAATATCCCAAGAAAATATAGAGCCAAGGGATATATAAAAATCGAAAAAATATTGGGCCTAAAAAAAATGAGAACCCAAGACAATATAAGGCCCAAAGAGAATAGAACTCAAAAAAAGTAGGATCCGAAAAATATAAGGCCCAGAAAAATATAGAGCTAAATAAAATATAGGATCCAAAAAAATTATAGATCCCAAGAACATATAAATTTTTAAAAAATATTGGGCTCAAAAATATAGAGCGCAGGAATATATAAGAATTGAATAAATATTAGCCCAAAAAAATATGAGGTTCAAAGAAAATAAGACTCAAAAAAATGTAGGGCCTGAAAAATATAAGGCCCAGAAAAATAAAGCTCAATAAAATATAGGACCCAAAAAAATTATGAAACCCAAGAAAATATTAATTTTGAAAAAATATTGGGCCCAAAAAAATAGGGCCTCAAAAAGTATAGAGCCCAATAATATATAAGAATCGAAAAAATATCGGGCCGAAAAAAATATAGAACCCAAGAATATATAAGAATCGAAAAAATATTAGGCCCAAAAAAATATAAGATTCTAAAAAATATTGGGTCGAAAAAAATATAGAACCCAAGAATATATAAGAATCGAAAAAATATTAGGCCCAAAAAATATATAGAACAAAAAAATATTGGATCCAAAAAAATGTAAGACCTAAAAAAATAAGGTTCAAAAAAATAAAGAGCCCAAGAAAATATAAGGATAAAAAAAGGTCCAAAGAAATGGGCATTGAATAAAAATATAGGGCCCAAAATAATATAAGACTCAAAAAAATATGGCCTAAAAAGATGCTTATGACTAATGAGTACCAATTATATAGGGCCCAATAAACTCTTATTACCAAAAAATTAGACACATTTAACAAATGCGGAGAACTGGAGAAACAGAAAAAGAAGTGGTTTCACTTCAATATAGTATAGGATTTTTATGTAGTTCGTAATTATTAGTCAGGATTTTGATTCCATTGATTCTATGTTTTAGATCTAATGAAAATAATAATTTATGTACAGAAATAGTAAAAGTAGAATAAAAAAGAGAACGGATGAAACAGTCATATCAACAAAGATTAAGAAACAATGTTTAAATTCATTAAAATGTAAGAATTCTTGTAAAACTACTGGTTTAAGACATCCATTTTAAGAACATCCAAAACTCATTTTTGATTTACAAAAAACCCAAAAATTTGCGATTCTTCATTTTTATAAATAATAAATTCGCGACCATGCCTTTGATTTACAGAGTTGGATTTCCTTTTACGTAATCTACTCCGTATTCCATTCGTCAACTTTGAAAGATAGACAATCTTTAAATTATTGTATCTTCGGACCCAAACGTCGTAGAAAGGTCTCCGACTTCTCAAATAGAAGGTCTTAAACAGGCCTTTAGGTTGCAAGGTCAAACATCATATTATATTAAGAATCCAAATCACGGCAGAGTTTTTAAAATGACAGAAAAACTTCAAAAGCTCCGTTTTTGCATACCATCATGAAATTTTCTGGAATTAAGGCTGTAAAGATAACAATTTTTGTTTGACTACTCTAAAACTTGGTTTTGGATATATTTTTTATCGAGGAATTCAGTTTTTCTTTTACAAGGAATAAAAAAAGGTCTCTGTTGTATTTAGGGTTATTTTTGGTCAAAAGGGGTCAAAAAGAATCTTAATAAAAGGTTGAAGGGTGAAATGATAATTCTTTTCAAAAATTGTTCAAATTTTGTTAAAAAAAGGTAATAAGACTTTTTTTGTTCAACAGTACCATTTTCGCGTTACTTCTGATTAAAATGGTCCCATTTTTGCAAAAATTACGTTTTTGGCCAACTTTCAGCTCCTGTATCTCGGAAACACTAGCTCAAAAAATCTGGAAAAATTCAGGGATATTCAGGGGACATAAACAAACGTTTAGACAAAGTTTGGTTGTAAAAACTTTTTTTCTTGTACAGTTTACATGGAATCACCCATATATATTGTCACGGTATTTTACCGTGTTTGAATATCGCGCGAGCAGTAGATAATATACGACGCGCGCGCGGTCATACAAGCCGTCAGAGTTACACGAAGAAATACGTAACTTACTGACCATCAAGGGAGGAACGCTGAGTCGACCACGAGGCGCGTGAGACCATTTTCCGGCTGCCGTTGAGAGCTTATTGCAATAGGTGCAAATAGTCGATAACTTTTGTTAGTGCATTGATTCCGTGTCAAGACTCGTGCTTTTATACGAACCGTGAGACACGTGCATTATCAAACCCAAGGTGTTATCCTAATTTTGGAATATAGCTGCCTTTATTCATCCAGGGACGACTTCTCGAGAGCGCGCTTTGACTAGCTCCAGCGACCAGGATTGCTGCAGCGTTGTAACCGTTGGCCAACGAGCGAGCGATCAGCGTAGGATCTCCGGTATAAGAGAAGCTTCTCGACGATATTGTAAGTAATTGTGAGTTTTATAAAGTAAGGTTTCTTTCCTCGTAAAAACTTTACGTTATAAAGTGCGTGCGTGATATTACTAGAGTTTTAGTGTAACTTAGTTCGCGTTGCGCCCTTCCCTATTGGTAGCTCTTCCTAGAGAATATCTTTATTGTAAATTCAAATATTGTCATATTTGTTAATTACTTCTTCTACTTTATCATTTACGTTTCAATTCTTGATTTTGTATTTTTCTTTATTACTTTTAATAAATTCACTTTAACCTTGTAAGGACGGGACTGGTCGATATATCGACCACCAATCTTATCAGGCACTCCACGTGATATATTTTTTCATTTTATGCACAAATATTGTTAAAAAAAAAAGTCGAATTTCAACGTCAAAATCCCCGTCCTTAAAAGGTTAAATATAAAATCTTTATTTTATCTCTGCTGTATGTGCATATCATATAATAAGCCTGTACCTGTTGCTCATCCCGACGCCTCCACGGTCCTTATTTTTATCATAGTAAAACATATATATTTTCTATATAAAATATTGAATAGATTTAACTAAGAAAGTTAAACCGAATAAAAATAAGGAGAACTGCGCTAGCGGCATCGCGTCTCTCGATCAGGTAAGAGAGAGAGAGAGAGAGAGAGAGACGCGCAGCGACGAGCTGATAGAAAAATACTCCGTCGCACATCAATCTAATATACTGACTAGCTTTGCCGGAGTCTGTTGCTAGTTCATCATATTTAATATAAATTCTAGCAGCTCTGTATTCTAACAAAAGTACATAGTTTTAGCTAAATATTAAATTGAATTAAAAATCTAATTTCTTTTGTAACGTATAATAAATAACCGTTACAATATATATATATATATATATATATATATATATATATATATATATTGTAACGTTTGGCTTTTCCGGCGGTTGCCGTAGACAACTCGTTGGCGTCGGTGGCATCAGACTTTTACTTTTTACCTGAGGGCTGATGCTGGAAGATGGTCGGTCGGAGGTTCGAATAAGCCAAAGTTCAAACTTATAAACTAAATTGAAATTACTGAATTTAATAAAAATGAGTTCCAGAATGAAAAGTTTAAAGAAATGTATAAAAATTTAACTGTAATTAATATTGAAGGAAAGAGGAATTTACTATTGAGTTTAAATAATAATTAAATTGATGAAATAACAAATCTTAAAACTAAAGCGGTAAATGACGGGGCGGATTTACAGGACGGGTTTAGCGGAACTGGTAAATGAGTATGAGTCGTGCATTTTATATTTTTCACAATAAATGTTCTTTGCGTTTATTGAGTTGATCTTAAAACTAATACAAGGTTGATCAATTAAATGATAATCTCGGGAAAATTGGCCGGAAACGGCGGTACGCAAAAATATGAATAATCAAAATAATACAAAATTTAAATTATATCTTTTAGGCGGTCGGTATTAGTTTTACCGGTAATGCAGTTTAACAAAATTATACTTAACAATAAATTCCGAACGGTATCGGTTACAAACTAAAAGGAAAGATATACTATTTACAGGTTACGAGATATAATTGATCTCTTTCTGGCGGTCGGTATTTATTTTTACCGATGGCGCGGTTTTTAACAATCTTATTATTAATAAATTCCGAACGATATCGGTTACAAACTAGCGTAAAAAGAAAAATAAACTATTTACAGGCTACAATATTATCGACGGTTAGCACGGTTGGAATCTACTTTACCGGCGGCGGATAATATGAGCGGTGTCTCCGTGACATTCGGTACAGGCATAAGATACAGGCTGGTGTCAGAGGGAGACAGGAAAGGTTACCTCCAAGTCTTAACGTAGACATGGAGGGGATGTACTAGTCGTGCGTACTCGCATCGACTAGCGGAGGACCTACCTCGACCGAGAAGGTGGTGGTAGTTGTCAGGAATCAGTGTCGGGCAACCCCACCCTTACACTGACGGAGAGATTGGAGGCTAACGTAGGGCAATCCCACCCTTACGTAGCTTAAGACAGGAATACGGGTAAAGGTAACTCCCACTGTGTCGAGCAATCCCACTCTTACACAATGGAAGGGGAGACGAGTCCAAAGGCTGGCTCGGCGGCTTGCTTATATATGCTATGGAGCTCGCTATTCCCGTTGCGGGAGTAGCGCCTCGTAGCGGCTAAGTATATGAACTATGTCTAGCGCGATTTTTGAATCGTCGCAATATATATATATATATATATATATATATATATATATATATATATATGGGCCATTCTAACAAAAAAAATATTTTAGAGTGACTGCTTGTAGCTCCTTTGCTATTAGACTTAGAAACTTGCAACTCACCATAATTATAGCAAATTTTATGTAGGATATAAGGAAAATTTTTGAATATGATTAGATTTATTTGTAAGTATGAATAAGTTAAATTTAGGTAACCTCCGAAGCCTTTTTTAGATGTGACAAACAACATTTTTATGTTTCATCGATGTTTTTGGCTATCAAAATAAGTCATTAATAATAATATAAACATACCATTTTAAAGATCTTGTTTCAAGCTTTCATTATGTACTTTGATAAAATAAAAAAATTGTTTTTTAGTTGGTAAAAAATTAACTTGAATGCGCGTGACCAAATTCTGCAATTTTTTATTCAATTGCAATTTTTTAATTTTTTAATAACTAAGACTTCGTTATCAATTTTTTAATAAACGTCATTTGAAACTAGAGAAAAAAACTTAACAAATCCCATGTTTAGATTATAAATTTAGCTAATTTACAGGTATTAAAAATTGCGTCGAAAATATTTTTTTGTTGCGAGTAAAAATTAAAAGTAACCTCCGAAGCCTTCATAGAACAAAAACGGTTGGATCTTTTTTAATTAAACCACCGCCAAAAAAAGGTATTTTTTTTTCTTAAGAAATTCATATTGTTTCGATATTTACATAGTTGATATTTTTTTTAAGAATTGAGAAAATATTCAATTTAGTAACCTCCGAAGCCTTTAACCTCCGAAGCCTTTTTTAAAATATTTTATAATTATCGATTAAATTTGGTTTTCTATTATTTTATGCTTAGATTTAAGGCAAAACACCACGGAAATAGTAAAATATACTAAAAAACTGATAAAAAAAATTATCATACTCATGTACTAAGTTGTTATTGTTTGATCGAAATCGACTGCAAGAACGATAGCAGTTTAGTTTATAATCGATACTGAATTGAAATAGTTTATATCAGGGCTATGAAATAAATGTTAACAAAGAGAGTATAGTTCGTAAGTATAACTGGCATCGTATTTATCTTGACTTTTGCGGGTCCTTGGTTCGACCAAAACAACATTTTATTCAACTTGAGAAATGATAGTCATAATAGCGAACGATACTCTCTGTTTACATATATGAAACTGTAGCGGTATAGTTTGTTAGTATGTTTTCGTTTTTTCGTGGATAATATAATATTCGTTACTAAGTGTTTATACGTCAGTTTTACACCGTTGCATTGGATTGGTAAACATAATATACAAATTAATTTTTTAATATGCTTTCTACATTTTTTATATATTTTAACATATTTTGATATATATTTAATTTTATCAGTTTACTATTATAAATTTCAAAATATACCGATATATTTTAGTTGATATCAATACATTTTCCCTTTCATATACAATTTCATTACTAGGGATCAACTACGTAATAAAATGTCATGTCATCTAAAAAGAAGAGAAAGGTAATTAAAAACAAAAAGAATTTTGATAAGTTAAAAAAAAGAAGAGAAGCCCAAAGGAAAAGAAGAGCTAAGTTAAAAAATGATCCGGAAAAATATGAACTACAAAAAACAAAAGAAAGAAAACGATACGCTGATAGAGTTAAATGTGGTAAAATTAAAAAAGTTTCTGATATGTTTAAAGAAGAGCTGGACGTTGCTCGAAAAAAAATCGCGAAAAAGCCGATCGATATAAAAAAAGAAAAAGAGAAAAAAATGTTGATATTGTAAGTGTTTCAGTTGGACATATTCAAGATGAGAATAAAATAAATACTATATCAGCTCCTAAATCAACGAGAGAAAGAAAAAGAATGAGAAAAAAAATTGATTCCAAATATTATAGAGACAATTTAAATTTAAAAACAAGTAATGACAAACTCAGAAAAAGATTACGTGCATCGTCAATGAAATTATTGAGATTAAAGAAGAATTCAAAGGTGTATAGTACTCAAGATATTTTAGAAGAAATGCCAGAGTTAAATAAACTTGTAAAAAATAATACTGTTTCTGATGATATAGTAGAAAAACTCATTGAAGGAGAAGTATTGAAAAATAAAGTCGTAACTGCCTACAGGGAAACTCGTCATCAGAAAAATAAAAAAATTATTAGAAATATTTTAGAAGTTGATACAAATTTAAAATTGCCACATAGAATAAAAAGTAAGGTGCAAAAGATTATACCATATACACAAAAAAAAAATTCACGTGAAATATCAGAAAAAAATTTTGTTGAGACAAACTATACAAAAATTCTATGAAGAAAATAGCCAAGTCAGACCAGGAAAAAAAGATTGTATCACGAAAAATAAGTTAAAAAAACAAAGTTGCTATTTAGATGCACCGCTTAAGTCGCTGTATACCAAATTTCGTAATGAAAATCCGAATATTAAATTAAGCTATCCATATTTTGCATTATTACGACCATTTTGGATGATTCCTCGTAAATCTAGTTCACGTGATACGTGTCTCTGTGTAACCCATGAAAATATAAATTTACTGATAATGAAGCTGTTTGCTAATAAAATCATAAAAGAAAAATCATACCAAAGTTTGATTAATTCTATTGTTTGTGATTCTGACAATAAAATGTGTATGTTTAGAAAATGCAAAAAATGTGTAAACAAAAAAGTGGAATTCAATCTTGATATAAACGAAAATGATGAATTTCACTATAAAAAGTGGATGGTAAATAAAGAAAATAGAATTTCAGCTAAAACCAAAACGCAAATAACGGTACAAATAACAGCTAAAAAAAAGGTTGTAACTACGATTAAAGAAATCAAAAAAACTTTTCAGTCTGAGATACTTGTTCCTTTTATGACACACATTCATAGGATACACCATCAAAATAAAACATTGAAATCCTTGAAAAATAATTTAACAGATTCTTATTTGTACATTGTTAAGGATTGGAGTGGAAACTTTCTATGTAAATACGGACGTGAACCTCAGAGTATGCATTTCGGTGCCTCAAGAGACCAAATTACTTTGCACACTGGTATGGTATATAATAAAAAATTTTCAAGAGGATTTTGTACATTTTCAAAGTATCTAAGGCACGATGCTGGAGCTGTTATTGCCCATCTTAAACCTGTGATAGATTATGCTTTATCACAAAATCCTTCTATAAATCGGTTGCACATACAAAGTGATGGACCTACAACCCAATACCGCAATAAAACAGCATTTTATCTTATATGTATTTATATATCGACAATATATGGATTCAAAGATATAATTCATAATTATACTGAAGTAGGTCATGGAAAATCTGTAGCTGACGGTATTGGGGGAGCTGTAAAACGACTTTTGGACACATTAATAAATTACGGACATGACATCAATAATTTTGAGGTTCTCATAGCTGCTATTCAGAATTATGGTAAAAATTACTTTACAGCCGATATTTCAGAAGGAAATATAGATTCAGTGGATCATGTAATTCCGTGCACATTAAAACCTTTTAAAGGAACTTTAAAGGTTCATCAATTTAAATGGTGCAGATCTCAAAAAGATGTTATAAGGTTCAATGAAATGAGCTGCTATGAATGTCCTATTTCTGAACAGTGCAAACACCATCACATAGGAGAGTTGCGATATTTAGATGAATCTTCTAAAACAGTTAAAAATACACCAAATGTAGGTAATGCAAAATCTACTTCAAGAAAAAGGAAACTTGCTATGAACAATCAACAAATAAAAAATAAAAGAAATAAATGAAGTGTTCATTAATTTTTCGTTAATATTTTACAATTGTACTTATCTTAAATGCACTACAAATTATTTATAGCAGTGTTCAAGTGAGATGTCTATTTAAGTTTTGATTTTTATGTAAAAGTTTATTTTTTTGTGTTATCGTTAAATGTGAAGATTTTTTTGCTATATTTTTTATAGAAATATATTTTTTTTGTTTGAAATTGATAAATTCTCTAATTATTTATTACATACCCCACTATTATAAGGGCCCTTAATGCTGTATCCTACACTGAGAGAAAATTCATGCTAATAGAGCATGCGAACCGCCATCTATGCGAGCATATAAAACATTATTACAAATATGGCAGGCGTGAGAAGCTTTATTAGTATTGGATTATCTTATACTAAAAAAGATGGTATGGAGAGTAACTAAAGCATGAACGGCATTCACTGATGACTCGCGTGGTATACTTTGATGACTCCCCACTCTCATATCCTTTGTTTTCTTGAGTCGCCTCCTCTTTTGGGTGGCGGCGCGAGCAAACACGGCTGGTCTATACCCAAAACCATATTGCAAATTTCGTTAACGTATTTTCGTAGCGTGAATCTTTTATTTCTTTTCTTTTTTTATGAAGGGAGATACGTTATAAATATAACCTGTTAAACTTTTCAACTTAATAATTAATTTTTAACTTAAAATTTAATTATTTTAAACCGCTGGGGGGGGCAGATGAGCATGTACGATTTTACGCCAGAGATATTTCGAAGTAGCATTGGTCTAGTGCGTAACGTTCACGCTTTTCCTTTTGAGTACGCGAGTTCAACTCTCGGCTAAGGTCACTTTTTTTAAAATATTTTTTATTCCTTTTTATATTTATTTTTTTTTAGATTTTGTATTTTTTTAATAATTTTAAAATTTAATTTTTCACAAGTACGCTCGTTTTTTTCAATGAAAATTTTTTTAAAATAAATTATTCTTTATAGGTAGTAATTACAAATATTGATAAATAAATAATAGCGATGTTTATTTTATAATAGTATAGTTTAATTTATTTATAATTTAGTTTATAAAATTTACAATAAATTACAATAAATAAATAAAACTGAGGTATTATTATTTATGTTATAATATATATTGTATATTGAAATATGTTTATAAAGACAAAATTGAACTATAGTATTGTAAACATCACTATTATTTATTTATTAATATTTTAAATTATTTTCTATATGAAATAATTTATTTAAAAATATTAATAAAAAAACGAGCATATTTTAAGTAACTTGGGAAAAATAGATTTTAAAATTAATAAAAAAATAGAAAATAAAAAAAGCAATAAAAACTATTGAAATAATAAAAAGAAATTAAAAAAAGTGACCCTAGCCGAGAGTTGAACTCGCGTACTCAAAAGGAAAAGCGCGAACGTTACGCACTAGACCAACGCTACTTCGAAATATCTATGGCGTAAAATCGTACATGCTCATCTGCCCCCCAGCGGTTTAAAATAATTAAATTTTAAGTTAAAAATTAATTATAAAGTTTAACAGGTTATTTTAAAACGTATCTCCCTTCATAAAAAAAGAAAAAAAAAGAAATAAAAGATTCACGCTACGAAAATACGTTAACGAAATTTGCAACATGATTTTGGATATAGACCAGCCGTGTTTGCTCGCGTCGCCACCCAAAAGAGGAGGCGACTTAAGCAATAGAAGAATGCCATAGTTAGCAGTAAAGACAGAATAGTGGACAAGCCACGTTTACTTCCTTCACGTCCCATGAGAGGATACAGCGCTAGCTATCGAAGGATATTAGAGTGGGGAGTTACTAAAGCATGTAAACAAACAGTTTTTGGATAGCACAAACCTCGTAAGAGTAGATGGCGCTGTTATTAAAGCATAGGATATTACTTACTAACTTTGGATACGTAGACTACATGCTCTATTGGCATGAATTTTCTCTCAGTGTATGATAAATGCTCAAAATTACATTGGTAATTGCAAATTTTACCTTAAAAACTATTAAAATTGAATTTTTTGTTGAAATACGTGAAAAAGAGTTATATCTCTGATGTTTTTTGAATTTAATTTTGCACAACTTAAAATGTTAGTTTTTAATACATTTAAAGTTAGTTAAGTATAAGAAAAACACTAAAATTAAAGAAAAAAAAATTTCAAAAACTTTTGGAAAAAATGTTAATTTTTTTAGAATTACTGATATATATATATATATACACAGTGGGGTCCAATAAAAAAGAGCCACTCTTGAGAAAAAAAGTACTCATTTAAAAATTTTGTACCTCAACAAATAAGGGTCGTACAGAACCCCACGACCACTCATTTTAAACGCATTTGTAGGGGCTTTCTAATGGTGTATTGGCAATTTAATTTTGAGTACTTGTCTGAAAAATATTACGACTTAAAAATAGAAAAAAAAATTTTTTTATTCGCCTGTGTTTAAATTCAAATAATTTTTCGGAAAATGATGTTAGAAAAATTTTACACGGCTAGTTTTAAAGGTATTTTGCTTAACTTGAAATTTATATTTTATTTTTTTTTAGGTTCGAAATTGACCGAGATTCAGCGATTTTTGTTCGAAAAAGGGTCTTTTGCTTTCTTATAGAGAGAGCATTGTATCGATAAAAAAAATTTTTTTCTATTTTTTCATTAATTTGTACATATTTAAACTCGGTAAGTCGAAAAAAGTGGTTCCCAGAAAATGTCTGTATGTATGTGTATGTGTATCTGTGTGTGTGTGTGTGTGTGTGTGTGTGTGTGTGTGCGTGCGTGCGTGCGTGCGTGCGTGCGTGCGTGCGTGCGTGCGTGCGTGCGTGCGTGCGTGCGTGCGTGCGTGCGTGCGTGCGTGCGTGCGTGCGTGCGTGCGTGCGTGCGTGCGTGCGTGCGTGCGTGCGTGCGTGCGTGTGCGTGTGTGTGTGTGTGTGTGTGTGTGTGTGTGTGTGTGTGTGTATGAATTCAGTTAGTAAACTGTATCTCGAGAACTACTCGATGGATTTGCTTCTAAGTTTTGTGACTAACTTGCTGGGAAGCTATTGATAATTGGTTCTTCTAGCGTAGTTTTCATTTTAAAGTTTTTAAAAAAAAAAAAAAAAAAAATTCGATTTTTCGTTTTTTGTTTTTTTTTTTGTTTACTACTCGATGAATTTGCTTCAAAATTTGCATGGAATTTATTTGTGATTGCGCGGATAAAATAAATTTTTAATAACTGATTTTCTTAGGTTAGTTTTAATTTTAGAGCATTTTGAAATTAAAAAAAAAATGTTTCCATTTACTAAGCCAATAAAATCTTAAAAACTACTTGATGGATTTACTTCAAATTTTCCATTCAATTCAATTTTTCGATCAACTGGTGCGGAAGCTATTGAGAATCGGTTTTCTTAGCGTAGTTTTTTTTTAGAATCATTTTAAGAATTTTAAAAAAATTTCGATTTTTCATTTTTTTTGTATTTTACGTAAACTACTCGAAGAATTTATTCGAAAATTTGTATGGAACTTAATTTCGACTGCCAAAAGTATAAAAAATTTTGTAAACTAATTTTCTTATCGCACTTTTAATTTTAGAGCATTTTTAAAATTTTCAAAAAAATTTTTATTTTTAATTTTTTTCTATTTTACGAAAACCATTTGATAGATTTGCTCCAAAATTTGCATGCAATTTATTTGCTACTGTCTGAAGAAAACAAGCTTTGGAAAACTAATTTTCTCAGTGCAGTTTTAATTTTAGAGCACTTTGAAAATTTTCAAAAAAATTTTTATTTTTCATTTATTTTCTATTTCGCGTAAACCATACTATAAATTTTCTCCAAAATTTTTATACAATCAATTCGCTATTGTCTGAAAAAATAAGCTTTTGAAAACTAATTTTCTTAGCGTGGTTACAATTTTAGAGAATTTCAAAGATTTAAAAAAAAATTTAGATTCTTCTTTTTTTATTTTTTTCTATTCTACGTAAAGTACTGGATGGATTTGTTCTAAAAATTGCAGGGAAATGATTTGCGACTACCAAAAGAAGGGAAATTTTTGAAAATTAATTTTCATAGGGTAGTTTTAATTTTAGAGCATTTTTAAAATTTTAAAAAAGAAATTTTGAAAAGAAAATGTTATTTATTTAACCAGTTAGATTTCGAAAATTATTTGATGGATTTGCTTCAAATTTTGTATACCATCTATGTTTTTGTCTAACTAGACGGAAAGCTATTGAAAATTGGTATTCATAGCGTAGTTTTTTTTATAGAGCCATTTTAAGAATTTGAAAAAATTTTTGATTTTTAATTTTTTTTTGTATTTTACGTAAGTCACTTGATGAATTTGCTTTGAGATTTCCATGGAAATAATTTGCATCTGCCAAAAGAAGGATAACATTTATAAACCGATCTTCTTAGCGTAGTTTTCATTTTAAAAAATTTTAAAAATTTTCTTAAAAAATTTTCATATTTCAGTTTTTTTCCATTTTACGTAAAGTACTCGATAGATTCGCTCTGAAATTTGTATACAAGTTATTTGTTACTGTCTTTATAAACCAAGTTTTAAAAAAATAATTTTCTTAGCGTAGCTTTTCGATCACTTTTTTTGATTTCTGAGTAACTCTTGAAAATTTATAATAGTACTACTGATTTAGATGTTGACTTGTATTATTACATTCAATTATATATTTAAATATAATCATTATTAAATATTATAAATTTAATTGTTTTTTAATAAATGGAAAAAATATTTGAAGAAGAAGAAAATTAGAAGAAGAAGAAGAAGAAAAAATTACAGATATTAATAATTACAAAGTTGAACAAGTAAAAAAAACGCTCACTCAAATATATCTATAATACATTTTTATTTTTTATTTATCTTCTTACTTTGCGTGGTTACGATTAAAAATTTCGTTGTCGTCGTTCTTTTAAAGTACAAAATTATTAATAAATATTAATGTTAGACAATTTTTTTATATTAAAATCACGTTTAAATAAATATAAAAAAAATAATGAAACTCAAAGAGCTCTATGAGAAAGCATTCCGTCAAAGCACTTGGCAGCGTTTTTTATTTTTCCGATACCTGCTTAATGAGAGTATGGTATACATGTATATTAGAATACCGCAACAACCCGATCGGAAAGATATCGTGGCTAGCCAAGATGGCATACAAGGCCCTCTATAGGCCGCCAGGCGTGGCCCACGCTGATTTTGTAATGGGGGTAACACACGGCGCAAGCAGGGCCCAGCCTTTTTACGATGATATGCGCATGCGTCAACACAAACTATACATTGCTTTTTTCCTTACTAAAATTTAACTTTGTATAGTTTATGCTATATATAGATATAGATTTACTGCAGAGAAGACGTTGCCTTCCAAGGGCCTCGCTAGCACCCCGTTACACAGCGCCATCCTTCACTACAGTTTGCCTAGAGAGGGCCCTGTTAGGCTTTCTTGGCAACTAGTTGGGGCCAAGCCGGCGCCCTGTTATCATTTCCGATCGGAAATATCAAAAAAATTGAAATGCACAAAAAATTTTGAAAAAATTAAAGGTTATTCTACACACAAAAATGCACTTTTTTATTTGGCATTTTTCTATATCTTCTCTCATTAAGCAGATATCGGAAAAATAAAAAAGACCCTTTTTTGAACAAAAATCGCTGAATCTCGGTCAATTTTGAACCTAAAAAAAAACTGAAATATAAATTTCAAGTTAAGCAAAATACCTTTAAAACTAGCCATGTAAAATTTTTCTACCATCATTTTCCGAAAAATGATTTAAATTTAAACACAGGCAGATGAAAAAATTTTTTTTTCTATTTTTAAGTTGTAATATTTCCTAGACAAGTACTCAAAACTAAATTGCCAATACACCATTAGAAAGTCCTTACAAATGCGTTTGAAATGAGTGGTCGTAGAGTTCTGTACGGCCCTTATTTGTTGAGATACAAAATTTTTAAATTAGTACTTGTTTTCTCAAGGGTGGTCCTTTTTTATTGGACCCCACTGTATATATTTATGTCCTCGTAGGCCTATTCTTGTCAGTATGTAAAGAGCATTCTAAATTTGTATTGGCATCGCATATGTCTCAGACGCGCTCCTTGACTCTTTACAAGATTTATATGTCCTCCTGAGACATATTGAGACTCAATATGTCTCAGGAGAAATTAATATAGCATCACCGATGCTATTATGTTTCGTTCAATATGTCAAAGAGCAATCATATTGAACAGAGGTTAATGAAGAAAAAATGACTAGCGCTTCAATAGCAGCTATACTCATTACAAAATGTCAATCTAAGAATAAAAAAAAATCAATAGAACTAAAATTAAATTTAAAAAATATTAGAAGAAAAATTAATATTTTCAACTAATAAGTTATAGTTTCTCATACGGCCTACTTCGGACATAAAATCATATATGGCCTTTAGCCGTTTGTTCAGGTGGAATCTGAATATGGCCAAAGGACATATATAACTAATATATATATATATATATATATATATATATATATATATATATATACAAAGTGCATAAGAATATATTCAAAGGGCTTATAATAAATACAATGTTTAAGAGCGTGTTAATAAACCGCCAAGTGCGTCAAATAAAAGATTATATATTAAGGGCACAAATTAAGTAAATATTATACATAAAAATATTGACCGCGAAGTGTATTATAAAATACGAATAGAGTCATTAAAAATAAAAATATGCAACGCAAAGTGTATTATTAAGAACGAATAGTGTTATTAAAAATAAAAATATTATATAAATAAAATTAATATATTATACGCAAAGTGCGTGATTGAAATAATTTCTGTATACGATACGCGTAAACGCGCGATGAAAAATTATATATCAAATAAATAATCGAATTTACATAAATATTGTCAATAAAAATAAGAATAAGATCATCAAATCATTTTATAAATAAAATTTTTTAATGAGAAATCAAGTAAAAATTACAAATTCTTTTATAAACTGATTTAAAAAAATATCATTTATTTAAGGCATTGACAAATTACAACATATAAACCATTATATCAATAATTTTTGCATAATAGCTGAATTTGAAAAGTGAAATGTGACGGGATGGCCACTATACGGCCCATGCCCATGATCGACCCTTTACATGTGTTAGTTTTGAGATGTGAGACATCACAAAAACTCGATTTCTATAGAAAAGTTAGAGAAAACAGCAAACCCAAATCCCCGTCCTCTAAAGGTTAAAGAAATAAAGAAAAGCTGACTGAACAGTAAACATTCAATATAATTTAAAATATCGAGCAATACTAAAAGAATACTAATTTTCTTTTTATGAAAATAATATAAAATTATCAAATAATATAAAATTATAAAATAATATAATAGTGCTTGTATAGTGAAGATATTTCAAAAGAATAAAAGGAAGTAACTACTAAGAAATTAGACACTCCCCAGTACTATCGAACAGAACGATATAGTACAATTAACATCGAATAATTACGAGAGGGGCCATATTCATGATATACTTACGAAATCTTCAATGTTAAAAATAAAAAAAAGGTTCGTCTTATCATTGAACATATTAAAAATATTTCATGTGATTTTTTATTCAGACCTCTATTTATGACTTTTGCAACGATTTGCAAAAGTCGTATTAATTATTTAATATTTGTTAATTCTTACATATCACTGAAATAAAATAATGTTTATCAGCAAATCATTTAGAAGTATAGAAAATTATTTAAAATTTCATTTAATTTTGTATTTCTATTATGAAATTTGTAACAATATAAAACTTTTATACCATATATATTTCAAAAACAATGAAATAATACATACTAGCAAAAAATACCTCGCTCCTAACATCGCTCAGTTGAATTTTCATATATTATATTATTATGTATAAATTAGCCAATTTCAAAATAAAATAGAATTGCCGCTACTTATGAATTTTGATATTCTAGTTTTGTACTAAATTAAATTTTTATATTTTTATAAAAAAGATTAATTAAAGTTACAATGTGCATAAAAATTGTTTAATTACAAATTATATCATGATGAATTAAGAATTTCCCACACAGCATGAAAGATATCATTGGAATATTCCGAAATATTCCAATGGAATATTTCATTGAAATATGTATGAAAGCTTTATGGAAGAAAACAGAAATATTCCTGGAATATTGCAAAGGAAACTTTTTACGAAGAACCCCTGGAAGCCTCCGTAAACCTTCCAAGGAAGATTCCGTTGGAAGATTGACGAATCATTGCACCGAAAGATTTTATGGAAGCTTTATAGAAGACTCCGTTTTCCTTTTAGGAAAATATGGGAATTTTCACTGGAATATTCCGACTTAAGTCTCCTGGAAGATTCCGTAAACCTTCCAAGAAAGATTCCGTTGGAAGATTGATGAATCATTGCACCGAAAGATTTCATGGAAACTTGAATGGAAGATTCCGTTTACCTTTCAGCGACATATTGAAAATTATCATTGAAACCTTCTAGTGGAAGGCTCCTGGAAGATTCCGTAAACCTCCCAAGGAAGATCCCGTTGGAAGATTAATGAATCATTGCACCGAAAGATTTCATGGAAGCTTGAATGGAAGACTCCGTTTACCTTTCAGCGAAATATTGGAAATTGTCATTGAAATATTCCAGTGGAAGGCTCCTGAAAGATTTCGTAAACCTTCCAAGGAAGATTCCGTTGGAAGATTAATGAATTATTGCACCGAAAGATTTCATGGAAGCTTTAATGGAAGACTCCGTTTACCTTTCAGCGAAATATTGGAAATTGTCATTGAAACATTTCAGTGAAAGGCTACTGAAAGCTTCCGTAAACCTTCCAAGGAAGATTCCGTTGGAAGATTGATTAATCATTTGCACCGAAAGATTTCATGGAAGCTTGAATGGAAGACTCCGTTTACCTTTCAGCGAAATATTGGAAATTGTCATTGAAATATTCCAGTGGAAGGCTTCTGAAAGCTTCCGTAAACCTTCCAAGGAAGATTCCGTTGGAAGATTGATGAATCATTGCACCGAAAAATTTCATGGAAGCTTGAAAGGAAGACTCCGTTCACCTTTCAGCGAAATATTGGAAATTGTCATTGAAACATTCCAGTGGAAGGCTCCTGAAAGCTTCCGTAAACCTTCCAGGGAAGATTCCGTTGGAAGATTGATGAATCATTGCACCGAAAGATTTCATGGGAGCTTGAATGGAAGACTCTATTCAAGAAATATTTCATGAAATATTTCTCGAAAATTTTGCGCAGCATTGATTTAAAATATTTTAAGAAATGGTGCAGTAATATTTCTTTAATATTTCAGTGTTATGTTCAAACATTTTTTCAAATATTTCATGAAATATTTTTCAAATATAACAGGAATATTTTATGACATGTTTCTTAAAAGATTTGAGAAATATTAATTTGAAACATTTCAAGAAATAATGTAACAACTTACTTGAATATTTCAATGTCGGATTCAAAAATTTTTTTTGAAATAAAACATAAAATGTTCCAACAATATTACAGAAATATTTCAATGAATTATTTAATATTCATAAACTGAAATATTTCAAAGAAATATTAGTTCATCACTTATTTAATATTTCACTGAAATATTTCATTAATAATTTACGGAGGCTTCCAGTAACCTTTACTGAAATACTCCATGAAAAGTTTACGGAAGCTTCCGCTAAACTTCCTCGAAGCTTCCAATGTTTTTTCTGCAGTGAATTAAATCTTCCACGTTTTCTTCTAGGAAGCTTCCGGTAATATTCCACTAAAATTTTCAACGAAAAACTTACCGAAGGTTCCTGGAAGCTTCCACTGAAATATTTCAGAAATGATGTACGGAAGCTTCGAGTAAACTTCCACTGAAATATTCCATGAAAGATTTACGGAAGCTTTCAGTAAGTTTTCACTGAAATGTTTCATGAATAATTTACGGAAGCTGTCGGTAAGCTTCTATTGAAATATTTCATGAATAATTTACGGAAGCTTCCAGTAAGCTTCCACTGAAATATTCCATGAAGGACTTACGGAGGCTTCCACTGAGCTTTCACTGAAATATTCCATGAAAGACTTACGGAAGACTCCTGATCGAGGACATATCCATCTTCCGGGAAGTTTCCACTGGAAACTTCCTGAAAGCTTCCAACCTTTCTTCCACATCTTCCGGGAAGCTTCCAGGAAGCTTCGAAGAAGCTTACATGCTGTGTGGGTTGTTCTACTAAATTGCATTAGAATCAATGGAAAAATAAAATAGAAATTCATTCTTTTTAATCACGTGTTTCAATCACGAACCATGAAATAATCGAAAACGGTATTTGACGTTTACTAGAACTAACAACTGCACGGAGAAAGGAAAGTATTGTTAAAATAGGTTCTAAATCAAGTATATCTAATTTATGTACTAAGGTACTTAAAAAAAGAGTGGCGATATAATTTCAAGTAGCACTATAGCTTGAATTTTAGGGACCAATGTTGGTACTATTATATTATGAAGTAAGAGCGTAAATTTGCGATGCTTAGTGCCTTTTTTGGAACTGAGACTGACATTTCATCTACTCGATTCAAGGGCAATATTTCGCAGAAAATGTAATTATTAATCTCTTTTCGGGCGGCTTTTCCTGTTAATAAAATTAATAATTATTAAATATAGAATTATTTATATAATATATAATACTTTAAAATTACTAATAATTAATATTCTAATTCCTGATATTTAAGGAATAAAACGATACATGTTTATCTTCCATATTCCGTTTTGAAATAGTTACTTTTGAGTTTTAAATTAATTATTAGTAATTTAAAATTGATATATATATTATATGATTTACATTATATTTATCAACTGTTTAAAATTGTTACACAAATTAATGGGTTTTACGCTGATAGGTATTAATTATATTGAAGTTTTTTTTCTCCTAACGTCGCTCGGTTGAATTTTCTTTTATTATATTATTATGTATAAATGACTAATTTTAAGTAAATAAGAATTAATTAATTTAAGTTAATTTTGAGTACTAAATAAAATTAAGAATAATTTCATGAAACATAATATAAAATATATGTACACATGTGCTTAAAGTAAAAAAGCGTATAATTTATTTCATCAAGTGACTATTTCTCAATCTACTTCCGTAAGAAAAATAAAGATAGTACGATATTTGATATAAATAAACTGAGAACTGGGAACTGAGTAACATTTATAATTTCTAGACCTTAATATATGACCCTAAATTTGAATTATGAAATTAATTTTCACGTGAAACATGCTTAAAAAAAATTCTGTGTTTATTTCTAATAAAAATATCTTCACAAATGTATTTTATATATATGTAATACGAAATTTAAATTAAAAAACCATAAGATTAAAATACACATTTTTGGTTAATTTTAAATTTCAATATTTCAGAATAATAAAATAACTATGCAATTACTTAACAATCCTTTTTGCATCTAATATAAAATTTTAATGAGATACAAATATTACAAGGTGTATGTATCACAAGTAAGGTTTGCATATCATAAATATTATAATTTTTAAAAAATTCTTGATATTAATGAATTATTAATTTAAATAATTAAATATTTTTTCATTGATGACAAGTAACCTTTCAAATATAGTTAAAATAATACTGTAAATGTCAATCAAATAACATTTTCATCAAAATAAATTTCAACGATATAATTATTAAAATAAACATTTTTATTTAACTACAATCTATTGTGATAATTATTTTTTTAATATATATATATATATAAAAAAAATAATCATTTTATTTGATGAACAGTTATATAAATATTATATATTTATAATTGTATGACTAAATTTATTAAATTAAAATTTTATTCAGTTATCATTCAGAGAATAAAGTATTTAAATTAATTTTTATGAAAATATATTATTCAAAAAGTAACTTACTAACAATTTTTTATAAATAACATACATTTAACCTTAATTACATTTTTATTTGTACGCGGGTTAGTATTTAAATAATTTGTTATTTATATAAAAATTGTCAACAATTAAATATATCAAGAGGCGCGGTAGCGCCTCGACGGCGAGTTAAGAGGCGGTCGGAACCAAATCGGTAACTTGCGGTATATATCAAGTCAGCATTTTTCGCTTTACGATAATATTTTGTATATTTTTATGGCTTAAATTATTTCAAATTATTCTTTATATACATGACTAGAGAAAATGACTATATTTTTACCATATGAATGAGTAAATAAATTATTATAAACATTTTTTACAAATATCAAACTGACTTGAAATATACCGCATGCAAAAAACTGTCGTGTCGATTGTTAGGTGGCATTTTTCGCTTTTTAACAATAATTTGTATATTTTTGTGGCTTTAACTATTTTAAATTATTCTTTATATACATGACTAGAGGAAATGACTATATTTTTACCATATGAATAAATGAATAAATTATTATAAGCATTTATTGCAAGCACCGAACTAAGTCACCGATTTGGTTCCGAACGCCTCTTAAGGTACGAATATGAAAACGTCGAGGCGCTCCTCTTATACTTTAAAATAGAGTTTCAAAAATTTCAAAATCGAATCCCATAAAAATACATCGATATATACACATATCAAGAGGCGCGGTAGCGCCTCGACGGCGAGTTAAGAAGGGGCCGAACTATCTGTCTTTGTCTAATAGCGTTTTTCATCATTTATGTAAACACTATCTGGCCTAACAAGAAAAAAATAGCAGCCCCCGCTAGATATTAGTATAGTAAGTAAATTTTGTAATAACAACCAAATTTTTTCACTGCGTAGTTTTTGAATAATTAGAGATCTACCAAAAAAAGATAGGTTATATTCTTGATTGCTAGTAGGTCTCTAATTAGTCAAAAACTATGCGGTAAAAAATTTGGTTGTTATTACAAAATTTACTAATTATACTAATATCTAGCGGGGGCTGCTATTTTTTTCTTGTTAGGCCAGATAGTGT
This sequence comes from Anastatus disparis, assembly GCA_017163975.1. Classification (NCBI taxonomy): domain Eukaryota; kingdom Metazoa; phylum Arthropoda; class Insecta; order Hymenoptera; family Eupelmidae; genus Anastatus; species Anastatus disparis. The sequence goes on along the minus strand of JAFFSR010000361.1, from coordinate 1,677,589 downwards.
TTACATAAATGATGAAAAACGCTATTAGACAAAGACAGATACTTCGGCCCCTTCTTAAGGTACGAATATGAAAACGTCGAGGCGCTCCTCTTATACTTTAAAATAGAGTTTCAAAAATTTCAAAATCAAATCCCATAAAAATACATCGATATATACACATAAATACAATTAATAATATTTAAAGATTTTCATTATCTTGAATTTCAAAAAAAAATTGATTATAATCGGTCCACTCAATCACGAGAAAATGCAGTTTGAAATTTCGAAATGTCGTATTCTCGTTATTTTTTTTCTTCTTCGTCGTTTTTAGCCAGCATCAACAGCGCAACCGGAAATGCGCAGTATCAACGAATATAGATGCTTTATAATATATTTTAATGTTCATGGTATATGCGCATTGATACATGTTATGTATACATGTATATTACATGGTCCGTTTCATGTCAACTTGCACCCGTGGACCCGTATATTTTTTTGTTTATATATATGTATATACATACATAGATACATACATGGGACATTTCATGTCGGCTAGCACGTACTCATAAGTACAGGTTTTCTATATATGTGGTACATTTCATGACAACGCGTACACACCTATCTGAGTACCCATAGGTTTATATATATAGAACATTTCATGTCTATTCGCATGCATGCACACAGCCTTTAATAAACATGGGATTTTTCACGTCAATTGGAACGCACGCACATACAGGTTTATATATATGAGACATTTCATGCCAATGCGCACGAACACACATAGGATTATATATATATATATATATATATATATATATATATATATATATATATATATATATATATATATATATATATATGAGCATATCTCCACAACTTTTAATTTTTTATAATGTTTTTGAAAAGTCATTTTACTGCTATTACTGGGTAGCGAATAATGCACACTATTCAAACTAGGTTTACATCTTTTGTACAATCTTGTTCCTCTATTTTTATGTATATGGTGAATGTACCACCAATGCTCCAGTAGATATTTCTATAAAACGAAAATTTTTACATGGATAAAATTTCCGAACTTTTATCCATGTAAAAATTTACGTTTTATAGAAATATCTACTGGAGCATTGGTGGCACATTCACTATATACATAAAAAATAGAGGAACAAGATTGCACAAAAGGTGTGAACCTAGTTTGAATAGTGTGCATCATTCGCTACCCAGTGACAGTTGTAAAATGACATATCACCAAAAGATTAAAAGTTGTGGAGATATGATCATATATATATATATATATATATATATATATATATATATATATATATATATATATATATATATGTATATGGGACATTTCATGTCAACTCGTACGTACTCATAATCACAGGCTTTTCTATATATGTGGGACATTTCATGTCTATTCGCATGCATGCACACAGCCTTTAATAAACATGGGATTTTTCACGTCAATTGGAACGCACGCACATACAGTTTTATATATATGGGATATTTCATGTCAATGGGCACACACGGACACACAGGTTTATAGATATATATATATATATATATGGGACAGTCCATGTCGTTGCGCATGCATGCACACACACGTTAATACACATGGGATTTTCAATGTCAATTCAAACGCATACAAACACACAGGTTTATATGTATTGGACATTTCATGTCAATTCACATCAGCGTTGTTACAGATAAAGTTTCGACACGGCACCCCCCACTTTTTTCCTTAAGCTATAGTAGAGTGCCAAAGCAGTCTAGGGAGTTTTAGTAACTTTTATATTCTGCGCCTTCTGCTACAGTAGCCGAGTTTTATACGCTACATATGCTAATTTAGGTTAGGTGATATTTTTATTAAAATAAAAATATCAGTATTTACTCAGAGTATTTATCTCTTTAGAGTTAACATTAATTGAAAAATATAGATGATACTAAATTTTAATTTAGTGAAATTGAAAATATTTATATTAAAACATGCGATGCCAATAGTGGTAGCGTCGGAGAGGGAAATTCAAAAATACCCAAAATCGGTCAAAGAAAAGTATTGAAAAAAATATTTTTTATGATTTGATGATTAATAATAAATAAAAAGAAAAAAGTTACTATAATAAAATTAATTTATTTCACTTATTTATGATTTTATAAATAATTTGAAAATTGTGCATCAATATAGAATTTCTTTTGTATTTTACGTTATTTCAATTGAAAAAACATAAAATACTAACGGATATCGTTATAAATAAATTATATTATAATTATAAAGTACGATAAACAAATAGATATTGTTTTAAATATGAAATTAGATAATTAAAACTGAAATAATGTTGTGTTTTATCGACCCTTACCACGAGCGAGACTCATCTTAAGCAAGAAATTTATGCGTAATACTCAAACAATAGACACAAAAGGTTGAATAAATCAATCGTAAATATTTAAAAGATTACATCCAATTTTTATATCGATTAATTGTTGCATTATTTTATGTAATTTGCTTTTTCATGAAAATAAAAATTAAAGTAATTTAACATAGCGCTTATTCAGTATTATAATTTATGCCATCATTACTGAAATTATTTTTAAAACTAAACATCAAATTAGTTAAGATTAATTATAAGTCATGCGGAAAATATCCATAATTTAAGGGAAATGAATATTTTATTGAACACGAATGTTAATGATAAAAATATTATTCACTCCAGACGCTGAAAACACAAGAACTTTCAATTTTTTAATAAAAATGTATTAATAAAATTGAATTTCTTTGCTACCAAGCTCAACCAGTGACCAATTTTTTGTTATAATAAATTTAATTATTTATAACCCGGTTAGAAATTATGAATCAAGAAACTAAGGATGATTTTAGAAATAAAATTATTTCTAATCAACATGGAAATATGGTAAATACTGTAACGTGAGATATTGTATTTACAAGATTTTTTTAGACAGTTGCGTGTTTTCATATTTCTTAAGTTCTATCTAACCAAATAAGGTTTTATAGGGTTTATTTTTTAGCTTAAGACTTATATAATCAAATCGCAATAATTAAGATTACGAAAGATTAGCCCATCTATAATTGCGATTCTGTAAGGTTCAAAATTCGTATGAAACCAATATCAAGAGTCGGTTTCCCTTGAGATTTCTCATACTAAAATGTTAAATAATCACTGAAAAATGCCATAAATTTATAGTTTTTTACTTTAAAATAAAGCACGATTTTTGATTCTTACGATATCAATTTTTTAACGTGAATTATTCTATTTTCTATGTTTCTTTTAGACAGTGGCGTGTTTTCATATTTCTCGAGTTCTATCTAACCGAATGAGGTTTTATAGGGATATTATTTTTCAGCTTAAGAGCAGGCCGGATTCGCTGTCCTTGTCTAATTGGCGTTTTGGTTATTTACTCAAGTTTTAATCGGTGTATCTTCAAATTAAAGGTCGAGCGCAATAGATATTATTATTATGAACATCTACACTGCAAATTTAAGTGTGTTATTTTAACACACTTACGTGTGTAATTCGGCTGTCGCCATTATTACACACTTTTTTGTGTGTTAAATCTATAACTCATTTTAGATGTTTAATTTAACACACGTAAACATGTAAATTCAAACGTATGAAACGTGTAATAGATTGAAATACATTAAAAATTAAAAATTAATTTCATGGGCGTTGCAATTTTTTGTGTTGGAATTTTTTAATTTTAATGCGCAATTAATTTAAGAATTAACTTATTGAAATTATATCGCCTAATAAAACGCTTAAAAAATTTTCGACCTGACTCGGGCGCGAACTCACGACCTACGAGATGCGAGGCATCGACGCTACCTATTACGCTACGGAACGCTTGTTGAATCACGATAATTTCTTATATTTATGGTGTATTAATATAAAAATTTCATTATTTTTAAACACTTCTAAATTTAAATGAAATAAATAATAATAATCATGAGTAATTAATATTAATTAAAAAAAAATAAAGATCAGTAGAATAATTTTTCTTATATGATTAAAATAATTTTTTATCAAAAGAATATCTAATTCCTTATTTATTAAAAATTTAATTTTTCATCAAATAAATAATTATTAAAAAAATAAACGTATATGAAAAATTTATTATTAAATAATTTATTTGATAAGGTTAATATTGATTACTGAATTTTATATTAATAATTTAATAGATGCATTCGATTCAATAAAATTATTTTTTTTCATATGAAAAATTTTAATTAAACTTCTTATTGAATAATAAAATATTATCATCAATTACTTAAGGCAATTAAAATAAAAGACTATATAAAATTTGAAGTAATGAATATTGTAGTTCTAATACAATTTAATATTTAAAAATATATATTTTTAGAAAAACTTGGATTAAAAATTATTAATGTTGTACTGTAATTACCTGAAAATTTATCTACTTTAATAATGTAAAATAAAAATGAATCACAGTAAATGTATTAATGTACAAATATAATTTTAAATTTATATGAATTTTAAACACATAGATGTGTAGATTTACACACTTATGTGTGTAAATTTTCACACTAAACTGATCATGTATGTAAAATTACACATAAAATGTGTATACTGATACTTTTACGCACATAAGTGCGTTCTTTTACACACATAATAGAATTTACACACTAAAACGTGTAGAAGTACTCACTATCAGTGTGTGAATTAACACACATGAATTCGCAGTGTATGCACAAGAAAAAAAATATCTACCGGTTTGTTTTTGAGAAAAGTAAGTAACGCCAAAGTAAAAGTTTATGTTTATAATATTTTCGCGTTACTTACTTTTCTCAAAAACAAACCGGTAGATATTTTTTTTCTTGTGCATAGATGTTTATAATAATAATATCTATTGCGCTTGACCTTTAATTTGAAGATACACCAATTAAAACTTGAGTAAATAACAAACAACTCAATTGTTACTTGGTCGGTATCAGGTTCTACTCCGGCCTACCGTTAAGACTTATATAATCAAATCGCAATAGTTAAGATTACAAAAAATTAGCCCATCTATAATTGCGATTCTGTAATGTTCAAAATTCGTATGAAACCAATATCAAGAGTCGGTTTCCCTTGAGATTTCTCATACTAAAATGTTAAATGATCACTGAAAAATGCCATGAATTTATAGTTTTTTACTATAGAATAAAGCAGAATTTTCGATTTTCACGATATAAATCTTCTAACCTAAAATATTCTACTTACAAGATTTTTTTTAGACAGTTGCGTGTTTTCATATTTCTTCCCTGGTAGAAAGTTGAGCATATTTTCAGTATATCATCCCGTATTTTATGGGCAGTCGTGATCATATGCTTTTAGATATCGCGATAAACCTCCATTACTCTTAACGAATTATTGCGGTGGTATCGGGAGAATATGTTGAATGTTGAATTATACTATATTCATAAACAGCACATTACAGAGTGTGAGTGAGCACGCATATGGGAACACAGTTAGTGAGAAAGAGAAAGGCTGTTCACTCCTTGTTTCCTTTTCAGTTCCTAAACGGACAGTCTTACACTGTAAAAAAAATAGCAGAAAATCACGTTGTTGGTCGACGATTTCAATGCGACCATGCACCGTCGAGGTTATTTAACTTCGTTCAACGGCGACATTTTAACGTGCTTTGCGTGATTTCACGTAAACTGAACACAAGATTTTTAGATTAAATCAGTTAGATTTTGCGCTTCAACAATGTTAAATAACATCGACGGTGCATGGTCGCATTGAAATCGTCGACCAACGACGTGATTTCTCGCCATTTTCTTTTACAGTGTATTCTCTCACACTAAGTTTACATATGCACTCGCTCACTCGCACTTCGCACTCACTGATTTTACATGGATATTTCATTCATAATCATACTGTATATGTTCGCAAATAAATTTAAGTTATACAATAAAGAACAGAAAATGTTGACACTATTACAATAACAGTATATGCATCTTTAATAATTTTAAAGTTAAGTCAAGTCAATCTAACCTGCACATATAGTGATGAAGATAGATGCTTATAGAAGACGAAGCGTCGAGTGATGCGTGCGCAGCTAACATTCAGTATTCACAACTATAGGATATATTTTACGATTGTACAAATAGGCGCCATCGCGGGCAGCATGTATATATACAGATTCGCTTTCTATAAACGATTTTAATTGCAAAATTATTTACAACTCATATGAATTGTAATAATGAATATTATAATATTTATAATTTATTTCGAATCAGAAGAAAAAAATTTTAATTATTTTAGCGATTATATTTTATATCAACTCTGTAATCTTTAATATATCATCGTGTATTTATCGGTCACTTATCGCGACTGCGTAGCGACGAGATATAGCCAACAGTTAGTTATCTGAGCATATCTTATCCTTAATTTTCTACCAGGGTTAAGTCCTATCTAACCGAATGAGGATTTATAGGGCTTATTTTTTAGCTTAAGACTTATATAATCAAATCGCAATAGTTAAGTTTACGAAAAATAGCCCAGCTTTAATTGCGATTCTGTAATGTTTAAAATTCGTATGAAACGAAAATCAAGAGTCGGGTTCCCTTGAGATTTCTCATACTAAAATGTTAAATAATCACTGAAAAATGCCATAAATTTATAGTTTTTTACTTCAAAATAAAGCACGATTTTTGATTTTTACAATATCAATTTTCTAACGTGAATTATTCTATTTACAAGGTTTCTTTTAGACAGTTGCGTGTTTTCATATTTCTTAAGAAGGGGCCGAACTATCTGTCTTTGTCTAATAGCGTTTTTCATCATTTATGTAAACACTATCCGGTATAACAAGAAAAAAATAGCAGCCCCCGCTAGATATTAGTATAATAAGTAAATTTTGTAATAACAACCGAATTTTTTCACTGCGTAGTTTTTGAATAATTAGAGACCTACCAAAAAATGATAGGTTATATTCTAGATTGCTAGTAGGTCTCTAATTAGTCAAAAACTATGCGGTAAAAAATTTGGTTGTTATTACAAAATTTACTAATTATACTAATATCTAGCGGGGGCTGCTATTTTTTTCTTGTTATACCGGATAGTGTTTACATAAATGATGAAAAACGCTATTAGACAAAGACAGATAGTTCGGCCCCTTCTTAAGTTCTATCTAACGGAATGAGGTTTTATAGGGTTTATTTTTTAGCTTAAGGGTATGATTTCACGCTACTTTACCGATCGAAGATTATAATTTTATAAAATTACAATTTTTGAAAAAATTATACATCGGAATGAGTTTTTCTTTTATAGATCACTTCATTTAATTTCGATGAAGGGCGGAAACTCTAAAAATTAGCGGTAAAAAGCGTTAATCAAAGATAATTAGAAAAACAAATTTTTCAGTTCGAAAAAATCAAATTTCTCAAAAACCGTGTTTCGTAGGGAAATTTCCTATTTAGGATCATTTTGTTTTTGAAAAATGAAGGGCGGAAACTTGGTTTGATAAATCATATCGCAAAAAAGCAAAATTACATTTTTCTAAAAAGATGCGATCAGCTGTAAGAATACAATGGCCGTGCAAGAAGCCAGGTTTCATAGTTGGCATCAATGCTAATGTATAGTTTGGTACGCGCCAACTTCAAATTCGAATTTCAAATGTAAATTGAATTTGTTTTATATGTACAATTTCTACAAATAAACACTTTTTCAACATAAAACTGTTTTATTTTATTTAAAACAAAATAAGTAATTTATTCGTTTCTTTGCTTGAAACAAAATATTTTTTGAATAACTTTATTGAATTAACGAAACTTAGGCATATCTTAACCTATTTAGAATGAAAATATGTTTTGAAAAGCGAATGATAAGGATTACTTAATTTTGTTGCCAATATAATTTTATTATATAATATAATCTCATCAAATATTATTTTATATTATCTTACTTTAAAAATAAACAGTTGTAAATAATTTTATTAAGATAAGCCCATATGGCCTAAAAATTTCTGGAAATAATTGTAAATAAGTGTTACTAACTGTAAATAACTGTAAATAAGTATAAATATACAGTTGTTTATATTTATTTACAGTTATTTACATTTATTTATTTTTTTTTTTTGCAATCATTCACATTTATTTACGATTATTTATATTTTTTCATAGTTTTTTACAGTTTTTTGGAAAAATAACATTTAGTTAAAATGATAAGTATTATGATGCATAAATAAAATTGAAGTTTTAAGGTTCAACATGTACATTTATTTATGATTTAATTTATTTACAAAATTCAAAAACTAGTCATTAATTTCTACCAAATTGAATTCTTTGTCAAATAAAAGAAAGTTTTTTTTGCAGTTTGTGTTTTACGGAAAGTCTTGTTTATTTATCTTTAAAACAATTTTGTCAAAAAAAATATATTTCAAAATCATTTCTATTCTTTTTATATTTATGTTTGATTGATAAATCTATGTATAGCATGAATGTAAAATTTAAATTCCGAATAAAAAGATAAATATTAGGAAAATAATGAATTTGAAAAATAGATTTTTACAAATTTTTCAAAAATAATATTATGAATTTTATTTTATACTCATTACACTAAGATTAAAAAAATTAAGTTGATTTTTCTCACGTTTTTTCAGTCTTATCTTAATAAAATTACTTATGACTGTTTATTTTTCAAAACCATAATTATCAATAAAATTAAGTAATCCTTATTATTCGCTTTTGAAAACATTTTCATTCTAAAAAGGTTAGGATATGCCAAAGTTTCGCTAATTCAATAAAGTCATTCAAAAAATATTTTGTTTCAAACAAAGAAACGAATAGATTACTTATTTTGCTATAATGAAAATTAAAAAAAAATAATGAGTTCGCAAATGATGTAAACTATATTGTTCTCTCTTATAATATTAAATTTTTTACATATTTATGTTTTAAATAAAATAAAACAGTTTTATGTTGAAAAAGTGTTCATTTGTAGAAATTGTACATATAAAACAAATTCAATTTACATTTGAAATTCGAATTTGAAGTTGGCGCGTACCAAACTATACATTAGCATTGATGCCAACTATGAAACCTGGCTTCTTGCACGGCCATTGTATTCTTACAGCTGATCGCATCTTTTTAGAAAAATGTAATTTTGCTTTTTTGCGATATGATTTATCAAACCAAGTTTCCGCCCTTCATTTTTCAAAAACAAAATGATCCTAAATAGGAAATTTCCCTACGAAACACGGTTTTTGAGAAATTTGATTTTTTCGAACTGAAAAATTTGTTTTTCTAATTATCTTTGATTAACGCTTTTTACCGCTAATTTTTAGAGTTTCCGCCCTTCATCGAAATTAAATGAAGTGATCTATAAAAGGAAAACTCATTCCGAAGTTCTATCTTACCGAAAGAGGTTTTATAGGGTTTATTTTTCAGCTTAAGACTTATATAATCAAATCGCAATAGTTAAGATTACGAAAGATTAGCCCATCTATAATTGCGATTCTGTAATGTTCAAAATTCGTAGAAAACCAATATCAAGAGTCGGTTTCCCTTGAGATTTCTCATACTAAAATGTTAAATAATCACTGAAAAATGCCATAAATTTATAGTTTTTTACTTTAAAATAAAGCACGATTTTTTATTTTTACGATATCAATTTTCTAACGTGAATTATTCTATTTACAAGGTTTCTTTTAGACAGTGGCGTGTTTTCATATTTCTCGAGTTCTATCTAACCGAATGAGGTTTTATAGGGCTTATTTTTTAGCTTAAGAGCAGGCCGGATTCGCTGTCCTTGTCCAATTGGCATTTTTGTTATTTACTCAAGTATTAATCATTTTATCTGCAAATTAAAGGTTAAGCGCAATAGATATTATTATTACAAATAATTGTGCACAAGAAAAAAAAATCTATCGCTTTGTTTTTGAGAAAAGTAAGGAACGCCGAAGTAAAAGATTATGTTTATAATATTTTCGCGTTCCTTACTTTTCTCAAAAACAAATCGGTAGATTTTTTTTTCTTGTGTATAGATATTCATAATAATAATATCTATTGCGATCAACCTTTATTTTGAAGATACACCGTTTAATACTTGAGTAAATAACAAACAACTCAATTATTACTCGGTCGGTATCAGGTTCTACTCCGGCCTGCCGTTAAGACTTATATAATCAAATCGCAATAGTTAAGTTTACAAAAAATTAGCCTATTTCTAATTGCGATTCTGTAATGTTTAAAATTCGTATGAAACCAATATCAAGAGTCGGTTTCCCTTGAGATTTCTCATACTAAAATGTTAAATGATCACTGAAAAATGCCATAAATTTATTGCAATCTTATGGAAAAGCGTCTATTTATCTTGGTTCTATAAGAATTTTGAATATTATACTATCGCAATCAGGGATTGGTTGATTTTACGTGGCCTATTGCGAATAAATAATATAAATATTAGGCAAAATAACAAGTCCTATAATACCTCATTTGGTTAGATAGAACTCAAGAAATGTGAACACACGCAACTGTCTAAAAAAAATCTTGTACACTGAGAAAAAAATTTAGTTGGATTAAGTAAGGCTTAATTAAATCAATGAAATCCCTTACGTGCGGGCGGCACATAAAATATTTTGTTACATTAATACAAATATTTTAATTGAGTCAAATAAATATTTCATTTTTTTAAAATAAATATTTGATTCTACTAAACATCACAAATATTGGTTGAATAAAATTAATTTATTCTTTTTAAAAAATTTTTTATTAATTCAAATGCATATTTGTTTTTTTATTTGCTTATTTCATTACATCAATATGCATGTAGTAACTGAATCAAATAATATTTTGTATTTTCCAATTAATATTTGACTTACTAAATGTCGCGAAGAATGATTCAATAAAATTAATTCATTGCTTTTATAAAAAATTTTATCAATTAAAATGCTCATTTATTTATCTAATTGATTATTTCATTACATTAATATACATATTGGAATTAAATCAAATAATATTTTGTATTTTCAATTAAATATTTGACTTATTAAATGTCGCGAAGATTGATTCAATAAAAATAATTCATTGTTTTAATAAAAAAAACTTATCAATTAAAATGTCCATTTGTTTTTCTAATTAATTATTTCATCATATTAATGCTATATTGAAATTAAATTAGTTCAATATTTTATATTTTCAAATGAAAGTTTAATTTATTGAATATTTTAAATTTAATAAAATTTTAAGATTTAATAAAATTAATTCATTGTCTTAACAAAAAATTGATTAATTATTCGGTTTCACAAATAGAATATTTCTTCAAAGTAAAGAAATATTTAATTAATTCGATTTATAGATATTTTAATCGAACAAATACTGTCTTTAATCAACAGTATTTGCTTTCAGTGATTTATATTTATTTATTAATATCAATGAATTGATGACTCATTAAAGGACAGGTGAATATGATTCTATTTATTTATATGGTAAAGAATAACAATTATGAACATACTAACATTAGTGTGCTTTATACAGTGATCGCACACGCAGTAAATCTAACATAAATTTCGCTCGCGTTACAATTTACATATTATCTTGGATTTTAAACTTCCTTATATATCAACTTAGAAGCCCTCTCACCGCTTGCGAGATCAAAAATTAACGACGCCACCAAGCGGTAATATCATCAAACCATCGAACTAAATTTTGTTAAAACAATAAATGTTTCTTTTAGTTCAAATATGTGTTATTTGAATGAAATAAATTATGTAGTTGAATCAAATAGTGGATTTACTTGATTTTAACAAGTATTTAATCAGATTTCTCTGTAATTTTTATTAACTTTAGTACATATTTTGCTAAGTTATTCACTTAGCAAGACACGTATTTTAAACATGAGTTTGTTTGAGTATAAAGGATGATAACTTATACAAAAAAATATTTTTCAAGAATATTAAATATTAATTTTAACATTATATTTCATTTGATTTAGTAAATATGTTATTAAATAATAACTGCTTGTTTCAATATATATTTCATTAAGATAATCAAATAATTAATTAATCGATCTGATAAAGAAATTAATTAATACAACAAAATATTTAATTTGGACATAAATAATAAAATATTTAATTGTTAAAAATAATAATTAATTCAATTAATCACTGATTTCATAGACGCAATATAATTAAATAATAAAAGTAATAAAATAATTTTATAGAACAAAATAAATCAAATATTTGAATCAATTAAAAATTTAATTAATTTAATGCATCCAATTAATTATAATATACACTGAAAAAAGGTTGGTACTCTACTAGCGCCGCGTGTCGGTAAACAACAGCGCTCGAGTTTTGAATGTATGTTTTCCTTATTCCGTGCAGCATACGTCCTAATCCGTGCAAGACACGTCCTAAACCGTCGTCCTAAATCGAAGGACGAGGCTTATACTCAACGTTTGCGTTACATATGAGCTAAAGTTGCGCAAGTGCTTTCCAAAAGCGGACAGCATACGTTCTAAATGGAAAGCGCACATGGCAGCCCGCCGTTAGAGCATTATATATCCGCAAGAGGGCATCTTTTGCGCCAACCTTTTTTCAGTGTAGCAATAAAATTATTTGAGTAAAAGACAATGAGATATTTCATAGAATCAATCATATATTTCATAAAGAGAAAAAACGCATTTATCAAAGCAACTGAATATTGAATTAAAATGATTAGGTATTTCATTGGCCAGTGAAATAATTTAATATAAGTCATACAATATTTATTTAAAACAATGAAATATCTTTTTGTTACACTGAAAAAAGGTTGGCGCAAAAGATGCCCTCTTGCGGATATATAATGCTCTAACGGCGGGCTGCCATGTGCGCTTTCCATTTAGAACGTATGCTGTCCGCTTTTGGAAAGCATTCGCGCTACTTTAGCTCATACGTAACGCAAACGTTGAGTAGAAGCCTCGTCCTTCGATTTAGGACGACGGTTTAGGACGTATGTGGCACGGAATTAGGACGTATGTTGCACGGAATTAGGAAAACATACATTCAAAACTCGAGCGCTGTTGTTTACCGACACGCGGCGCTAGTAGAGTACCAACCTTTTTTCAGTGTACTATTCAAAATTTATTGAAAGAATAAAACAATATTTTTAACATTATTAAATATTTCATTAAGATAATTAAATATATTATTAAACATCAAAGTAATTTAGTAGAAGTATTATAATATTTAATTGAATTAGTGAAATATATTCTTATGTCAATCAAAACTTAATAGAATTAATAAAATAAATATATTTGGTTTAATAAATATTTCATTGAGATAATCAAATATATTATTGAACATTAAAGTAATTTTATGGAAGTGTTAATATAATATTTAATTGAATCAATGAAATATATTCTTGTTTCAATAACAACTTGATAGAAATAATAGAATAAATATATTTGGTTTAGTAAATATTTCATTAAGATAATCAAATATATTATTAAACATTAAAGTAATTCAATAAAAGTGTTAATACAATGTTTAATTAAATCAGTGACATACATTCTTGATTCAATAACAATTTGATAGAAATAATAAAATAAATATATTTGGTTTAATAAATATTTCTTAATTTTTAATAAAAAAATAATTTATTGGTTTTCTTTTTGTGAATTCATTGAAATCGGATTTGTTGATTTTAAAGAACCTATTTCTTTAAATTAATTGTAATTTTTATCGAAATGCTGATCAAATTTTATATGTTATATACAACAAAATATTTTTTTTATACAATCACATATATTATTAATTAAATGACAATGTTATTAACTTAGTGAAGCGTTTATTTACAATATAAGCTTCTTTAACTTAATCGGATGACCGTTAATTCAAGCAAATATTATATTGATGATTGACCAATATTTTTTTATTGTTATAAAAGATTTTGTAAATTTAACAAACGATTTACTAAAATAAATATTTAATTACTGTAACAAAATACATAGATAATTTACAAACATATTCTATTGTTACAAATAAATATTTTATAAAATTTTATCAGCTGCCTTAATGAAATTGATTTGATTAAATCAATCAAATAATTTAGCCAAAACAATAAATTTTTCTTTATTTAAAAAAAATATTTATTTTTTCTTAACTTAGGTATCATTTTTTTTAACCCAACTAAATATTTCAGTGATTTAATAACCTTGCATATTACTTCAATCAAAATTAATTTTTATCAACAAAATATTTAATAACTAAATTTATTTCATTGACTCAACTAAATTTTTTTCTCAGTGTAAATAGAATATTTCAGGTTAGAAGATTAATATCGTAAAAATCAAAAATCGTGCTTTATTTTAAAGTAAAAAACTATAAATTTATGGCATTTTTCAGTGATCATTTAACATTTTAGTATGAGAAATCGCAAGGGAAACCGACTCTAGATATTGGCTTTATACGAATTTGTAACATTACAGAATCGCAATTATAGATGGGCTAATTTTTTAAAATCTTCACTATTGCGATTTGATTATATAAGTCTTGAGCTAAAAAATAAGCCCTATAAAACCTCATTCGATTAGATAGAACTCGAGAAATATGAAAACACGCAACTATAAAATGAAAGTCTTGTAAATAGAATATTTCAGGCCCTGGTAGAAAATGAAACGCTTTTTCTACCATTTTATGGCCATTTCTTTAAAGTGAAGAGCAAAAAATGGGAATGTTTTATGGCCATTATTTGAACTAATATGAAACGTTTTTTTCAACCTTCATAGTGCTAAAAAATGCTAATAAAATGTTGAGTCTGATCCACTATTATTTGAATATAGATAGTTAACAGTAGAGTCTATCAAATTGTGCTCTAATTGATTACTATTAAGAGGAGGCCGTATAGTTCTGTCCTTGTCTAATCTAAATTTTCGTTACTACGACTAAATTAAATATTTTCATACAAAAGTAAGGGCAGAGCCCAATAGATTTAAGGATCAGCAGACGATTCTATTCTATGAAAAAATATAAAATTTTCATAAGTTTTCGAGTGAAGTCTGAAACGGAAAAAGAGTTAAGCACTTCAATCAAATTTAACACTTTTTCCGTTTCAGACTTCACTCGAAAACTAATAAAAATTTTATATTTTTTCATAGAATAGAATCGTCTGCTCATCCTTAAATCTATTGGGCTCTGCCCTTACTTTTATATAAAAATATTAAGTTTAGTAATTATAACGAAAATTTAGATTAGACAAGGACAGAACTATACGACCGCCTCTTAAGAATCATTT
This sequence comes from Anastatus disparis, assembly GCA_017163975.1. Taxonomy (NCBI): domain Eukaryota; kingdom Metazoa; phylum Arthropoda; class Insecta; order Hymenoptera; family Eupelmidae; genus Anastatus; species Anastatus disparis. The sequence goes on along the minus strand of JAFFSR010000361.1, from coordinate 1,662,378 downwards.
AAGGTTTTTTCTTGAAAGTTATCATTAATCATTAATAGAATCACTTTTGTTAGTATATTAGCGCGTATATTTTGAGTTGTGATCGGATTGTTAGAGGTTATTTTTAAACGATTAATAAAATTTTCCATTTATTATTTTAAAAAACGATATTTTTATACTCGTTTCGTACTGCGTTTCATATTTTTATTTTAATAAAATTTAAAATTATTTTTATTTTTATAAATTCCAATAAAAATAAACATTGACGAAGGAATGTGAATAAATACTAATCTATATTTTCTCGCCACGTGGCAAAAGTGAGGTTATGATTTTACCTATGATCTGAAAAATTAAGGACTCATTACTAAAAAGTTATATAACTAGTCAAAAAAAGTTGTCCACAGTTTACCTAATTTTTAGATAGCTGTTACTGATTTTTTCTCTCCGTTTACTTAAAATGCGTATTTTTTTGGCTAAATACAAAAATTTTGAACAACATTTTTATATTAGCATTTTTTGCCTATAAGATGCTAACCAATATACTAAAAAATTTGAGCTCTGCAGATTCAGCGAAAAATTGCCATTTATTCGCCAATATTGACATGACAAAATATTACTATTGACAATGGTCATAAATTGTTGTTTACACCATTTTTAATGTTCAAATTTCTACCAGGGGGGTTATTCACTAACTTTTTAACGATAATGATTGACTTAACGTTTCGACGTCGAAAAGCGTTAAGTACTCTACTCTTTTAAGTAATCGATAAGCACATATGAAAAAATGTTTCCGTTAATTTTTTAAAACAAACATTTACAACATAAATATTGCAAATTAAAATAATTCTAAATAATTATTACATCAAAATTAACATCATTACAAAAAAAAATTATTTTTTTTTAATTTTTGACATATTTATACGTAAATAAATTACAATATTACTAGTCTTTTTGTAGATTTATATTAGATCTTGTGCTCTCCACACATTCAGTATCAGGATTTAAAATGGACAGTTGATTAGGACATTATGAAAACTTAAGTAATATTTTATAACTTGTTTAATTTTATAAGTTAATAATTAGATATCCAAAATAATAATTAGAAAATATGTCATGATCCATTCATTTTAAATTCCAATACAGAGAAAAAATGAATCTTAACAGTATTCGTCTTAAAACACACAACATCTAACATTCATATTAGAAATAAATCTGTATTTATGTTTCTATTATATATTCTTTTAACTCAACATTATCCAAGCCAACAATTTCATTTTGAAAGATGAAATTTTGAAAATCAATATTTTTAAGTTCTACAGCAAAATTAACAATTCAATTGAAAAACTGTAGTTGCTGATATAGAATATAAAATGCAAATTTAGATTAATATATAATTTTATTATAAAACGTTTTTTTATTGGTGATAAGATAAGTTTATTTAAAACAATATTCATATTATTTTTTTCTGTTCGTTTTTATTGAAGTACATACAAGTCACTTTAAAACCTGCAACTCCAATTGAATTTAAAATTATACACAATTTATCATGTAATCACTAATGTAAAAAATAATAAAATAATGTTCGCTTTATTTATATATATATATATAGGTATATACATCCGCTGATAAAAAAGATATCTCGATCCTCTTGGATATAACTTAAAATCTGTGAAGCAAGAAATTAATTAAAACATCTAGTTATCTAAGAAATTATTTTTCCATTTAAATGATCACATCAAATCGAAGAAATTCTTTTGATTCGAGAAATCTTTTCTGTCAATGTATATACGTATGTCATGCATAATATAACGTTTAACAGTTTAACTTACGATTTACAACCAAGCTTCAAGTTGGTTGTAAAATTTGTCGATAAAATCGACTTAGTGCTTCAGTTTAGAAGATTTTCGTCGTTGCGTGAACATGATCTCTGATAACGTTCGCGATATTCGATAGTATTTGCTGAAAAATGATTACTACGCATGCGCGCGTCGGCGTTAAGCTTGACGTTGGACGTTACGGTATTACTGAATAAGCCCCCAGGGGGTTAGAAGATTAATATCGTAAAAATCAAAAAACGTGCTTTATTTTAAAGTAAAAAACTATAAATTTATGGCATTCTTCAGTGATTATTTAACATTTTAGTATGAGAAATCTCAAGGGAAACCGACTCTTCATTTTGGTTTCATACGAATCTTGAACATTACAGAATCGCAATTATAGATTGGCTAATTTTTTGTAAACTTGACTATTGCGATTTGATTATATAAGTCTTAAGCTAAAAAATAAGCCCTATAAAACCTTATTCGGTTGGATAGAACTTAAGAAATATGAAAACACGCAACTGTCTAAAAGAAACCTTGTAAATAGAATAATTCACGTTAGAAAATTGATATCGTGAAAATCAAAAATCGTGCTTTATTTTAAAGGAAAAAACTATAAATTTATAGCATTTTTCAGTGATTATTTAACATTTTAGTATAAGAAATCTCATGGGAAACCGACTCTTGATATTGGTTTCATACGAGTTTCGAACATTACAGAATCGCAATTATAGATGGGCTAATCTTTCGTAATCTTAATTATTGCGATTTGATTATATAAGTCTTAAGCTAAAAAATAAACCCTATAAAACCTTATTTGGTTAGATAGAACTTAAGAAATATGAAAACACGCAACTGTCTAAAAAAATCTTGTAAATACAATATCTCACGTTACAGTATTTACCATATTTCCATGTTGATTAGAAATAATTTTATTTCTAAAATCATCCTTAGTTTCTTGATTCATAATTTCTAACCGGGTTATAAATAATTAAATTTATTATAACAAAAAATTGGTCACTGGTTGAGCTTGGTAGCAAAGAAATTCAATTTTATTAATACATTTTTATTAAAAAATTGAAAGTTCTTGTGTTTTCAGCGTCTGGAATGAATAATATTTTTATCATTAACATTCGTGTTCAATAAAATATTCATTTCCCTTAAATTATGGATATTTTCCGCATGACTTATAATTAATCTTAACTAATTTGATGTTTAATTTTAAAAATAATTTCAGTAATGATGGCATAAATTATAATACTGAATAAGCGCTATGTTAAATTATTTTAATTTTAATTTTCATAAAAAAGCAAATTACATAAAATAATGCAACAATTAATCGATATAAAAAAGCTGGATGTAATCTTTTAAATATTTACGATTGATTTATTCAACCTTTTGTGTCTATTGTTTAAGTATTACGCATAAATTTCTTGCTTAAGATGAGTCTTGCTCGTGGTAAGGGTCGATAAAACACAACATTATTTCAGTTTTAATTATCTAATTTCATATTTAAAACAATATCCATTTGTTTATTGTACTTTATAATAATAATATAATTTATTTATAACGATATCCGTTAGTATTTTATGTTTTTCCAATGGAAATAACGTAAAATACAAAAGAAATCCTATATCGATGCACAATTTTCAAATTATTTATAAAATCATAAATAAGTGCAATTAATTAATTTTATTATAGTAATTTTTTTTCTTTCTATTTATTATTAATTATCAAATCATAAAAAATATTTTTTTCAATACTTTTTTTTGACCGATTTTGGGTATTTTTGAATTTCCCTCTCTGACGCTACCACTATTGGCATCGCATGTTTTAATATAAATATTTTTAATTTCACTAAATTAAAATTTAGTATCATCTATATTTTTCAATTAATGTTTACTCTAAAGAGATAAATACTCTGAGGAAATATTGATATTTTTATTTTAATAAAAATATCACCTAACCTAAATTAGCATATGTAGCGTATAAAACTCATCTACTGTAGCAGAAGGCGCAGAATATAAAAGTTACTAAAACTCCCTAGACTGCTTTGGCACTCTACTATAGCTTAAGGAAAAAAGTGGGGGGTGCCGTGTCGAAACTTTTTCTGTAACAACGCTGATTCACATGCATGCACACACACGTTAATAAACATTGGATTTCCCATGTCAATTCGAACGCACGCACAGACACAGGTTTATACGGGACGTTTCATATCAATTCGCATGCATGTACACACGTTAATATACATAGGATTTTTCACGTCAATTATAACCCACGCCCATACAGGTTTATATATATGGGACATTTTATGACAACTCTAACACACCTATCCGAGTGCCCTTTGGTTTACATATATGTGACGTATCATGTCAACACGCACGCACCGGTTTTCATATATTTGACATTTCTTGTCCACTCGAACACGCAAACACATCTAAACATGTACTTGAGATTTGTATCTATATATATGGGACCGTTTTGTCAATTTGCATGCACGCACACACATGGGCTTATGAATATATATATATATATATATATATATATATATATATATATATATATATATATATACGTGTGTGTATATCTGTGTACACATGTACATGGGATATTTAATTTTAAATCAAACGTGCACTTACACACACAGGTTTATATATACGGGACGTTTCATGTCAATTAACATGCATGACACACGTACTTGAGTTTATATATATTTTTCTTTATATATATATACCATGTATATTAATATTTATTAAGAAAGTTTTGAAATGAATCGAGCAATCGTCAAATACTTCTGTATTCAATTCATTCTTTTTAAAATAATATTAAATTCATAAAAATATCACTACACTATCTTTTAATTTTCGAATGTAATAAAATTAGTAGATCATGTTAACCATTACATAATATTAATACGGATTGATTCTTAACATCTGAGCTTTACTATATACAAGTTAGTATTTATCTTCTTTTATTTAAAAAAGTTAAAACATAGAAAATTGTAAAAGCATATTCTATAAGACTAAATTTTTTTACTCCTTTACATTGACAATATATTGTGACAGATAAAAATTTTACATGTACACAATTGGTTTAAAGATTCATATTTTTACTTATTATTCAACACACTTGAATTAGCTAACAATTCGATTATAAAGCAGTACTCACATACATTGAGCATTTCACCAACAAAATATTAAACCACGGGCCTGGCAAGTTCTTTTGTAGATATTTAGTAAAATTTAATATACTTTACAGCACTTGAAAATAAAAAGAGAGTGTGATAAGATAGAGAATGCATAATTTTATTTTATTAAAAGTATTAAAATTAAAATGGGTATCTTCCCTGAAAGGTTTAAAAAGGCATAAATAATTTTGAAGTTGATGGCAGCAAATTCTCAAATATAAGTTGTTAGAAGCTAATGGCTCTTCTGCTAAGTTTTTAGAAATGAAATTGCACAATTTTGGTCTTCGACCGTAGCATATTAAATAAAAAATTATTCCGAAACTTTGATGTCAATCGTTTCGGAAATTGTTTATTAAGTAAATCTTTCATCAGGAATAAAATAAAATAGATATCACTAAGATCAAGTATAGTTCATCAATGTTTAAGTAGTAATATTCACTCATAAATGAAATAATAATTCGATCTGATATATCATTTTTTTTTCAATTTTGATGTGTACTACACTGAGAAAAAAATTTAGTTGGATTAAGTAAAGCTTAATTGAATCAATGAAATCCCTTAGGTGCGGGCGGCACATAAAATATTTTGTTACATTAAGAGGAGGTCACGTATCTCTGTCCTTTTCTAATCAAAGAAATTATTTTTTACAAAAACTAATAACTTTAGCAAAAAATGAAGAGAAAGCCGCATCTTGTATTAAAAAAAGCAATATTTTCTTTAAGAAAAAATTAATTTTATTGCTTCAGTCTCAAGAAAACCTTGAAAAACCAAATTGTCCACCCTAACCTCTATGATTTAAGTTTTTCAAGGTATTCTTGAAAACGAAGCAATAAAATTAATTCTTTCTTATCAACGAAAATATTGCTTTTTTTGATACGAAATGCGGCTTTCTCTTCATTTTTTGCTAAAGTTATTGGTTTCTGTAAAAAACTCAATTCTTTGATTAGAAAAGGACAGAGATACGTGACCTCCTCTTAATACAAATATTTGAATTGAGTCAAATAAATATTTCATTTTTTTAAATAAATATTCGATTCTACTAAACATCACAAATATTGGTTAAAAATAATATTTTGTATTTTCAAATAAATATTTGACTTACTAAATGTCGCGAAGATTGATTCAATAAAATTAATTCATTGTTTTTATAAAAAATTTTATTAATTAAAATGCCCATTTGTTTTTCTAATTGATTATTTCATTACATTAATATACATATTGGAATTAAATCAAATAATATTTTGTATTTTCAATTAAATATTTGACTTATTAAATGTCGCGAAGATTGATTCAATAAAATTAATTCATTGTTTTAATAAAAAAAATTATCAATTAAAATGTCCATTTATTTTTCTAATTAATTATTTCATTACCCCCATATTAATGCTATATTGAAATTTAATCAGTTCAATATTTTATATTTTTTAATGAAAGTTTAATTTATTGAATATTTTAAATTTAATAAAATTTTAAGATTTAATAAAATTTTAAGATTTAATAAAATTAATTCATTGTCTTAACAAAAAATTGATTAATTATTCGGTTTCACAAATAAAATATTCCTTCAAAGTAAAGAAATATTTAATTAATTCGATTTATAGATATTTTAATCGAACAAATACTGTCTTTAATCAACAGTATTTGCTTTCAGTGATTTATATTTATTTATTAATATCAATGAATTGATGACTCATTAAAGGACAGGTGAATATGATTCTATTTATTTATATGGTAAAGAATAACAATTATGAACATACTAACATTAGTATGCTTTATACAGTGATCGCACACGCAGTAAATCTAACATAAATTTCGCTCGTATTACAATTTACGTATTATCTTGGATTTTTAACTTCCTTATATATCAACTTAGAAGCCCTCTTACCGCTTGCGAGATCGAAAATTAACGACGCCACCAAGCGGTAGTATCATCAAACCATCGAACTAAATTTTGTTAAAACAATAAATGTTTCTTTTAGTTCAAATATGTGTTATTTGAATGAAATAAATTATATAGATGAATCAAATAGTAGATTTACTTGATTTTAACAAGTATTGAATCAGATTTCTCTGTAATTTTTATTAACTTTAGTACATATTTTGCTAAGTTATTCACTTAGCAAGACACGTATTTAAAACATGAGTTTGTTTGAGTATAAAGGATGATAACTTATACAAAAAAATATTTTTCAAGAATATTAAATATTAATTTTAACATTATATTTCATTTGATTTAGTAAATATGTTATTAAATAATAACTGCTTGTTTCAATATATATTTCATTAAGATAATCAAATGATTAATTAATCGATCTGATAAAGAAATTAATTAATACAACAAAATATTTAATTTGGACATAAATAATAAAATATTTAATTGTTAAAAATAATAATTAATTCAATTAATCACTGATTTCATAGACGCAATATAATTAAATAATAAAAGTAATAAAATAATTTTATAGAACAAAATAAATCAAATATTTGAATCAATTAAAAATTTATTTAATTTAATGCATCCAATTAATTATAATATAGTAATGAAATTATTTGAGTAAAAGACAATGAGATATTTCATAGAATCAATCATATATTTCATAAAGGGAAAAAACGCATTCATCAAAGCAACTAAATATTGAATTAAAATGATTAGGTATTTCATTGGCCAGTGAAATAATGTAATATAAGTCATACATATTTATTTAAAACAAAGAAATATCTTTTTTTTATTATTCAAAATTTATTGAAAGAATAAAACAATAATTTTGACATTATTAAATATTTCATTAATATAATTAAATATATTATTGAACAGTAAAGTAATTTAATAAAGGTGATATTCTCCTTTTAATCAAAATTTGATAAAAATAATAGAATAAATACGTTAGAATTAGTAAACATTTTATTAAGATAATTAAATATATTATTTAACATCAAAGTAATTTAGTAGAAGTATTATAATATTTAATTGAAATAGTGAAATATATTCTTATGTCAATCAAAACTTGATAGAATTAATAAAATAGATATATTCGGTTTAATACATATTTCATTGAGATAATCAAATATATTATTGAACATTAAAGTAATTTTATGAAAGTGTTAATACAATATTCAATTGAATCAATGAAATATATTCTTGTTTCAATAATAACTTGATAGAAATAATAGAATAAATATATTTGGTTTAATAAATATTTCATTAAGATAATCAAATATATTATTAAACATTAAAGTAATTCAATAGAAGTGTTAATACAATATTTAATTAAATCAGTGACATATATTCTTGATTCAATAACAATTTGATAGAAATAATAAAATAAATATATTTGGTTTAATAAATATTTCTTTAAAAAAAATTTAATATCTGATTTTACGTTGCACCTTTCTTGACTTTAAAAAAATAATTTTTTGGTTTTCTTTTTGTGAATTCATTGAAATCGGATTTGTTGATTTTATGGAACCTATTTCTTTAAATTAATTGTCATTTTTATTGAAATGCTGATCAAATTTTATGTGTTATATACAACAAAATATTTTTTTTTATACAATCACATATATTATTAATTAAATGACAATGTTATTAACTTAGTGAAGCATTTATTTACAATATAAGCTTCTTTAACTTAATCGGATGACCGTTAATTCAAGCAAATATTATATTGATGATTGACCAATATTTTTTTATTGTTATTAAAGATTTTGTAAATTTAACAAACAATTTACTAAAATAAATATTTAATTAATGTAACAAAATATATAGATAATTTACAAACATATTCTATTGTTACAAATAAATATTTTATAAAATTTTATCAGCTGCCTTAATGAAATTGATTTGATTAAATCAATCAAATAATTTAGCCAAAACAATAAATTTTTTTTTATTTAAAAAAAATATTTATTTTTTCTTAACTTAGGTATCATTTTTTTTAACTCAACTAAATATTTCAGTGATTTAATAACCTTGCATATTACTTCAATCAAAATTAATTTTTATTAACAAAATATTTAATAACTAAATTTATGTCATTGACTCAACTCAATTTTTTTCTCAGTGTATCATTGCTATCTTCATCTCAATAATCCCTTTTTTCCAAAAATTATTTGGCAAAGTTTTTCTAAATATTCGTCTATTAAAGAGAATATAAATTGAACATTTTATGGATTTTATATTCTTAAAAAGTAAGAATTGAATACAGAAGTACTCGACGATTGCTTCATTGATTTCAAAACTTTCTCTAGCTGAAACTGTAAATATTTCATAAATTTTATATTATTAGGAAGAATGAATCGAATACAGAAGTACTCGACGATTCCTTGATTGATTTCAAAACTTTCTTAAGCAAAAACTATAGATAAATCTAGTAAAAGGTGTAAACTTTATGATATAATTACTCAATTCAATTCAGTACCCTCAAGAACTGAAATTAAAAAAAAAATATGATGTATGTAGTAAAAAAAAAGAAATATTTAGAAAAAATATTTTAAAGAATACTATACTGTTTAATAACTAAACTCGCCTAAAATATACTTTTTTAAAAGTAATAATAACATAATAAAATAGTATTCAAAAGCTTTAAAGAAATTTTATTACATTCGAAAATTAAAAGATAGTGTAATGATATTTTTATGAATTTAATATTATTCTAAAAGGAATGGATTGAATACAGAAGTATTCGACGATTGCTTGATTGATTTCAAAACTTTCTTAATAATTATTCATATACATGGAAAAAATTGTCATAAAACGTCCTATAGATATATTTATATATATACCTGTGTGTGTATGTGAGTGTGCGCGCATGTGAATTACATAAAATATCCCGTGTATATGTGTACACAGATATACACACACGTATATATACGTATAAATGTATATATATATATATATATGTATATATATATATATATGTGTGTATATATATATATATATTCATATATATATTCATAAGCCCATGTGTGTGCGTCCATGCGAATTAACATATTAATATACCTGGGAAAAATTGTCATAAAACGTCCTATATATATGTATGTATATATATATATATATATATATATATATATATATATATATATAAAAACTGTGTGTGTGTGTGTGTGTGTTCATAGGCGCGCGCGCATGTGAATTGACATAAAATATCCCATGTATATGTATTTACATATATTCATAAGTCCATGTATGTGCGAGCATGCGCCTTGACAGGAACAGTCCCATATATATATATATATATATATATAAAGAAAAATATATATAAACTCAAGTATGTGTGTCATGCATGTTAATTGACATGAAACGTCCCGTATATATAAACCTGTGTGTGTAAGCGCACGTTTGATTTGAAATTAAATATTTAAAATTACATTTTAATATATTAAAATTATATTTACCTTAATTACATTTTCATTTGAAAACGTGTTTGTAGGAAAATGCATTGTCATTTATAGAAAAATTGTTAACAATTAAATATATTAAAATTCATTTCATTAAAGCAATATTATTTTCAATAAGAGAAACATATTAATTTTTAAAATACATCAAACTACTTCATTTGAAAAATTATCATTACATGATATAAAAATATTTTTTTAATATCGTTTGAACATAATTTTTATGAAATACACTTAAAAAAAATTATCTATTTGATATTAAATTTTTTTAAATAGTCAATTATAAAGATAGGAAAATATATGAAATATGAATAATTTTTTCTTTTTATGTCTATAATTATGAATTTATATTTATGAACTGTCTAGATTAAATTGAAATTTCCCCTAAAAAAGTAAATATTTAAAAAAAAAATTTACTGATTATTAGCAAAACACTTATTATAAATGCAGAAAAAAATAATATTCTGTAATATCACTCTAAAATTTGTATTAAATATGATCATTGAAAGAACAATTATTTTATTATGTTGAATTTGTTGTCAAAGTTTGATTATATTTCACTATGAGAAGATATAAAAATTAACTGTCATATTTAGCTAATGTCTTTCCATTCTATTTCTGAATTTCCATAAAAGGAATGTATTAAATTGTTCACAGTAAAAAATTTTTTGGAACTTTACATCGCTGAGCATGGTAAGTATCGGAACCCTTGCTGAGCGTGTTAAATACACATGAAAACCGGTAAAATTACATAATCCATTGTTTCTGACCTACATTCGATATAATTTAATAAAAATATACGTTGAACGTTTATTACTCATGACATTATGAAATTTAAAAAGATTATCTAATAACTTTATGTTAAACATCAATTAATAAGAATAAAATATTTCTTATTGTGTTTAAAATGTATTTTTACGGTCTCAAAAGTTCACGTATGTCATGTATTTTTACCGGACAGCCATGTTGATATTGACTGTAACATTACACTGCTAAGCACGGGGAAAATACCGCGATCATAGTAGGACCTACGCTCAGCGATGTAAAGTTACATAAAAATGTAACTTCACATCGCTAAAACATGTAATTATTTACAGGAAACTGGTATAGTTACCAGAAAATTTTTTAAAGTGTAGTATACCATGATGATTATTTATTTAAATTTTCAAATTATTCTAATCATTAGTTTTCAAGATATTTAGATTTCTGATTTCAAATAGAAAAATATTAGTAAATAATATTGGAACCCAAACTCCTCAATAACTAATGAATAGATTTATTTAAAAATTTAACTGAATAATCTTCGTGATACATATTATATGTTAATGCATATCTTTATTCAAAATTTTGAAATACAATGGAAATATAGTCAATATTTATCGGCGCAAGTGTACTGTCCATTTTACATCTCCTTAAATAATATATACTTATAAAATTTACATAATATTTTATTAAAACTATTAAAATAATAATCATATATTTAATATTATTTTAAACTATGAATAAAAAGTTTAAAAAATTGTTATGAAGGAGGTACCTTCGCTTTAGTATGACAGAACAGATTTGGTCGAAACTATGCAAAATTGTTTGTTTTTATGTCTAAAATGCACATATAAAATTTCATGAAGATTCGTTATCTCGTTAATGAGAAATTAGAATAATTATATAACATTGGTTCTTGTGGGGAAACGTTAATATTGTAGTTGATCTTAAAATTTACAAAACAGAATAAAATGAAATTTTTTGAGGATAAACATAATATTACTGCCAACTTATAAAATAATTTTCAGAAACTTTCATTACTTTTACACGGAAATATAAATTTGGAAAATCTAATACTTTTTTTTTTTTTTTTTAGATTTGAAATTTCATAATTATAGATTTAGTGTTAGAAATGAATTTAATCCATTCCTTAATTTGGGAAAATTATCTTAACAGTTCATTGTTGATGCGTGTGAAAAAGTTGAAACTTCCAGATTATATTTCATACGAAAAGAACCAAAACGTATTAAGAAGTGTTACAAAGGTGTTATAGACTATTTACATAAAAAAATTAGATTCTTTAAAAATTGGAAAAATGGTAATATTACCGTCAAGCTTTACAGGAAGTCCACGATTTTTAAAACAAAATTACATTGACTCAATGACACTTGTAAATTATCGTGGTGAACCTGACCTTTTTGTAACTATGACCTGTAACCCACATTGAAAAGAAATAACTGAAAACTTGAAAATTTATAAAAATGCAATAGATAGAGCAGATATTATAACAAAAGTATTTTATCAAATAAAATAAAGTAATAAAAATTTAGTAATAAAAATGGGAATATTAGGAAAATGTATTGCATATAGTTATGATATTAAATTTCGAAAACGAGGATTTCCGCATATGCATATGTTAGTAACAACTTACTCTTGGATAAAAATGATAAATTTAATATTCCCGAAAAAGTTGATAAAATCATAAGTGCAGAAATCCCAAATAGAGATATTTATCCATAATTATATAGTATTGTTAAACAATTTATGATACGCGGTCCCTGTGGTATGCAAAATATAAATTGTCCGTGTATGGATAAAAATACGAAACAATGTACTGAAAATTTTCCAAGAAAATTTAATAATACAAAAACATTTAATTCCAATGAATATTTACTACACAAACGTAAAAATGATAGCGTCAAAATAATTCTTAAAAATAAATTTATAGAAAGAATCGCAGATAATGGATTTGTTGTTCCTTATAATCCTTACTTATTATTGAAACTTAATGCACACATACACGTAGAAGTTTGTTCCACGGTACAATGCATTATATATTTATTCAAATACTGTTATAAAGGTCATGATTGTGCATACATTAAAATACATCAAGTAAATGTGGATTTTCAATCAGAAAATAAAGGCACTTTTCAAAATGTCAATCGTGGAAATGTTGAATATGAACATGACGAAACCCAACAATACATTAATACACGATATTTATGTCCCCCTTGAGCAATGCCCAGATTATGAGAATATCCTTTACATGTTATTTCACATACTATAAAACGTCTAAGCGTTCGTGAAGAAAATCAACAAAACGTATTTTTTAAAGAAGAAAAAGAATAAATGATCATGCAAAAAAATGTGGGAGCAACATCTTTTAACAGCATCTTTTGAATTGAATAGAGAAGATTTTGAAGCACGAATTCACTTGTATTCAGACATACCAAATTTTTATACATTTGATGAAAAACTGAAAAAGTGGAATAAAAGAAAAGAAAAAAGAAAACCAATACTTAGTAGAATGTACTTAGTAAGTCCAAAGGTTGAGAACGTTATTCCATTAGGTTATTACTATTACATGTTAAAGGAGCCAGATTTTTTGAAGCTTTGCGTACTGTTGATGATGTGATGTACAATTCGTTTTATAAGGCAGCTAAGGCAAAACAATTAATTAAGGAAGATGAAGAATGGGATAGATGTTTAGAAGAAGCATCTTCAACAGAATTCCTTCATATTCTTTATGAATTATATGCTTTCATTTGCGTTTTTCATAATCCTATAAATTCACGAGATTTATATGAAAAATATAAAGATAAGTTATACCATCCTAAATACGAAAAAAATATAGGTGGAAATCTTGCATTGAATGTTATTTAAAATAATTTACAAGTCAATGGATTTCCTTTAAATGATTTTAATTTACCTAACATAAGCACATTCATAGAAGAAGATGATAATCAAACAATTTTAAATCATAACAATAATATTCTTAATGAATTAGAAATGAAAATAAATTCTTTAAATAATAAACAAAGGCAAATATTCAACTCTACTATAAAAAGTTTAGACAACCAAAGTAAAGAAAAATATATTTTTATAGATAGACCAGGTAGAAGTGGAAATAGTTATTTACTTAATGTTTTAATAGTTTATTTTACTCAAAATACATCGATCTCGATCAAAGTAACTTTGATCTAATCAAAGCATATCGAAACCGATCGGTTATTTTTTATCAGTTAGAGTATTCTCCCCTTTAAAAATCATAAACTCCTATTTTATATGCTTTGATTAGATCCAATTTACTCCGATCGAGATCGATGTATGTCAATTAGATCGGAGCTACTTCGATCAAGATCGAAGTATGTCGATTAGATCGAAGTTATTTCGATCAAGATCAAAGTATGTCGATTAGATCGGAGTTACTTTGATCGCAATCGAAGTATGTCGATTAGATCAGAGCTACTTCGATCAGATCAAAGTTTCGTGGGTCAGATCGAAGTCTCTTCGGTCTGATCGCAGTTTCTTTGATAATTTTTTATATACTTCGATGAAATCGGAATTACTTCAATCAGTCTCGATATACTTCGATGAAATCAAAATTCCTTCGTTCGTTATTGATATCATTTGATAAAATCCAAATTCCTTTGATTGTTGGCGGCACATTTTGGTTAGATAGTTGTTCCTGAGACGTGCATCAAATTACTCCGGATTGTTGAATGATATTTTGATACACAGAGTCGCATCAAGGGTTGACAGATTAATTGAAATTCTTCAGGATTCTTTGCACTCGACACACTGAAAAAAAACCCGAATCCAGCGCTGCGAAGTTGATCGTATTAGCGGGATGCGAACAACACTCGAAGCATAAGTATACATAAAATCGTAGTAGGTTTATGCGTGACTATACCGCAGTCAAACATTGCGACCGTCTGTACAGTAGAGTAACGTGAATCCGAGTGGAGCCCTGCGACTGCATTGCCGGGTCAATCGCTTCGACTCGTCGGCATCATCCATGCCGACAGCCGAAACCGGGCACAACTTTTAGCGTTGCGTGGTTGCTTGCTTCGACTCGTCGGCATCTCGCATGCCGCAAGTCGAAATCAAGCACAGAGACAACATTGCGGGTTCGTATAATTCGACTTTCTAGATTCTAGTACTGCGAAAGTCGATATTAATACTTTATGTCAATTTAAATTATGTGTTAATTTGAATTTCATTCAAAAATTGTTTATATGATTACTAAACAAGTAAATGTTTTAATTCTTTAATATTATTTAGATTAAATATTATTTATTAACATATTATATGAAACGTTTATTAAATTAAATAAGGACTAATGTTTCGTTATACTTTAATATTTACTCGAATTTCAAAAATTAGATATCTTGTTTAAGTATATTCATTAATTATTTATAATAAAATGAAGTTGATCAATATTTTACATGAAAATATTTACTAAGTCGACTTAATCAGTTAATATAATTTAATGAATACCTATCTATCTATCTAAATGATATCTGATAAAAAATATATTCGTATATTTTCTTCAAAATTAAGAAGAGAAAAAAAAACTTATAATCAATTATAAAATGAATATTTTTCTGACCCTTTTGCAAATTAAGAAGTTTTCAGTTATTTCCCCATTAAAAATGAGAAAATTAATCAGGCAAGTTTCCTATTAAGTTTTTTTGTATATTAAATAGTAACCTTTCAGCAATCAGATAAGCTAAAAAACTAGCTAAAAAAGCATTAATGAAACTAAAATAAAAACTATGCTCAAATCCTTTCAAAATAGCACTTGCAAGATATAAAAAATATTTTTTCCCCAAATTATAGCGCAGTAAAGGTTGGATCTGAATTTTCTTTTCAAATCTTTAATTCATAATAAAAGCTGAAATTTGGTCCAATCTTTATTATGCTGTGACTTTTGGAAAAAAAAAATTTTTGTAAAAAAAAAGCGTTTGTGACTATAAATTTAGCTTTTTCTATATTTTGTCCTCTGAAAATTTATCACAAAGTTTGAGCAAAATCCTTGATCCAAAGATATGATACTCTCCTAGTAAATTCATTTAAAAGTTAAATCTATGCACAAGTATATGAGATATTACTTCCTTATATAGAATAACCCTATACAATTATTAAAAAAAGAGAATTATATTGTCATGTAATTAACTTAAAGAGATGTATAAATTACTGTTTAGTTAAATGAATGACATTGAACATTCAATTAAAAATATAGGTTATTACACAATGCTAAATATTTATTTCATTTGAAAAAATATTATTTATTTATCATTTTAATAAAATATCATTAGTTTAGAGACGTAAGTTTTAATTTAAATCATTGATACCTCAAATTTAAAAATATTAATTCATAATTGCATTCATGAAATAAAGTTTTAATAAAATATTTGTTTGAAATTAGAAAAGACTTCTTACATAATTTTATAAAGTATAATTCAAAACAAAAATAAAATTTCATAAATTTGTTATCCATTAGCATATTTATGGAATGAAAAATCATTTGATGTTATTGATTTGAAAGTAGTATATAGCCCACTATAGCGAGATGGTTACGTCACCGCTATAGCGGGCTAAGGTGTAGATATTATTGTTTATGAAATATGATCTCTTCTAAAAGAGAGCGAAACGATTTGTTTACATCAATAAACAATTAAATGAGTATTTTATTTGTATAAATAAACAATTAAGTTAATGACATATTTATATAAATAAACAATTAAGATAACAATAAAATATTATTTTAATTGTTCGCTTGATATAAATAAACTATTAATTTAATTTTTTATTTATATAAAATAAATAATTATTTTATTTGTTTGTTTACGTAAATATATCAAAATTTATCAAAATAATAATAACATAAAATAAAAACTTACCTTTTTTTATACCAATCTCAGCTTCGCCCCTCTTTTTTTTGAAAAAATGAACATTCTTTTCACTAAGTCCTTACACTAAGTTCTTACACTAATTATATATAACTTTTATTATTTTTTAAAAAAAGCTTATTTCATTCGCTTGCAATTGCAACCAAATTCTGTTCTACATCTGGGACATACCCAGCTGTTACAGTGTAAGCAATAAAACCATTTTATCCACTGATTTTGAGCCTGACGATAAAAAATGGTGTGGTAATAACCGCACACGTCTTCAGCACGAAGCGGCTCACGTTCATAGTCGTACGGTACGAGTGTCGGGAGTGCAGTCTGTTTTCCATTGATACCATCAAAGAATGATATGAAATCATTCAATCTTTGTTTGGCATCCTCTTGGTGTTTTTTGGAAAACCCAAGAAAATTATTTCTCCCGGTGAAAACTATTGTAGCATTGCTACTCACCTCGATACTATCACTCTGCTCTGCTGTATCAATGAGATGATCAGTTTCTTCTGAGTTTTCACTCTCGATATCTGAGATGTTATTGATATCGATAAACTGCGGCTCATTGGTAACACTTTCTACCGTTTTATCACAGTCGATGTTGATAACATCAATGTCCGAGACGCTATCAACATCAATAATGTTTTCTTTATTACGATACATCACCAACACAACACTTTCACTCGATGATGATGAATATGACGATGGTGTTAAATCACAGCGTTGCTCGAGTATAAGCGGGTGCAAGGTTAAGTCGTTGACGGAGTCAGCACCAAGTCAAAATCAGAACTAAACCTTTGACGAGAACTTTTTAGATTTAATCTTAATATTAACACAGGATGTTGGCAAAAAAAAATTAAACAATATGTTCAATACCGGACAAAAGTAAGAAGATCTCTTTGATAATCAAAGGTGTAAAGATTTTTCTACACGTATTAAAGCTCTTCGAACATAAGAAAAAAATGTTTTGGATTTATGACACGTGTAAAAAATACCGAAATAAATTTAACCTGTTTACATTTGTCGAAAAAATAAGATAGCGGAACATATGCATGACCGTTGTACTACGAGTAAAGTAAAATGACACCCTTTTTTCGTCCTACATCTAAACACTCAAAAAATATCTGACTATATTAAAGAATCAACATTAAGATTAAGAAGAACATGGTTAAATAATTCGCATATCATGAATTTATAAATTTCCTCTGGAGAAGACGAACGTGAAAAACAAAAATGATTTTAAGAAAGAAACCCCCCAAAGTATTCTAAGAAATTATTTTTATCATATAAGATGACCGTAAAATTAATTTTATTCATCAGAATATAAATCTCCTGTTTGAAATCATATTCGTTATATAAAATTAAGCATTGTATATTGTTCTTAGAATTTTTTCGGTACGTAAGCATAAGCCCATTTAGTAAATATACAGATCAAAGAAACAAACGCAACACCATGCTAATATCAGTTAATATTATTACCATGCGTAAGATAAAATCATCATCTTTTTTTTTTACATTCGCAAAACTATTTAAAAACATTTTTTGCAATGCTATTCCTCACATTTCTTTTAGCAGTATAATGTAAAAACATATCATATAAATCATAGTGTATTATTCTAAGAAAATTTTTATCTTAAACAAGAAATAATTTTAATTATCTAAATGTAAATTTCCTGTTGAAACGCCTGTAGGGCCTTTATAATATCATGTAACATTGATCCCTGCATGATGAAAAAATAATAATTAATGCTAACATTTTTTCTTCCACTCTGTTTTATTATAAGGTATAAAAAGGTTGCCCTCTAATAAATTTGCAACAGTCACAATGAGGTCAATCGTGATATCAGCAACTACTGCAGCGTTGCGATGTGAAATATATAAAATTGTCTACCACTTACGGCAGGGTAATTCGTTTATAAACACGCGGTGTAATTCGATATGGCGTCGACGTGTTAAGAGAATGATATTTTTTCAGTTAAAACGCGAAATGTTATTTTTATTACAATTTTGTGGTCCGCGAAAAATTGCTTTTTTCTATAATAAATTTTTAAAATATAATCAAGGCGCTCAAGAAATTATTATAGAATACATTAAGAAAAAAAGGTGGTCCAATTTCGCAGTTCTGCGAGAAATACTCAACGAGTACCAGGAAAAAAAAGGTAAGTGTTCTTTAATAATTTTCACTTAGAATCACATTCAAGAATCAGAAACTTTTTCGTTCCATATCTCGTGAAATAATGGAGATATCGAAAAAATAATTGAAATTTGATTCTCTTACGAGGGGCGAATATGGGTACTCTCTATAACATTATGTAATAAGAAATATTAATTTTAATTAATTTAACAAAAATTATTCTCTGTATCCAAAGAAAATGATGGGTAAGAGAAACGAGAATTAAAAAGGTCTGAACGCTTCTCATATGTCGGCCGCTTATCGTAAATTACGGTTCGCTTTATTAGGGTCTTTACAACTTCATTGTACGGCTTTATGACTTGTTTACAAAAAAACAAAATTTAACTTGTACGTCTGTTTTTTTTCTATACAGTTCTTTTAAACTTTTTTTTTAAATATGTATATAAGGTTTAAAAAATGTTTAATTTGTTTTTTAATATTTATTAATATTAAAAATTTATTAATATTTTATATTTTTAAATGTCAAACAAAAATTATTATCATTAAAATTAAATTTAAGAATCAGAAACTTTACCGCTCCATATCTCGTAAAATAATGGAGATATCGAAAAAATAATTGAATTTTGGATCTCTTACGAGGAACGAATATGGGTACTCTCTATAAAATTATGTAATAAAAAATATTAATTTCTAATTAATTTAACAAAAATTATTTTTGTATGCAAAGAATATAGTATATAAGAGAAACGAGAATTAAAAAAGTCTGAGCATATTGAGTGCTTTATGATTTTATGACATGCTTACGAAAACAAATGTAACTTGTTTTTTTTTTTTAAACTTTTTTCTTGATTATATATAAGGTTTAAAAAAATATGTTTGATTTGTTTTTAATATTTATTGATATTAAATCTTATTAATAATTTATATTTTTTAAATGTCATAGGATTTTAATATTAAATCAAAGAAAAAATATATTCATTCAAAAGAGTAGAAACTCGTATGGCTATCGTGTATAAGAGTTTGCAACACATAAAAAACTTTTTATGTACGATTTTTTTTAATTCTTAAGTAATATAATAAAGATAAAATACGTAGAAACTTTAGTAAACAAAATTCAATATTTTTATTCAAAACAATGCATTTAATTTTAATATGAATTTTTTATTGAAAAAATAATTAAAAATTTTTTTCAGTAATAGAAGGTCTTTTAAATGATGATGAGGACGATGACAATGACGAAACTCCTGATGATAACGAAAATGACGATGATAGTGACATTGATAATAATGATGATGATAATGATGATGATGATGATGATGATGATGTTGATGATGATGAGCGAGATATAATAAAAATTTTTAATGAAAAAGAGAACATTGACCCTAGCATCTATGATATTTTATCATCCGATTCATTTGTCTTTCAGTCAATGGAAGAGGAGGGTAAAACTATTCCAGAAAATGAACTTACAAGGAGAGTGCATTGCATTTGGGTCTTGGATTTTCTTCTAGCTTTGGGATCTTTTTTCTTACATAAAATCATGAAAAAAGCCGCGTCCATCCGTTCCAACGCTCGATTTTTCCCGAGTTATGAACAGTTTTGTCTGTTTTGTTGAAAAAATTGCATCTGCTTTATAATTTTACAGTTTTTGAACTACTTATTCTAGAAGGTTTTTACTGATTGCATATTAAAGTTGAGATTAAAACCTTTCGATTAAAAAAAAAACGTGTCCAAAAAGCTCAAGTCATTAAAAAGTTATGGGCGAATAAAAATAGCGCAAATATTTAGCTCAAAAAATGCATAGAAAATAAATGCAACATTTTAGTCAGAAATTCATTTCAATTTTCATCCCTTCATAAGTTTTTAACAACTAGAGCTTTTTGGACGCGTTTTTTTTTTAATCGAAAGGTTTTAGTCTCAACTTTAATATGCAATCAGTAAAAACCTTCTAGAATAAGTAGTTCGAAAACTGTAAAATTATAAAGCAGATGCAATTTTTTTAACAAAACAGACAAAACTGCTCATAACTCGGAAAAAATCGAGCGTTGGACCGAATGGACGCGGCTTTTTTCATAATTTTATGTAAGAAAAAAGATCCCAAAGCTAGAAGAAAATCCAAGACCCAAATGCAATGCACTCTCCTTGTTAGTGAAAGTGGTAAAGAGGAAAATCATCTCCAAGAAAAAAAGTTTTCCACTGCTAAACTTGAAGAAATTCAACAAAGTATAAATGCATTTGTTGAAGGAATGAATACAGATGAAACTTCAGAAAATATTGTCAATTTAGATAACATTAAAGAAGAAGTAGAAGAGGAAGAAGCAGTAGTACAAAATTCTTATCCAGAACGAAATCAACGATTTAGAGATTTTTTATTTGCACATGCTACAGATAGACATAGCATACGGGTATCCCGTAGAGGAGAATTTTGCAAAACATTCCGAAGGACAAGCACAAGAACGGGATATTTTACATGACATTTTCTTGTCGGAAGAACATCGTGAGGAAATTTACCATCATCCAGATGGTACATCAATGCCTTATTATGAATTCAATCAAGATAGTAGTGGAGTTCGTCAAATTAATAGAGGTAAATATAATTTTTTATCATGACATAGATTATTTATCTTTTTTGAAATTATTTTTATGGAAATTTATTATTATTATTATTCAAAGTTATTCGGAGGAACATCGGCCATTATCCTCAACTTCCGAGATATTTATCCATCGAAGTGAAGAAAGTGTTATATGTTCCTCAGGGAGAATTTAAATGGATTTTCGATTTAGTTATACTTCCTGATACCGTTTTATACACTGAAATAAATTTTCATTTTTTGCTAATTTCAATCATTAAAAATTTTTCCGTCTAATTTTAATTAAAAATTAATGAAAATATTATTTTTTGTAAAAATATTGTTTACAATAAATTGTTATTTAATAAAATTTCAGAAACTGAAAATTTTAATTTTCCTGGAATCTCATCTTCCGTTCCACTCATGTCAAATTCTTCCTCATCGATATACACGAGTAAAACCGAAAGTATGGAATATAATGGAGAATTAACATCTGATTCACAATCAACGCAGTTCCAACAGATAGGTGGTGGTGTTGCTGATAATGAAATAAGTACTCAAGTTGAAGGAAATATGAATAAGAACAGCGAAGTAGACTTATATTCGGAAGTAAATGAAAGTGGTATTGTCAATGATAACAATATACACATAAGCGAAGAAGAAAATTTGCGAAATGATGTAGACATACGCGCCCCCGGGGAGAGATTTATTATACTTGAAAACACGAGTCATTACATAGAAAGATATAGATTGAGTATAGATTATGGTCTTGAAACTTTCCCTCGTGATAATAATAAGCTAATCAGGAGACACGTGCGAAATCAGCTAATATCCGCACGTGTCTCGTCCGCGGTAATAAGCTAATTACGAAACGCGCGCGTGCTAAGTTAGCTAATATTCGCGCGTGTCTCAACCGCGCCGCGCCGCCGCCCCCCCCCCCCGCGTTAAATACATGGATGTTGGGTGTGAAGTAGACAGTATTACATTAACTTGCAAGATGGATACACGACTTAGACATCCATTTACATGTATCGTCAGTGGACCTACGGGGTGCGGTAAAGCAGTATTCGTTAAACGATTTCTCGCGAATCTACCGAATGTTTGCAATGTAGCATTTGATAGAATTTTATTTTATTACGCAGAGTGGCAGGAAACATACCAAAACAAATTAAAAACACCGTCTCATCAACCTATAGAATTTCAAGAAGGAATGCCACAACCTTCGGACTATTCTAACGATAATGAAAAGAAAAAATTAATAATTATCGACGACTTGATGCGAGAATCTTCCGACAATATTATTCTGGATTTGTTTACAAAAGATAGTCATCATAAAAATATCAGCGTTATTTTCATCACTCAAAATCTTTTTCACAAAGGTAGTGGACAAAGAGATATTTCATTAAATGTTAATTATATCGTTATTTTTAAAAATCCACGAGATCGAGCTCAAATTCAATATCTTGCCCGACAAGTTTATCCCGAGGATCCAAAATTTTTGCAAGAAGCCTATTTAGACAGTACACGTGCACCACACGGTTATCTTTTCTTGGACTTGAAACAGAGCACAAAGGAGGAATTCCGATTTCGCACATGTATATTTCCGAATGATAAAACACAATACGCATACTTACCAAAGTATCATTCGAAATTTCGCTAAGATCACAAATATAAAAAGAAACTCTGAAAAGAATCACCATCAGTACAGGGATAGCTATGGCTAAGATAACATCGAAGAAACGTGGAAAAAAGAAGAAAGTTGATCAGATCGGAGGTCAATGCAGCTGTTTACCACCAAACTTCAGTAAAAAGCGTATCGCAATTTTGAACGCACTTTGTCATTCAGACAGTCATCAACGAGTAGCCTTACTTCAAACGTCTGATAAAAATTTAATCAAATGTATATGTGAATGTGCCCTGAACGTGTTACATGGTACTGTAAAATTTAAAAAATCACAAAAAGAACGACTGAAAAAATACAAACACGTATTACGAAAACTAGTAACGAAAAAAGATAGAAAGAACAACGAGAGCTGTAAGACTAGTAGTAATTGGCATCAGAAAAAACGCGTCATCATTCAAAACGGTGGAAGTTTTTTACCTCTATTATTGGCACCGATTATAGGTACCTTAGTATCAAAAATATTTGGTTAAATTAACTTCTAAACGTGATGGAGCGCACGCGAAAAATGATTTTAATACCCGAAGATGAATACGAAAAAAGTTTACGTTCAACGAGGCAAAAGCACGAGAATCCTGAAATAGAGCACACTGTGCAAACCAAAGGAGACAAGTTGTCACGTTTAGACGCCGAGATGCACGATATCCTTTTTTCCAAAAGTATTACGGATGAACGCGAAAAGTATCAAAAATACATGCAAATTCTCCAGAAATATCTTCATTTCAAAAATGTAGGTAAATAGTAAATCAAAGAGGCGGAGGCAACGCTAGCAGCGCCACTCACGGATGAAAATATTCTCGAAAATATTTCAAAGAGTTATAAGAGGAATGCACGTCTGTTACTTAACCGTTGGAAAACAAACGGTGTAGGAAACCTCTTGAAATGGGATAATACAGGACAAGTCACACTAGAGGGCAGTGTTATTCCAAATTCGAATATTATAGAATTAGTTAACGACGTTGTACGAAGAAAAAAGACAGATTCCGTTCCTCCTCCTGGTAGAGCATAAATTACAAGATTTTTGTCATTATCGGAAACACCAGCAAAACTCATTGGTAATACTGATGTATTACATTTGTATAAAATACATCAACCTACTAAATCATATAATAGAAATCGCAAACGGAAAAATTCAACCGAGTTGGAAGATTTAGAAAAAGAATTACACTCTCGACACGAATACCATACTACTAGAAATAAAAAAGCTTTAACTAAGGAAAAGTGGAAAAGTTTTAGTTTCTAAGAAAAAATGTCTTTAAAAAACATATATTACGATACTTTACACGAGGCCGGGTATGCAGGTGCGCGTAATTTAATTCGTGTAAATATTGCGCGAAATAAACGCGAAAAGGCTAGAATTTACGATTGGTTGAGTAATCAAGACGTTTATACATTGCACAAACCTATTCGTCGAAGATTTCCAAGATTAAGATATAATGTAACAAACATTGATGATTGTTGGGAAATAGACTTATGCGATATGCAATCTTTTAAAGAATATAACAATGGATATTGTTACTTACTTGTTGTTATAGATGTGCTTAGCAAGTATGCTTGGGTAGAAATTCTTCGCGATAAAAGTGCAAGCAGCGTCGCCGACGCTTTTGAAAAAATTCTCAAGAGATTGAACGGTCGAGTTCCTATCTCTGTTCAATCAGACAAGGGAAAAGAATTTACAGGAACAAACTTTCAAGATAACTTAAAAAAGCGGGATATAAAGTTTCGTACAGTACGAAACCCAGATGTCAAGGCAGCTGTAGTAGAGCGTTTAAATCGTACACTCAAAGAACGTATGTTTCGATATTTTACGCATAAAAATACTCACAGATACATAGATGTCATACAAAACATAGTGAAAGCATACAATCATACTTTACACAGTGGAATTAGAATGATACCTGCAGAAGTGACAATTTATAATGCTTCCAAAATGAGAATGAATTTAGAAAAAAGAGCTCTTAGTCAAAGAAAACCATCTCACGCACCTATATATTCGGTGGGTTCTTACGTCCGCATCAGTCGTACAAAAGGTATTTTCGAGAAAGGATACGAGAAAAATTATAGCGAAGAAATTTTTAAAATTTCGCGTATATCAAGACGGCAGCAGCTTTACACGTACGATTGACAGATTTAAATGGTGAAAAAATAGATGCGTTTTTCTATCCCGAAGAGTTGGTTAAAGTTGGACAAAAACGTTAAGCCGAAACAGAAAAGTTTAAGATTGATCGTGTAATACGTAGCCGAGGTCGTGGTCGTAATAAGCAAGTACTCGTTAAATGGTATGGGTATCCTGAAAAATTCAATTCTTGGATAAACGCAAGTGAATTAACTAACCTTTAAAAAAAATGGAAGATGAATCTTTTTACTTGGTTCTTCCTAGTAATAGTAGTATGAAATACTTTTCAAATAACACAACATCTTGCTTTACCACCCATTTATCGCATGAGATACGATTACACGGTGATTGGAGTGTTGGATTGACTGAAATTCATATACCCAGTACTATTTTACAAATTCAGGAATCTGAAGCAAAGTTTGTAAAAAAAAGTAAGATGGCGTTCTTACATGCAAACTCATGCAAGTGCATGAAATCAGAATTAGACTTATTTACACTTCCGCCAACACAAACATCTTTAGAATCTTCACAATTTATTCAATATAAACCAGTGACATCGCTTACCGACGATGGACCGATTGAATTTGTAATACCTGGAGGTGAGGATTATATAGATCTAGCACACACGATGCTAAATGTGCGTGTACAAATTATACCAAATATTCCCGCTGAGAATGGTAGAGTAGGACCTGTTAATAATTTTCTTTACTCACTGTTTAATCAGGTTGATATATTCTTCAATCAAAAACTCGTCTCACCACCAAACAATGCTTACCCATACAGAGCCTATATCGAAACATTATTAAATTACTCAAGCTCTACAATGAATTCACACCTAACAACGTCTCTTTGCTATCTCGATTCTGTTGGAAAAATGGAAGCTCTACCAAACGTAATGCGTGCTAGTAATGAAGCCAATCTTGGTCTATTAAACCGATCATATTATACAGAAAATTCAAAAACAGTAGATCTAATAGGTCATCTACATTGTGACGTTTTCAATCGAAATAAATTTTTATTAAATGGTGTTGAAGTAAGAGTACGACTTGTTCGAAGTAAAGATGCTTTTTGCCTTATGGATGCTTCAGAAAATGTTACTTTTAGTGTTAGTATAAAAGAAGCTTCTTTGATGATACGGCGTGTAAAAATTAGTCCAGGAATAATACTTGCCCATGCCAATGCTTTAACAAAAGCAACCGCAAAATATCCTATTACACGAGTTGAAGTGAAATCATTTACCATGCACAGGGGTATACATGGTGATACTCTGGATAACGTTATTTTAGGACAGTTACCAAAAAGAATTATAATAGGCTTCGTCGATAACAGGGCGTTTAATGGAAATAGACAATTCAATCCGTTTAACTTTCAACATTTTTCAATTAATTATCTTTTGCTCTACATTGACGGTGTACAAATACCGAGTAAACCTCTACAGCCAAAATTTACAGGCGATAATCCTCAGTTCGTTAAAGCTTATCACACCTTATTTTCAGGGACAGGAATACATTTTTCTAATGAGTCCCTTTTTCTCAGTCGAATAGATTATTCTAGAGGTTTTTGTTTGTTTGCATTTGATCTGACACCCGATCTTTCTGCAAATTCTGCTTTACACTGGAATCTTATTAAACATGGTAGTATCAGAGTAGAAGTGAAATTTGATCAGGCCTTGGAACAAACAATAAATTGTATCATTTACGCAGAATACGATAACGTTCTGGAAATAGATTCAAGTCGTAATATTAAAACGGATTTTAATGCTTAAGCTAAAAGAGTGGGAGTAAAATCACAGTGGGGGTAATTAGTATAAAAGATCATTGATGAACTACCCCGATCATCAGTCTCTTTCCGAAGTCTTAATCTGTACAGTGAAAGAGGTCAAAAAAGTAAAGTCATGGATTTCGTCATTGATATTCAAGGTCTAAAAGATCGGAACAATAAATTTTTTCCAAAGGAAGTAGCGGTACTTAGTTTAAAAACTAGAGTTTTCTCCCACTGGATTGTGAAATCACCACATAATTTCTCTGAATTACCATCGGGAGTAAAACGGAGCAACGAATTCGTCATAAATCATCATCATGGTATTCAATGGATAGAAGGCGATGTTTCTATTGATGAACTGCTACTCAATTTATACAACATTGCAAAAATAGCTGTAAAAATCTATACAAGAGGTTACGAAAAAGCAAAGTATCTAGAAGCAGCCATGTCACGAGAAATCATCAATCTAGAAATATACTCACCATCATTCAATGAACTCTTTACAAGATATCATGAGGCTGGATTTTCATGTGTCACTCATAGTACAAAAGATATGTATAAAAGAGCTGTATGTGCCCTCAATCAGGCATATATTCTGAGGAAGTGGTTGCATACAAAACTATCATTGTGTATGACATCTGACAACATCAACGACAATCCATTGAGGTTAAGCGATGCACTTCTTGAACGTTTAAAAGCACGTAGGTTAGCTCGCGCAGTTGCCGATGGAGGTGAGGATGAAG
Organism: Anastatus disparis; assembly: GCA_017163975.1. Classification (NCBI taxonomy): domain Eukaryota; kingdom Metazoa; phylum Arthropoda; class Insecta; order Hymenoptera; family Eupelmidae; genus Anastatus; species Anastatus disparis. The sequence continues at coordinate 1,634,322 of JAFFSR010000361.1, read as the reverse complement.
TTGATCGTCCGTCATCACCAAGAGATTCCATCAAGGCAATGAAAGATAACAATTCGGAAGTATATGAAGAATATGAAGATGACGAACAATGAATACTCGTCAAATAATCAAAGCTCTTAGTACAGTCAACGCTAGAACTGTAGGTGTATATGCTGCAGATCGGATTCCGAACATTCTCGAACTTCCAGCAGCTATAGTTGCAAATGTTGACGATCATACAAAAGGTGGATCTTATTGGATTGCTATATACATAAATAAAAATGGCATTGGAACCTACTTTGACAGCTACGGATTGCCACCATTCTCATCACATCATCTCGATAGACTCAAAAGAAATTGTGTGCGATACGAATGGAATAAGCAACGAATGCAAAGCTACAATTCGCAAGTTTGCGGTCAATATTGTATTATGTTTTTATATCATATGTCTCATTTTCATAATTTACGTACGTTTTGCAGTAAGTTTTCAAGAGATTCCAAAAAGAACGATAATTTAGTTATAAAATTTTATAATAAACTAATAAAGAACAAAATTAAACGTAAAAAATCTGTAAAAGCTTTTAGTAACGAACGTTCACTAGGTTTTGGCTTTTGTAATCAAACATGTACTTCGAGAATATAATATTAAATTTATCATCATTGTAACATGAAATTTATATACAATAAATATTAATCAAATGTACATTTCTCGTCGCAATAATTATTTACCTACACCTTATCCTTTCCATATTGTTATTATTTAAAAATATTTAACTTATTTCACAGAGAAAATATATTTATTCTATGAATTTCCGTTATACAATTTTTTATAATATAATCCTATTTATTTAAACTTATTTAATGCATAAATATAATATTTTAATAACAAAGGAAATAAAATATATTTGATATACGTTACATATTATTTAAGAGGAGGTCGTATAGTTCTGTCCTTGTCTAATCTAAATTTTCGTTATTATGGCTTAATTAAATATTTTTATACAAAAGTAAGGGCAGAGCCCAATAGATTTAAGGATGAATAGACGATTCTATTCTATGAAAAAATATAAAATTTTCATTAGTTTTCAAGTGAAGTCTGAAACGGAAAAAGAGTTGAACACTTCAATCAAATTTAACTCTTTTTCCGTTTCAGACTTCACTCGAAAACTAATGAAAATTTTATATTTTTTCATAGAATAGAATCGTCTATTCATCCTTAAATCTATTGGGCTCTGCCCTCACTTTTGTATAAAAATATTTAGTTTACTAATTATAACGAAAATTCAGATTAGACAAGGACAGAACTATACGGCCGCCTCTTAAATATTATATGACATCAAAGTTGAGAATAGAATCTTTTAGCGGTTTATGATGAAATATAAATCTCAAGTAAAAAGATGATGAAATGTAAACCTCTTATTTCTCTTATCGGTGAAATATAATATTGTATACCGTGATATCACTATTGACAAAGGGTACATAAATTTTTGTCAGGTTATGCCAAAATACGGTTTAACAGGAAATGATATAATGTGACCGTTATATTTTACTTATCAATGAAATATAATATTACATACTACGGAATAACTTGTGACATTTGAATCTTTTTATTTCGGACAGGATGTGATTAAATACATGTCTCAACAGGAGATGCTAAAATATAAGCGTTATAACTTGATTTTCGAGAAATCATAATATTTTATTCTTCGAAAACAATGCTGAATCGTTGAATCTTTTACATATTATCTTTCAAGATAAACATGATATTCTTGGAAAAAGAATATGGAACGATACATTCTTTCCCCCCACATGGTTTTTAATGTGGTAGGGATTAGGAATATAAAGAACAAGCGAAACCTCAAGGCAGATCAGTTCCAGTTCAGACACAAATCAAGTAATACTCGGTTATACGTAAGTCGACAATTTTATTTCTCTCTCAAGTTATACACAATAATCAAATATGGCGCAATCAACGAGTGACAATTGCCGTGACAATAACCGCTTAAAAGAGCATAGTATACCTTTAAATAGTATGCTCTTGTCGACAACATATTCTCTCAACAAGTCGCAGACCAAACGTGCAGCTGTTGGTTTACAATATGAAGGTGGATATTACAAACCTTGCGTAAAGATATCGACAAATACTTCATCCAAATGGATTAATTTTGATATCAATGCCTGGAGGCTATTGAAAAATCATTTTGACTTGATCAACACTTATTTTCAAGAGAGTTACGTATTCAAAACTGAATACGGAAATCCATCGAAACTTTATTTAGAGAACCACGATCTTTTATTTACGACATCATACCATACAAAAACCATTGTGCTCGAGAAAAGAGCAGTATTCCAACCATCAGTACAGGCTCAACCAGTAGACGATGAAGAGCAAAGTGAATCACCTAATAAAAAAAGGAAATCTATGTACCAAACGTATTCAACCTGCTTGCAAAAAGTCTCTTTTGATGGTCTTAAGCTCGCAGTGCCTTGTATAGATGAACATCTGGTACAATTGGAACGTTTTGCAGGAAAAGTCAACAGAATTATCGACTTCATCCAAGAATACCTTAAGGAACAGTTCAAGAAAGATAGCGAGGAAGATGTAAGGTCATCTATATTGAAAACCTTTACTAATTTTAATCAATATTATAGTGTAAAAATTCACGATGTAACAACTTTTGTTTTAACAAAAATGCTTGACGATAAAGATTTAGATAAATCTACATTGAATATTGTAATTTTAGAAATTAGTACTTATACTTTACCATACATTTACAACGACTTGTATGCTTTCATGTATGATCCTTAATCTAAATTGAGATGTAAATATAATAAAAATGAAGCGTGTACATTTTAAGGAAGGTAAACCATCTATTAAAATTATGTATGTGTGGCCTTATGCAAGTCAAAGTGCGCGACGTGGTGAATGGGAACAAATAGGTCGTGATAGAGAAAGATTTTGAATGAGAATTGAAAGAATGAAATCCGTTATCCAACCTGTATTATTAAAAAAATATAATGAATACTTAATCAATAAATAATTAATGCGCGATTATTATTTTATTATATTTGTATTACAAAAAATTATACATTATTAAAGCTACAAAATACTTAACAAAATGATTTTTTATTTTATCCCCTCCACTTTTCCATTTCCAAACATAACATATATAGTATAAATACTCTTACACTACGTAAAGACTTTTATTTTCATTCCATTACTCATAGAGTATAGTCGAGATGAACAATGGGTCAGGTACAAAGAACACAAAAACAACCATCTTACCGAGATACATATGGAACCATGGAGGAGAGAAAACCTTTGCTCAAAGATGAAAAAGCTAAAAAAATACAATTTCATACTAATTACTCAACAAATACTTATTCATTCCCAAAAACTCAGGGATATAAAAAAATATAAATAATATATATACTCACCATAATTGGTCCTTTTCAGGACCACTAATAAAAAAAACGTAGAAGCTTCTATTTTTTTCCTTGAATATATTCTTTGTTTGTGTAAACTTGATGTTATCTTATTCACTTATTTTTTGAAAAAATAAATTCTATTTATTCTTTTATCTCATTTTTTTTCAATTTAAAATAATTTCAATATATATATATATATATATATATATATATATATATATATATATATATTTATACATACATTTGTTTATAATATTTCCATAACGTATTTTAATTAAAAAAAAACAATAATATCTACACCTTAGCCCGCTATAGCGATGACGTAACCGTCTCGGTATAGTGGACTTAAAAATTAAATTAATAGTTTATTTATATCAGACGAACAATTAAAATAATATTTTATTGTTATATTAATTGTTTATTTTTATAAATAAGTCATTAACTTAATTCTTTGTTTATACAAATAAAATACTCATTTAATTGTTTATTTATGTAAACAAATCGTTTCGCTCTCTTTTAGAAGAGATCATATTTCATAAACAATAATATCTACACCTTAGCCCTCTATAGCGGTGACGTAACCGTCTCGCTACAGTGGGCTATATACTACTTTTGAAAGCTGTCATAATTACAAAATGTTTCCATATAAACCCGATAAATGAATTTTGTTTACTATTTTCGAAACGGTCAATTTATTCGCAAACACAGCTGTGTATTTTTTAATGTGAGAGAATGGTAACTATTTGAAAATTGTTTTAAAAAAGTTACATACGAAGTTAAATCGTTTAAAAATTTATCTTTAAATCTTTGAATTCTATATTTGAAAGAAATTTTATTCAAATATTCTTTTATTATATTTAAGAGCATGACGAAGCTGCCCGCCTTCTAATATTTCCAATCCTAACTTATGAACAAACGATGCGTTTAATCGAGTTTTTTTACTACAAAGTAAAAATTTGTAAGATTAAACTCTAGTGCGTACAACTCAAGAAATCCACCAAAATATTATACATACAAAGTTATAATAAAAACTTTCAATGTATCGTATTTTAAGGTTAGGTTTGTCGAGTTTGATATCTAATTTCCAATCCAAGCTCATAAAAAAATAACAAGCCCAAATGATTTTTTATTTTAACAAAAATGATTGTATTAATAAAGCTTTAGTGCGGACAAGTCTATATATTTGTTTAATTTATCAATTTAAAAAGATATTGATAAAATAAGAAAAGAAAAACTCGATTGCTGAAGCTCCGACATCCCGTTAATGAATTTTTTATAAAATAATACACTTGTATGTATGTATATGAGATATTTCATGTTCACTGACACAGTTAAAAAATAAAAATTGATAAAATTGAGGGAATAAGATCCAATTGGATCCCAAAATAGAAAAAATAAATTTTAGAGCTCTAAATCTTTTTTTTAATTGATGTTTTAATGAATTTCTGATTCAAAACTATCAAACCAAAGTAAAAATTTAATAGAATCATTTTTCTTATAAATAAAATATAGAATATAATTGAATTTTTGAAAATTACAACATGTAAATTTTTAGCTTATCTGATTGGTGAAAGGTTACTATTCGATATACAAAAAAACTCAATAGGAAACTTGCCTGATTAATTTTCTCATTTTCAACGGGGAAATAACTGAAAACTTCTTAATTTGCAAAAGTGTCCGAAAAATATTCATTTTATAATTGATTATAAGATTTTTTTTCTCTCCTTAATTTTGAAGAAAATATACGAATACATTTTTTATCAGATATCATTTAGATAGATAGATAGGTATTCATTAGATTATATTAACTGATTAAGTCGACTTAGTAAATATTTTCAAGTAAAATATTGATCAACTTCCTTTTATTATAAATAATTAATGTATATACTTAAACAAGCTCAGGTAAGAGAGAGAGAGAGAGAGAGAGAGAGAGAGAGAGAGAGAGAGAGAGAGAGAGAGAGAGAGAGAGAGAGAGAGAGAGAGAGAGAGAGAGAGAGAGAGAGAGAGAGAGAGAGAGAGAGAGGAGGGGGAGGGAGGGAGGGAGGGGGAGGAGGGAGGGAGAGAGAGAGAGAGAGAGAGAGAGAGAGAGAGAGAGAGAGAGAGAAACAAAACTCCTAGTTTTCTTAATTTGATAATTGGGTCATACAAACCGAATATTGGCCCAATAATTTGAGGACCCGTATGGGACCTTCCTGCAGACATTCTCTATCAGATAAGAAAAAGTTTTTTCGAATCGGTTAAGAAATGACGGAGTTATGAGGTAACAGGCATAAAAGAAAAAAAAAAAAAAAAATTCAGTTGAATTGAGAACCTCCTCCTTTTTGGAATCGGTTAATTAAATTAACACATAATTTAAATTGACATAAAGTATTAATATCGACTTTCGCAGTACTAGAATCTAGAAAGTCGAAGTATACGAACTCGCAACGTTGTCTCTGTGCTTGATTTCGACTTGCGGCATGCGAGATGCCGACGAGTCGAAGCAAGCAGCCACGCAACGCTAAAAGTTGTGTCCAGTTTCGGCTGTCGGCATGGATGATGCCGATGAGTCGAAGCGATTGACCCTGCAATGCAGTCGCAGCGCTCCACTCGGGTTCACGCTTCGAGCATATACTACTGGAGGAAGCCTTCCAGCTATTAACCGCGTTACAAGGCGAAGAGAGAAAAAGACCCTATTTTGGTACGTGCTATTTCTCTCTCACTTTCTTAGTGGGGAACAGAAGCAGCCAATCGAATCAGGCTAGAGAGAGACAGCACGTACCAAAATAGAGGTTTTCTCTGTCTTCGCCTTGTAACGCATGCTGCCATTCGGAGGCTTCCTCCAGTAGTATATGCTCGAAGGGTTCACGTTACTATACTGTACAGATGGTCGCAATGATTGACTGCGGTATAGTCATGCATAAACCTACTACGATTTTATGTATACTTATGCTTCGAGTGTTGTTCGCATCCCGCTAATACGATCAACTTCGCAGCGCTGGATTCGGATTTTTTTTTCAATGTAGATAAGAATATTTTTAATTCAAAAATTAAAATAATATTTCTAATGAGCCCCGATTTACTTCGGTTGATCGATGTACTATAGAATGATTAGGATTCTTGCAGATTCCTTGTATACAATGGATGGAAAACTTATTATTTGAAAATTTGTCATATTTGATGCCAATAAAATGTATTTAAATTACAACCTTAACTTTAAAATTTACGTAGAACATTTATGTTAATTTTTTCATTTGAATTCTTTTCATTTAAGATCATTAAAAATTACAATCCTTAATACTTCTTTTATAATATTATAAAATTATAAAATTAGAAACTTATGGAGTATAAAACATTAAAAAATATTACCTTTTTTGAAAATAATATATTACATTTTAAATATTATTCTATAAAATTATAGTAACGACTATAAATATGAAATTAATATTATAATTTGCATTGTATAATGTATGTATTATTTCATTAAATTAAAAAAAAAATCATAAAATATATATCCTTACGGATTATTGATATGTTCTTTCGATCAATTGGAAAAATGTTTGAGATTTCATTAAGATTTTTATTGAAAAAATTTTTGTTTTAAATTTAATCAGATACCTGTACATTATGGAGACCACATAAATACAAGGACTTTTTTAAAGTTTGATACTTGCTTATTGATTTTAAATAAGCTAAAATCAATTGTACATGGTTCGGGCAACAGATGAAAGATGGTGAGTTGATCAGTCGAAAACGCGTTTTATTGTTTAAAAATTTTTTATAAAATCTCTGGTAACTGCATTGGCACTAAACTTGCTTATAAATATATTTAAATTTGAATATTGTTTATGAAATATACATTTCGAATTCTTAAATATTCTTAAATTTCCATGTGCTGTATAGTATGTCACTTTAATGCATACAAACACTAAATTTTTACATATACACGGAAAAAAGTTTTCACCGGTAAAACTAATGCTAAATTCGATTAGATGTTTAAATTCCAATGCTAGTGTGTTCTAAAGTAATGAATGGCATTAATTTTTTTCGCTCTATTGACAGCACAAATAAAATTCATACCAGTGTCGTATTTTTTAGTGCTATAAATATTTATTTTCGATAACTGACGCGTGAATTTACAGTGCCACCTTTGGCACGGTTTTTTCGGGTGCCAAGCACGTTAAATAACGGCGCTGGTGTATGTTTGTGTATACGAATTTTCGATTGTAGCAGTGTGCACGATTGTGAAGTTTTACACAAAAGTTTTTCTATTTATTGCATAGGAAATAAGTGCCAAATGGATAATTTTATACAAAAAATATTAAATGTTAAATATTAAATATTCTATGTTACTTTTATGAGAAGTTACATAAAAAAAATGAGAAAAAATTGCAAGTTTGTTTCGACCAGTTTTCACGTATAATTTCGTACTAAAATAACTAAATAACTTTTCTTGAAAAAGAAATCTTGTTGAACTTTGAACATAAAACTCTGTCATTATGTTATCACAGACATGTATATATATATATATATATATATATATACATACATACATACATGTATAAATAAATAAAATATAACTGACTTGAAAGATTATTTATGATAGCAATAAGTTGATTTTGTGAAAAAACTGATACCATGCATTAAGAATTTCTCTGTTAATGCGCAGAACTGAAATTTTGATGTTGGCACTGGAAAAAACCGTGCTAGTCGTTAGAATTTCTCTGCTAATGCGCAGAACTTAAATTTTGATGTTGGCACTGGAAAAAACCGTGCTAATCATTGAAAATCAATGTGCTGGACCTTAGAAGGTAAAATAGTAAAACTAGCATTGATTAAAATGATACTGTCATGGTTTTTTTCATTATAAAACACGCAATTTTAACCTTCTATTATTTAGCACTAGTTTTTAAGGTGAAAACTCTTTTCCGTGTAAAAGTGTTATAAACAAATCTCTACTCATTTCAGATTTTTAAAATAATCCGCCATATATTTCTGATGAAATCAGAAACAAATTAAGTTAATAAAAGTTATTTGTTGCATGAAAATAAATCTTTTTTCATTCCTAAAGTACCCCAGATTAATACACGTATTCAAATAAGATATAAGTATTTCTAATCTTTAAAGAATTCGTAAAATATATTTACAATAAAAAATTATGTCAAATATTAAAAAAGCTATTTAAAATTTTACAAATAATATTGAAAAATTCAACTTTGTTTTTGAAATTTATAGGGTATAAAAGTTTTATATTGTTACAAATTTCATAATAGAAATACAAAATTAAATTAAATTCTAAATAATTTTCTATACTTCCAAATGATCTGCTGATAAACATTATATCATTTCAGAGACATGTAAGAATTAACAAATATTAAATAATTGATAATTGCAAATCGTTGCGTAAGTCATAAATAGAGGTCTGAATAAAAAATCACATAAAATATTATTAATATATTCAATGATAAGAGGAACCTTTTTTTATTTTTAATACTGAAGATTTCGTAAGTATATTATGAATATGGCCCCTCTCGCAATTATTCGATGTTAATTGCACTATATCTGTACGATAGTATTGGGAAATTTCTAATTTCTTAGAAGTTACTTCCTTTTATTCTTTTAAAATATTTTTACTATACAAGCACTAAAACTATAAAATAATATAAAATTATAAAATAATATAAAATTATAAAATAATAAAATAATATAAAATCATAAAATAATATAAAATTATAAAATAATATAAAATTATAAAATAATATAAAATGAAGAAAATTTAAAGATACTAGAATAAAGTAAATAGACTGCATTAAAAAATAGACAGTTGTCATCAAAACATTGCAAGTTTATTAAACTTGCAAAATACAAGCTCTTCGAAAATTCTCGCGGTGCGCTAAAACATGATTAGCAATATTTTTAACAATCTTTGTATATGAACAAATTCAACATTTTCAAACTAAATAGTAATAAGGCCATTTGAACATTATTAATGTAACATGAATTATATGTATCTTGGTAAATAAGAATAGTACGTATTATGATACAGATTAAAACGAATATCTATCAATCTAAAAATATCCATAATAAATCATCCCTTACATTAATTTAATAAAATACTAACATTAATTAAACATATTAAATTTTCCTGATGAAAAATTAAAAAATAAATCATAATGGAGGAGAATGATGATGATTTTTTATTTTTTGAAGTTTTACCGATATTTGATGGTAAAAACGTACCACCCAGATAATATATTAATGAAATGAAATTAGCAAGAAGTTTAGCAAATGATCAAAGAAAACTGTTTTTAATTGCCAAGTTGAAACTTAGAGGGCATACCTTTTATTTTCTACATCGTGCAAAAATCAACAACATAGATGATTTTATAATAGCATTAAATATTATGTATTCAAATAATGAATTTACTATGAACAAAAAAATTACTGTATATATTGTGAAACTACACGTCACTCAAGTAAAAATTACAAGAAAATAGATGATTTACGACTTTTTAATCCATCGTTTCATAAAAATGAAGAATACTGTGATAACGCATCTCTTAATGAACCAAAAACGTCAACACATAAAACTGCAGAATTTAAAACACATATTATGAACAATTTAATTATAGACGATAAAACATCTACACTTTTTGATATAACAAATGTCAAAATCAACGAAAAATAAAATTATGAAAAAACAAACGTAGAACATCAAGAAAATGTTCAAGTTAACACTACTTTATTAACAAAGAAAACTATTAGAGAAGTTAAATACAATGAACCTGACATAAATTATATAAAAACAAAAAAGTCTGAATGTATTTCAACCAAATCAGAACAAACCAAAAAATTGTTAAGTAATCAAGTTATAATACATTAAGTTCCAGTTTTAGAAGATTTCTAAACAGTGCATTCATATGTTCCGACCGTAAGAAATGACACAAAAACAATAAATTGTGTAAAAAGAGAAAAATTGTATGCAAATGATCTCAAACAAAATAAAGAATACAAAAATAATTAAAAAACTGTAAAAAAAGAATCAATAATTTTTGACAACATTGGCCTATTAACAAATGACTTTGTAGAATATGAAAACATGATTGAAAATTTCTTACCAGAACTAAACAACTCTGAAATAATCCAAGAGACTGATTTTGCACAAGAAGCACGAATTGTTTACAGCGATAATTCTGTGTTATAATTCAATGATGGACCAGACCTTGATGAATTCATTCAACTATGTTTAAATAGAACAAATCTTGCCATAAAAAATAATACATAATACAAAAACGACACAACTAATAAAGAAGATGATTCTCTACAAGAAAATAATAATAAATAATAATAAATTTTTGAAAATACAAAAATACTTTACAACGAATAGCTCTAATAATTCAAATAAAAATCAAAATAAAATAGTATTTAATAAATATATCAAATACACTAATACTATCAAAATAAAACCAAAACAATTGAATAATAAGTCGTGTCTAAAAACAAAATTATCACATTAACTCATAATCAGCAAAGTTAAAAAAAAATAATTAATAACAATTTATTTAAATACTTTGACTCATCATTAAAAATTTCAAATAACGTCAAACAAATCAGAAACACATTTAATTTATACTATTATATCATGAACAAAAATTATAAATATTTTAGAAAAAAATCTAATCTATTTTTCTCTTTTTCAGGAATTTTTGCACATTTCATAAATTTTTGAATCTCTATAATTTTTTTTTTATATTGTAGTTCATTTATATTATTTATGTTTTATTGATAAACAATTTATATAAAATAAGAAGAATCTGTAAGTTTTCAAAATGTGGTTTGTAAATTTGCAGATGGTTGATTTAAGAGTTCTATCAACTTAAATCAATCAATACTAAGAAATAGTCACATTTAAATAAATTTATTTAATCAACAACAAATGGTTTTTAAGTGGAGGTCGAATATATCTGTCCTTTTCTAATAAAAGAATTGATTTTTTCACTAAAATTAATAATTGTAGCAAAAAATAAGAAGAAAGCCCCATCTCGTATAATAAAAAGCTAGATTTTCTTTTATAAGGAAAAATTATTTTTATCGCTTCGTTTTTAAAAAAAACCTTGAAAAACTGAATAGTCCATCCTAACCTATATTTGTCAAGTTTTTCAAGGTTTTCTTCAAAACGAATCGATAAAAATAATTTTTCCTCATCAAAGAAAATATTGCTTTCTATGATACAAGATGGGGCTATCTCCTTATTTTTTGCTATAATTATTAGTTCTTGCAAAAAAATAAATTCTTTGATTAGAAAAGGACAGAGATATACGACCTGCTCTTAAATGAAAAATTAAGAAATTTTAATAAATTTATTTAAATCAATATTAGTTATTTAAATCAATATTATTAAAATATGTAAAATTATTTAATAAATTATCTATAATAAGATTTAAATTTTTAAATTTTATTTATATCAATGCATCTTTTTACCTATACTTATACCTTTTTATTTTCTTTAACGATAAACATCTTTTAAAAGAAATCTAACATTTATAATAATGACAAACACTTTCCACAAAAGCAAAATACAATAAAAACTCTAATCACAGGAAAAGAAGACCTGATAAAAAATTACTACAAGAATTGAATTTTAATTTTAAACTTTTAACGTTTCGTCGACCAATTTGTCGACCTCTTCAAGCTAAAATTTTATTAAATCACAATGAATAAATTTACATAAGAACAAGTTAAATAGGTAAATTAACATCAACCACATTGAAACAATACGTTATGCTGTCGAATGTGAATATAAAATTCATCGCCACTATTTATACGCAGATAAAATAAACATTAAAATATACGTTTGTAAACACTTTACAAATTCATCGTGTCCGTTTTTAAATAGATCGTATTCTTATAATTGTTTATATGTAACATTTCAGATATTTTCCATTTTTCCGAAGTTTCGCCATTATTTTCATATAGATATGTTAACGGCATGTCGGAGCTGCAGCAATCGGGTTTTGCTTTTTTTACTTTATCAATATCTTTTTAAATTCTTAAATTAAACAAATATAATGACTTGTCCGCACTAAAGCTATATTAATACAATAATTTTTGTTAAAATAAAAAATCATTTGGACTTGTTATTTTTTTATGAGCTTAGATTGGAAATTAGATATCGAACTCGACAAACCTAACCTTAAAACACGATACATTGAAAGTTTTTATTATAACTTTATATGTATAATATTTTGGTGAATTTCTTGAGTTGTCCGCACTAGAGTTTAATCTTACAAATTTTTTCTTTGTAGCAAAGAAACTCGATTAAACGCATCGTTTATTCATAAGTTAGGATTGGAAATATTATTAGAAGGCGGACAGCTTCATCATGCTCTTAACGACGCAGTATTATGTATTCACAAAGATAACGTGAACGCTGTTTTAGAAGTTTTTAATGAATATGATTCGAATTTGAAGTTTACCCATGAATTAGTGGTTGATAACCGATTGAATTTCTTAGATTTAAGGTTGATGTAAAATAATAATTATGTAGTGACTGATTGATTTCAGAAACATTTGAATTCGAATCGTGTTTTGAATTTTAATTTATATCACACCTTAGATCTAAAGCGTAATATTGTGTATAACTTGGTGGACCGTGCATGAATTTAACAGATGTAGCATTCCATCAAAAAAATTTACATTATGTCAGACAGTTATTATATCAAAATAACTATCCAATTAATTTTGTAGACACCTTTATTAATATGAGAATTCGGAAATATAAATATTCAATAAATAATAACAATGTCAATAAGATTAAGAATAATAATAATACAAATAGCCTAGGGTACCCATATGGAAATAATTTATGTGAAAAACTGTAAATAATAGTAAATAATTGTAAATAACTGTTAAAAAATGTAGGAATTGAGACATAAATAATAGTTATTTACAGTTATTTACTATTATTTATTATTAATTACTATTATTTACAGTTATTTACAGTTATTAACTGTTATTAACGGTTATTTACAGTTATTTACAATTATTTACAATTATTTACAGTTTTTTATAATTATTTACAATTATTCATAATTATTTACAGTTATTCATAATTATTTACAGTTATTTACATTTTCAAAAATTTTTGAATTAGTGAATAATTTAATGTTATTAATAATTATTTACAATTATTTATAGTTATTTACAGTTATTTACAGTTTTTTACAGTTATTTACAGTTATTTATAATTATTTACAACTATTTACAATTTTCCATAGTTTTTTACAATTATTTACACTTATTCACATTTTTAAAAATTTTCGCCTATATATAAAATTATTGAATAAATTCGTGATAATTTTCGAAAATGTAAATAACTGCAAATAATTGTAAAAAACTATAAATAATCGTAAATAACTGTAAATAATTGTGAAAAAAGTGAATAAATGTAAATAACTGTAAATAAATATAAATAACTGCAAATAAGTGTAAATAACAGTTAATAAGTGTAAATAAAAGTTAATAACTGTAAATAAGTGTAAATAACAGTAAATAATTCTAAATAATTGTAAATAACTATTATTTATGTCTCAATTCCCACATTTTTTAACACTTTTCTACAGTTGTTTACAGTTATTTACATTTATTTACATTTATTTACAGTTATTAACAGTTATTTACAATTATATCCAAAAATTTTTTCCATATGGGTAGTGACACCAGTTGTTACGAGTGATCCACTTATGACGAAATCGAATTATATATTGCAATATAAAATTTATTTTATGATATGCAGATCTTTAATAAATAATTTCAATTAATTTAATGTATTAGTTATTATATTTCACCTACAAATAGCTTCATACTTAAATTATAAAATAAATAATCCAATTTAAAAATTGACCCTATGATAGAATGAACGATTCGCGTATAAAAATTTCATTTTCGCATATTTTTGTTATTTTGAAAATAATATTTTGATTTATATTTTATTAACAAATTTAATATAAACAATACCTATTAAAAAGGCCTCCACATGCCGATTTTGAAAATACCTTTAAATTTGAATAATAATAATTTAAAAAAATGTAATTAAGAAAGTAATGACTGGTACACTTGTACGCATCTAAACCCAGTTCTTACGAATCCTGAACGAGGTAATTTAACCTAAAAGATTGCGTATATATCAGTGCTACCGGTGAAATTATTGAAGCAACAGGCGCTGTACATACTTAAGTATTTAAATACTCTTAAATAAGATATTAATTGAATCAAAATGAAGAGAAAAAGGCAGGGTGAATTAAATACAAAAGAAAATTTTGTTAAAGTTAAAAATGTGAGATTATAGTATCGTCTAACCGACGTTATTTGTTGATAATAAATAAGTGCCTGAATTTTCTTTTTAAACTACTAATACATTGATTTTGAAAAATCAATAAACAATTTTAAAGATATTGAAATCTAGAAAAGAAAAAATATACATTTATCGTTCACACGTGTATATATATATGTATATTAGCATATATACAAAAGAAACTATGGAATAGGTTACACGTGGATGCTCTGTGACAGCGTCAAGAAAATTTGTGATAAATTGAAAAAGACGATTCCGTTTGTAAATAACAGACCTGGAAGAAAAGCGTTTAAGTCATTCTTAAATCGACATTTACAAATAAGTAAAAGATTGCCTGAAATCTAAATAGAGTCGTAAATAATAGTACTGCTATTGAAACATAACCTTGAAACTGTCAGTTAAATTGTCGTAATGTTTGGGTTGTAATAACTGGTGTGTTCGTAATAAACTGGGTCGTGAAAACTGGATTGAGTTCGTAACAATAGGTGAAAAAAAATATTATTTTAAATTTAATATTAGTTGAATAATTTACTATTTTAGTATACTTTTTTGTTATACAATTTTTAATTATGTTATAAATAACATAATTAAACGTTCAAACATTAATTAAACGTTAAAACATTAATTTCACGTTTCAAACATTTTCTGATTAAAAATTGTACGTATATCTAAAATTCAATCGATTGAACTGACATAGCCTACCGAGACTCGTGATAACTGGTGTCATTACCCTATGCTCTATTTCTATTCCGTTTATTCCTCGATTTTATAACCAATGCAAAAAAGCGTTAAAAAATTTTAATATTGTGACTGTACCTGTATTAAATAAAAAAACTTAATAACATTGTAAAATTAGGGAAGGACAAAATGAGAAAAGAAGAAACTACAGGTATTGTGTATAAATTTAATTGTGAAGAATGTTCCGCTTGTTGTATTGGAGAATCAAAAAGAGTTCACAAAATACGTCTAAAAGAACATATTGATTTTGACAATAAAAATACTGTTGTTGCAAACCATATAAAAGAGCATTCACACCAATTTGACTGGGAAAATACCATTATTTTAGATGGAGAGAGCAATTTGAAAAAGCCGAAAATATCTGAAATGCTACATTTAAACAATCGTAAGAAAACGATCAATTTAAAAACGGACACGATGAATTTATCGAGTGTTTACAAACGTGTACTTTAATGTTCATTTTATCTGCGTATAAATAGTGGCGATGAATTTTATATTTACATTCGACAAGTGTCTATCGACACAGCATAACGTATTGTTGCATTGTGGTTGGTGTTAATTTATTTATTTAATTTGTTCTTGTGTAAATTTATTAATTGTGATTTAATAAAATTTCAACTTGAAGAAGTCGACAAATTAGTCGACTAAACGTTGCAAGTTTAAAATTAAAATTGAATTCTTGTTGTAATTTTTTACCAGGCCTTCTTTCCCTGTGATTGGAGTTTTCATTGTAACATTTATAATGATCATTAAACTGATAAATGTATATTAAGAATTATATTTTTATTTATAAATCAACACTTTTGTCTCTGAATTTAAGGTATACAAGCATATATTATCTGAAGAGGGGCAAACGTTGATGGTATTGGTGACAGCGTTCTCGCTGTTACACATAATAATATTAGGTGGTGAGCTCCCTTGAGCGGCCGCTGACGTCAAATCCATCGCTCTTGAATATTGGGCGTTATCGGTCCAAGTTACAGCTCTTGATGTAGTAGGGGTGGATTGGGCTTGAGAAGGTGTGGTCAACGGTTGACCTTCAGCATTTCCAACGCTGGGAGGCACGCGATTTGTTGATTCACTCGTAGGGTTGACGAATGGGTTGCTATGAGATAGTGCGGTTGAATTATTAAAAATCATTGGGTCTCTAAACATGTCGGTTACTTGACCGGTGAGCAGTGCTGGCTCGTCGATAGCATGCATGTCCGCATGTACATTCATCTGAGCTTCGTGCTGGTCACTTAGCATTGTGTTAAATGACCAGCACGATCAACGCTATAAATATCGGCTCGCCATAATCACGCACGAGTTACACCCAAACAAAACTATCACTTTTGATCGATGCGAGAATGAAGTTTTCCTCAGGGGGTCTGATTAATTTTTTCTATGCTATGGTGTTTTAGTAGCAAACTAAAAGAAAAGGAAATTTTTTTTAGCACACCAAAAAAAATCTAAAAAAAATTGTTATTAAGCATAAAAACAAATAAAAAATTTTTAATTAGCACAGGAAATAAAAAAAAAAATTTCTTAATCAGCACAATTTTTATCAGAAACTAGTTTTTAATTAGCACAGAGAAATAAAAAAATTCTGTTAATAGCAAAAGCAATTTAGAAAAAAAAATTTTTTTTTGTGAATTAGAAAAAAAATATTTACAATAGCGAATTTTCTAAAATAAAAAAAAATCTCAAAAAAACTTATGAAAGTTATGGAGATCACAAAGAAGAAAATTAAATTGAAGCAAAAATTATATAAACGAGGGAATTTGTAAGTAAGTTAGCTGCACGCAAAAGCAAAAAAAATTATTAGGAAAGTTATTACTAGTCGAATGAAACGCCTAAAATAACTCAAAAAAAATTGATTAATCATGAAATTTAAAACTGGGACGCAAACAAAAAAAAATATAATCATTAAAGCAAACGCGCACTCCAGCAGATAGAACTTTTTATCAAGCGAGCTGTGATGTACCGGCGCCTCGATTCTGTCGGTAACCGTAAGCGCAAATGCTTGAGTAAAAGCAAGCAAACAAGATAACTGTGCACTATGATTAGCATACTCTGAATAAGCGATGATATGCGTAAAGGTTATATTACTACTGAAGTTTAAGAAAAAAAAATGTGCAAAAAAAAACTTTAAATTAACCAAAAAAAACTATATAAATGATCAAAAAAAAATCTATAGCAATGATGCATAAAACAAATCTTTTATTAAAAGCAAGCAGGCGCTTAAGCAGAAATATATTGCGCGAACTATTGTGAATCGACGGCTTTTTCCGTCAATACTCGTTAGCACTTGGCGTTGCGTGTAAGCAGGCAAGCAAGATAATGGCACATTAAAAAGAACTTTTAACACACTCACAGGTGTTACAATACTATATAACAATCCAGCTTTGCTAAAAAGAGGTGGTTATATAAGTGCTAGATGGAGTAGAGGTTGCAAGATATTACACATACAACAAGAAGCAAATATGATACGATATAATATGTAGGATAGGGCGTAGTCGTGTGGCACGAACTTAAACCCAAAAAAATGACTTAGTTTTATAGCGGGGCTTAACGGCATGTCGGAGCTGCAGCAATCGAGTTTTGCTTTTTTTATTTTATCGATATCTTTTTAAATTCTTAAATTAAACAAATATAATGACTTGTCCGCACTAAAGTTATATTAGTACAATAATTTTTGTTAAAATAAAAAATCATTTGGACTTGTTATTTTTTTATGAGCTTGGATTGGAAATTAGATATCAAACTCGACAAACCTAACCTTAAAATACGATATATTGAAAGTTTTTATTATAACTTTGTATGTATAATATTTTGGTGATTTTCTTGAGTTGTCCGCACTAGAGTTTAATCTTACAAATTTTTTCTTTATAGCAAAAAAACTCAATTAAACGCATCGTTTATTCATAAGTTAAGATTGGAAATACTATTAGAAGGCAGACAGCTTCGTCATGCTCTTAAGCTATACACAAAAATGAAATTTATGGCACTATGACAAAAGAAAAGATTGAACAAAAATAAAAATTATTATAGATCTATTTAGCAACTAAAAAATAATTTTAGCTAAATAGATAATGCTCAGCGAAAGCAAGCTGGAGAAATATTACGTAGCACAGTCAAAGGAACGATTTTTTCTCTGACTGCGCGGCACGACTACGTACTAAGTAAATACGTATATAAATATATGTAAGGCTGTATATATAAACGCGCACACAGTCGTCCAGCATACTCGCACGTAACGCTAGCGCAAGTTTAATACGCTCAGGATAATTGAACAAAAAGACATATAATTATAAAATCTTAATAAGATTCTCACGTCACACAAGCTCTATGTATCACAAAAAAATATTCTATTTCTACGACGGCAACAGAACGAATGAACGATAATAGACGCCCTCCTTCTTGATGCTTGCTGTTTGCTTTCTATAGCTGCGCTGCGCGCGCAACTCTAGGCCCACGCTCGACTACTAAAGTCGTAGCGTCTATATCATAGGTGTGCGACAACACAGCACATAGGCTATGTTCGGCTGAGCATCGCGCGTGTGTGTGTTGGGCGAGTTAAGGCTTGACTCCACTTTAGGTTCAATATGAAACATAAATCATACATGAAAATATACATTTTAAACTGTCATAACTTCTTATTGAGGGCTCTGACTTACATGATCATAAATTTATTTTGAAGTTCATGTAAAATGGAAGAAGATAAGCCCTCGAAAAGCAATTTCTGCAGTGGAAAACAATGAGTAATTTCAATCACTATGTAATACATACAAGAACCAATAGAAAATTTCAAAATTCAGGCCTGTAAAACATCATGCTAACTTCCCTCTTCATTTACAACAAGAAGTATTCTCATGAATTTCTCTCTAAAACATCAGGATTTTCAGAAAAAAAATTATAAAGCTGGGATTTCTTCAAAAATTTTGAAAAATTTTCAAATTTCAAGGATCTATAGCTCTTGATTCTTCCAATCTAAATCCCTGAAATTTTTTTTACATATTTGGGGTAACAAAATGAATATATTCTCAAAGTTTCAGCGATTTTTTTTTTTTTTGCTCTATCAGTTGGTGTGAAATGTCCCATATATATATATATATACAGTTATCCCTCCGAATAAGCGCATAGAAGCCCCCAAGGGGAAGAGGTTTTCCACGAATCGGGGTTCCCCCACCGCGCGTACATAGATCCTTTTTTCCTGACTTGCTGTCTCTCTTGCACATTTTAGTTTTAGTGCTTCTTAATAAGCGTATTGGCGATAGTCCCTTCAATTGCCGTACATTTATTGTTTTAACGGCTACTGTTTGAGAGCAGATACGTGTCATAAGTACAGAAACACTCGGTGAGTGTGTAAAAATGTCAGACTCGATTAAAAAAATCAAACGCGAAAATTCTTTTGTTCAAGCAGGTGCTAGTGATGCAAAAAATGAAAGTGATTCCGTGAAAGTGAATGTCAAAGAACCTGTAGCAAAAAAATCACAATTCAAAACAATTTTTAGAATAATTTTCAAAATGAATTTCTAATAACAAAAGCTTACAATATTTTGTCAGAAAATATTTAATAAAAGTAAATAAACGTTAGAATTAATAAAACTATAAATACCCTGGTAGAAATTTGAACATTAAAAATGGTGTAAACAACAATTTATGACCATTTTCAATAGTAATATTTTGTCATGTCAATATTGGCGAATAAATGGCAATTTTTTGCTGAATCTGCAGAGCTCAAATTTTTTGGTATATTGGTTAGCATCTTATAGGCAAAAAATGCTAATATAAAA
Source organism: Anastatus disparis (assembly GCA_017163975.1). Taxonomy (NCBI): domain Eukaryota; kingdom Metazoa; phylum Arthropoda; class Insecta; order Hymenoptera; family Eupelmidae; genus Anastatus; species Anastatus disparis. The sequence goes on along the minus strand of JAFFSR010000361.1, from coordinate 1,614,066 downwards.
ATGTTGTTCAAAATTTTTGTATTTAGCCAAAAAAATACGCATTTTAAGTAAACGGAGAGAAAAAACCAGTAACAGCTATCTAAAAATTAGGTAAACTGTGGACAACTTTTTTTGACTAGTTATATAACTTTTTAGTAATGAGTCCTTAATTTTTCAGATCATAGGTGAAATCATAACCTCACTTTTGCCACGTGGCGAGAAAATATAGATTAGTATTTATTCACATTCCTTCGTCAATGTTTATTTTTATTGGAATTTATAAAAATAAAAATAATATTAAATTTTCTTAAAATAAAAATATGAAACGCAGTACGAAACGAGTATAAAAATATCGTTTTTTAAAATAATAAATGGAAAATTTGATTAATCGTTTAAAAATAACCTCTAACAATCCGATCACAACTCAAAATATACGCGCGAATATATTAACAAAAGTGATTCTATTAATGATTAATGATAACTTTCAAGAAAAAACCTTAAATGATTCTTAATAGTAATCAATTAGAGCACAATTTGATAGACTCTACTGTTAACTATCTATATTCAAATAATAGTGGATTAGACTCAACATTTTATTAGCATTTTTTAGCACTATGAAGGTTGAAAAAAACGTTTCATATTAGTTCAAATAATGGCCATAAAACATTCCCATTTTCTGCTCTTCACTTTAAAGAAATGGCCATAAAATGGTAGAAAAAGCGTTTCATTTTCTACCAGGGTATTTATTATAAATATATTTATAAACATTTTTAATAAAAATTCATGCTTCAAACATAAATTTCGTTATTGATAATAAAAAATATTAAGATTTTATTTGAAATTTAAATTTTAAATCCTCTATGAGCGATTGCGCTTATTGAGAAGCAGTCCGCAAAAGTTTAGTGAGCTCGGACTTGGTAGTCGCAGTGGGGGCATGGCTCGCAAGCAAAAATAGGGGTATGCGCTTATTGTGGATGCGCTTATTCGGAGGGATGACTGTATATATATATATATATATATATATATATATATGTCATTTTCAATACTAATGTCAACTTGCACGCACACACTGAGGTTTATATGTATGGGTGATTCTATTCGAACGGGTCAAATTCAAATTTTGAAATAATAGAAAATAAAGGTGTTCATTTTAAAAATTTTACTCAGGTTTTTTTATGGTTATATCTAATAGAACAATATCCCAAAGTAGCCAAGCTGTCCATAAGTTATTCCCAGAAAAACTGATAGATAAAAAATATACTGATACAGAGGAATTACTTTTGTTCCAGGGGAATTACTTTTTTTATTACCATCACTTGATATATTATTTTCTAATAATATTCATATCGAACAAAGATTCTAAACTATCTGAAATACTTTAGAATTAGCTATTACCATTTATGCATGAATTTTTAAAAATAAAAAACGACGAGTTACAGCAAAAATATGTATTTTTAAACATTATTAGAAAAAAGTTAAAGAACAAATATATCCATACTTGATAAAGTTTGCTTTTTCAAAAAATATAATAACATTATTTTTGTGTTTGGGAGTGGAGTTAAGTGTACTTGATGATAAAGGATTAGTAGAAAGTTCGCCACGTCCACGTGTAGAAACCATTTTATTACCAATACAATCTAAAATAATATATTATCAATTTATAGATTTTCCAATTCAGATTTTTCAAAGACTTTCATTTAAATTCAAATAATTATATACTTTCATTGATATCAACGACAAACTTTTCATCAAGGCTAATGATAAACTGATATTTTTATTTTCTGAATACTACGATGTAACCTTTGATTTCGCTTTATTTATTTGTAGTATATACGTAGTATATAGTGTAGTATGTAAATATGACTACAGTGAATGTTTACAAAAAGATTTGAGAATATGCTTACTCGGAAATTCTCCAAAAATATATATATATATATATATATATATATATATATATATATATTCAATTTTGAATATATAAAAATTATAAGCAGTATAATATGTATTAAATTTCAAGTGTACAAATAATCTAACACTTCATAGTATGAAATTCATGAATAAAATTGTTGACTTTATTATTTAATTAGAATTTTGTGAGTGCATCTCAAAAAAGGCAGGGGAATTATATGCCAGGGGAGATTACCTGATAATATGAATAAAATTTTTATCGAGTAAACGGTCTCCAACATTCACTGCTATACAAACTTTTTTAGTTGTACATTACTACTTTCTTAAACGTCTATTACGTATTTGAATATGCGCTTATATCATCTATGACAGTTAAATGTTTAGAGCCAGAGAAATTATCGTAGAAAAGGTAACTTAGCTTTCATAAGTGAAATGATGTTTACACGTGAACAAATATGTATTCTATGATCAACAAAGCAATTTTTTAGCGAAATATACATATAATAACAATATTTCCATGTGATAGGAATAGCTTATATTTTCATAAGATTCAAATATAACATTTTTTATTATTATTGCTTTTTATCTATGAAAAAATATACATTATTCTTTATAATAACAGAGGGTCAAAAAAAATATTTTTTTTTCAACCATTCTGCTGAAATGTATGTACGGATGGAAAAAAATATTTTTTGATCTTTCAGAAGTATTAATTCATCTATCCTGTATCTCTACAACATTAAATCAAAATTTATATATGATTACAGACAGGGGAGATTACTTTTTATACTTTCTTAGGGTCCCTACAAAAGCTACATTGAAATTAGCGATTAAAAAGTCAACGGATCATAAAGTTACAACCTGAAAGTATATGAAAAATTTGTGGTTAATAATATTTGAACCTTGTATTGATAGTTTATTAAACGATTACGTGTGATTACCCGTTAGAATAGAATCACCCATATATACATACATATGTATATATACTAAAACTTCCGGAGAAAAAAGCGGTATGCTCTTTTTGCGATGGTGAAATTATGAGACACTACGTGGAGCAGTCGTGCCTAAAAACAAACATCAAATAGCAAAAACAAGCAAACAAAAAGAAAGGAAAATAGGATCATTGCAGTAGAATACAAATCCATTTTAAACAGCAACAGGGAAGTCTAAGTAAAAATCAAAGAATCATGAAACCAGAGTTATTCCATTGGTATGCGTAGGTTAGTGACGGATTACGCCCCTCATGGGCCAAACATAAAAATGAAAGAAAGTTTCTTTAAGGCACTCCTAAAACCAAGCGCAGCACCCATGATGGTGCACCAATGGATAACTATCATCAAACTAGTAAAGGCGCATCTCGACACATCAATTAAATTGGTAGTCCGAATGACCGATGGTGCAGCCGAAACAATAGATGGAGAACTGAGCACAAGTATTGACATAAAAAGAATCGGTAAATTAGAAAAGACAGTATATTCTTCAATGCCTACAAGGTGATATGGGATAACGACTCCATAAGAGAAGGACGAGTACACACTAGCAAATTTAACCCATTAAGAGCAGGTCGAGTATATCTGTCCTTTTCTAATCAAAGAATTGATTTTTTTACAAAAATTGATAATTTTAACAAAAAATAAAGAGAAAGCCCAATCCGTATCAGAAAAAGCAAAATTTTCTTTGATAAGAAAGAATTAATTTTATTGCTTCGTTTTCAAGAAAACCTTGAAAAACTCAAAACATAGAGGTTAGAGTAAACTATTTGGTTTTTCAAGGTTTTCTTGAAAACGAAGTAATAAAATTCTTTCTTATCGAAGAAAATTTTGCTTTTTCTGATACGAAATGGGGCTTTCTCTTCATTTTTTGCTGAAATTATTAGTTTTTGTAAAAAAATCAATTCTTTGATTAGAAAAGGACAGATATACTCGACCTGCTCTTAACGCCAAAATAGCATGAAATTTCACTTCAATTTTGGGCTCAAAATTTTTATGGAACCGGGACAAAAAGAATGTTATACCTAGTGAACATTATGTTTCCGGAATTGCTCCTTACGATGCGACTCTTACAATTTTGACAAAATTAATATTTTCATAATTTTTTTTAATTTTAATGAAAAAATCGTAATTTTTTTACTTTTCTTCTATAAAATATCGTATAAAAATACAGAATTTTCTTTAGAATGACCAAAATTGTAAAAACCGTGTTATAGGAGTCTGCTCTTTCAATCTATACCAGCCAGATAATGAAAAAAATTTTTTCTTCAAAATGGTGGACCAAACATGGCGTCAAAAGTAGAAAATTCTCAATTTTGTTGATTTTTTTTGCAGATTTGAATGTATTTTTAGGCAATAAATCAAATATTACTGTCATTACATATCTTCTCTTGTATTTCTAAACAATTCTTCAAGAGGAGGTCACGTATCTCTGTCCTTTTCTAATCAAAGAATTGAGTTTTTTACAGAAACTAATAACTTTAGCAAAAAATGAAATGAAAGCCGCATCTCGTAATAAAAAAAGCAATATTTTCTTTGATGAGAAAGAATTAATTTTATTGCTTCGTTTTCAAGAAAACCTTGAAAAACTTAAATTATAGAGGTTAGGGTGTACAATTTGGTTTTTCAAGGTTTTCTTGAAAACGAAGCAATAAAATTAATTTTTTCTTATCAAAGAAAATATTGCTTTTTTTGATACGAATCTCGTAATAAAAAAAGCAATATTTTCTTTGATGAGAAAGAATTAATTTTATTGCTTCGTTTTCAAGAAAACCTTGAAAAACTTAAATCATAGAGGTTAGGGTGGACAATTTGGTTTTTCAAGGTTTTCTTGAAAACGAAGCAATAAAATTAATTTTTTCTCGTCAAAGAAAATATTGCTTTTTTTATACGAATCTCGTAATAAAAAAAGCAATATTTTCTTTGATAAGAAAGAATTAATTTTATTGCTTCGTTTTCAAGAAAACCTTAAAAAACTTAAATCATAGAGGTTAGGGTGGACAATTTGGTTTTTCAAGGTTTTCTTGAAAACGAAGCAATAAAATTAATTTTTTCTTATCAAAGAAAATATTGCTTTTTTTGATACAAGATGCGGCTTCCTCTTCATTTTTTGAGAAAGTTATTAGTTTTTGTGAAAAAATCATTTATTTGATTAGAAAAGGACAGAGATACGTGACCTCCTCTTAATGTTGAGGTAGAAATAAAAAAACAAAGTAAAGACTTTCTGCTACTTATCAACAATAATCTCTTTCATAACTGGACAAAATAAGATTGAAAAGTCATTAGCGTATTATTCAGGGTGTTTTCAGGGTAGTTGAATTCAAATATGTTGTTAGATCGTTGAAATTAAAAATGGTGAATTTAGTATTACGAATAATAAGTCTAAAAGTTTGATATTTGAAACCGCAAAAAATCCTACTTGATTTGTTTTGAAATTGGTTCTAAATTTGTTTATTTGCTTTTTTGATTAGATATAAAATACATGAATAAAAATGATGAAAATCTCAATAATAATAACAAAATTGTATATGAGGTTATTACATAAACTGAAATATAAGAAATAACATTCGCTATGTAATGCTATCGTCTTTAGCCATCTAAAAGTAGCTGTTAACCAATTCTCACCGCAAGGAGGTAGATGATCATCGAGAATCATTTTTTTATTTTTTTTTTATATTCTTTATATTAAGGGGATGTAAAATACCGACATTACAGTTTTCCAAGTTATTGGTTCTTAATCAAAGATTTTTAAAAATATCTCTATATTACAGTCTTCCATTTCTACTAATAAAGAGCCTAATATAGAGGTATTTCTGAAAATTTTTGAATAAAGATAAAAAATTTGGAAAACTGTAATGTCGGTAACTATGTAGAAATCATATATCCTATTACATCCCCTTAAAAAAATTTTTATACTTTTTAAAAAATATTTTTACTATTTGATTTAATTGTTTTTGCATTTTTTATGTTTTTTTAAATTATTTTTTATTTGTTTGTTGTTGCTTTTTAGGATTTTCAACAACTTGATTTATTTCAAGTATATTTATTTTTAAGATTCATGAGTTTTATTCAAAGAACTACCACAGAAATATGCTTTGCAATCTTCATCAAAATGAAACGTCCTTTTTAAACACTTGGATTATGATCTTATGTTTTATACTTTGCTTGACTGTAGAAGTCACGTAACTTTTTGCAATACTTATAGCAAAATCTCTAAAAGAAGATTTTTCTTCTTTTGTGCAAGCACTATTCCATAAAATAAGAGCATTGGTAATTGACGATTGTATTATTTTGATAAATATAATTCACGTCCACTTTTTTGATTGGCATCAACCTATTAAAATACATGTCATGATTATCAACAACCTCCATAAATATATTGTAAACCGCTATAGCATTAGGAAATAGAATTCAAACTTTATCTTTTCAATCTTTGCTATAACGCTTTACAGTCTTTTGTGGTGTTATATCTGTAGCTGTTGATAATACAGACACAAGTTTCGAATCTTTGACTGTAATAAAATTAAGGCCACTTTTTCCATCAGACTTTACCGCATAAGTTCCTCTTGATGCGTTTTTGTCAATATTGTTTGTTTGATTTATCCTATTAGCTCGTACTGTACCAGTCGCACGAACACCTGCTTTTTTCAAATGGACTAATAAATCGGAATAGTGGAACAAATTATCAAAATATATGGTACTTACTTAACCTTTTTGGAGGAAGATTGTACGGTAATTGTTTTAACATCTGAAGTACGATGCGACTACTCAATGCGCATTTTGCTAATTTATTATCTTCCCACAATAGATATCACTATCAAACAAGAATCCACTTGCCCCACATAAAGCCCACATTTTTATTTCGTATCGTATAGGTTTTCCTTTTATAAATTGTTTTATACCTTTTTTACCAAAATATTTGCACATCATCTCATCTACAGAGAAAGCTGTTGAAAATACATTAAATTTCGAAATATTTTGACGTAATTTTTCAAAAATTGGTCGAACTCTCTAAACTTTATCTTTTGGATCATTATTTACTGGTTAATGCTATTTTAATTTAGATTTGATCAATTCAAATTTCTTCCTACTCATTACATTCGCAACCATGTCTGATCTCAAAAATGGATCGACTGACCAATAATTTCTTTGAGATAGTCTTTTATTGAATGTCGTAAAAATTATGATTTCTAAGAATAGATCAAAATCATGAAGAGAAATATCTTATCCATTTTTTCCATAGCCTCAATAATATAATCTTTTATACCTCTGAAAAAAAAGATTAAATAATTCTCTCGGAGTACTTGATAAAATTTTCTTTCGGCCATTATCAGTTAATAAGATTTCACCAACAAGAGGTTCATGATATATTTTTTCACCATTTATCTAATTATATGTATGATTTTCTTCTAATTATTTTTGAGACGCAGTATAATTTTCCGCTGATTGGCGGTAGCATTGTGTATCAATATTGCTTTGAAATTCATTACAATTTTCATTTGAACCTATTGCGTCACCAAAATCACTGATTCCAAATTCATCTGAAGAATTTGAGTCTGGAACATAAACCATATCAATATTAGTTTCATATTCATTAACCTGAAATTGATCTATATCATCATCCTGATTATGGTTAATTCCAGATCTTTGATTTTTTCTTTTAGGCATACTTATAATATAAAAGATTGTAAAACAAAATTTCTTTCTTTATTTTTTAAGTGGTTTAATTATGAAAATCTTAAACGATGATTGCATACATCAACTTTTAAAATGTTATTTTATCAGAAGTTAAGACAGACATGAGAACCCTAAATTATCAATACTTATCAAACAATAAAGATATTAAATCTATTAGTTTGTATAAATAAAATTTTTATATAGACTACAGATCTCAAAAATGAGGAATCCCACATGAAATTAATAGCGTTTTAATGACTATTTTTTTTTATTTTCCGAAACTTAAGGTACTTTTTTGTAGTGCCAAAAAAATAAGATTTACAACATTTCAGACCTCCGATATTTTATTTACCCTTACTATGTACACTTATTGATATAATTGGGTCTTTGCATGAAAAATTTTTTTTGAATCCATTATATCCGTTATTTAGAAAAAGAAACAATAAAAGACACGTATTCTTTCTTATATCATAAAAATGAAAACTCAAAGAGATAGAGGCAGTTGAAATTGTGTGACGTCACGATTGTTTTAGCAATCGTGACGTCATATACATTGGCGCTATATCTATATATATCAAAATTGTATTAATTTCTACTGGCTTTAACTTTTGCAATTCATCATATTTTAAAAAACAAAAAATACGGGTCTTTTATTTTTTCGTATTCTACCTGACGGATATAATGCATTTTTTCATGCAAGGACCCAATCATTTAAAAACAAAATTACAAAAAATTTCTTTTTCATTTCATGCTTTTGTCTTTAGTAAAGGAACGAATCATCTGATTCCGCAAAACTCAACGGGAGTATGGAGCTAGTGAATTTTACGATTCATCCACTACTAATAAAGTTCTTTTTGAATTTGTTTAGGCTTTAAAATCAGAAAAATCTAAAAATGACTTTTTTGCGAATCACTTTTATTTTTAACTCGCGAATTATTTTTTTCCCTGTGAATTAGTCCAAAATTAAGTCAACTTTCATAAGAAACGTTGGTTTTCTTTTAAATTTGCGTTTCTAAATTTTTTGTTGGGCCGACTGTGATTTTAAATTTTGAGAAATTAAAAAATAAGCTCAAAATTATGATGCATTTATATACTTTGAATGAGAAACTTGTATTAATGAACCCTAAAGTCTCAACTCTTTTGAACTTCATTATCCAAAACTAAAGTAGTATATGGTATGAGTCACAGCAGTCAAGTAAAAGAAATCTCAATTGAGAAAAAATTAGATTACGTCCTCTTAAATTTGGAACATTGGCACACTCGATTAAAATACATGATAAATCAATATAGAAAAATTGAGGGAACACTTGGAACTATTTTAATAGCTACACATACCTGTACGATCAAATGTCTGATAAATTTTTGGATCACTTTTATACCCCATTTTCAAGCTCTAGAAAATCACTTTACTGTAACAGATTTTACAAATTTATAACGATGAAAATATACGTTATTAATATAATTTGTTGTTAATGAAATATACATTATTAATATAACGTATATTTTATTAACAATAAACAGATGATACAATGTTATAACGATATAATTATAAATTATATTAATAATGTACATTTTAATCCTTCTTAAAGTTATGATTAATGAAAAATAAAAAATTTTTCCTGTCAGTAATTTAATTGAGAATCGATAAGGAAAATATGAGTTTTATGATACTGACTTTTACATTCTGTATACTTTGACTATTTTTTAGCATTAAGTTAGACAATGAATTGCTCTTACGAAGATAGAGATTCAAAATCAGCGAATACAAATCGCATTGGGCAAAGTTGATTCTTATATCTGTAAAATACACATAGAATAGAAGCTACGATATTTTTGTCTGAAACAGACCAAATGCTGCGATCCCTTACAGGAACACAAAAAAGCAATTCGTGATTCTCTTCTTCAGATATCATTAGATGAACATGAAACTTACAAATATGGTTTGACGTTAGTTCCTGGTCCAAAGTTATGTAGAACATGCATGTATGAAACTCTCCTCCACTGGTTAGAATTGAATCCTGCACCTGACTATTCAGAGTTTTCTCAATCATCGTCAAGTCATTCAAAAATTGTATCAGTAGGTTCAAGTTCACAAAATAATTTCGTAGTTAATTTGCAAGTAGAAGAAATGCGAGAAACTTTGAAAAAAGTATTACAATGCTTGGATGTGGATTCAGCTGCTACATTTTATCGCGCACAAAAGGTAATACAATTTTTTAATATTTTATATTTCGTTTTAATTAAATAAATCATTTTTTGAAATATAGAGAAATTGGAATAAAGTTTATGAACAAATTATCGAGTCCGTAAAAAAGAAGTTAAAGACACTGAAACCTGCATTCGTATCTAAAAACCAAAAGGAGTCTGACAATTTCATTAAAATTTTGAGCCAAATCAAAGATCGTTTGGATACATTTAACTCCATAAATAAACAGTGCTTTGTTCTATCTGTTCTTGCTAAAAGCTGGACTCCTCATGAATTGAGTGAGTGATTTATTGTCACTCAATATGTTGCTAATAAAACTAAGAAACTCGTAGAAAAAAAGGGATTCTACAAATGTCTTCGCCAAAATTCGGAAGAACTCTGTTTCCTGATATGATTTTCTTAATTAAAGATTTCTACAATTCAGATGAAGTCAGTCGGATGATGCCGGGTCTAAAAGATTGTAAAACTTACAAGAAAAATGGAATAAAAAAATGTGTAAGTAGAAAACTAAGATTTTTTGTTTGAGAAATTGATTTCACCATTAAATTGATATATTATTTTAATTTAGCATGAAAAAAGACTTGTATTAAGTAATTTACGAGAATCTTATGGATTATTTAAGGAGCTCAATCAAAATGTAAAAGTAGACTTTTCTAAATTTGCAATGGAACGTCCACCATATTGTGTTTTAGCTGGAGACTCTAGCACCCGCTCTGTTTGCCTTTGTAAGATACACGAGAACATGAAATTATTGCTTGCTGCTTTAAATTTAAAAAGCTTTAGTGATTAGAGTTGGATGTACGAAGAATTGTTGAGTAAAATTATTCGTCAACAACCAACAGAGAATTGTTATTTAGGTAAGCTTTCTTTTTTTTAATCTATTGGGAAATTTATTGTGATGAATTATAAATAGAAAAATTGTGAATTTTATAGAAAACTATCAATTATGTCTACCTATTAATAATATTATCGATCAAATAACCGACCTTCTCGAAACAAATAGTAAATGTGAGATTATGTATAAGTAATGGACACAAACTGACAGGTATTTTTTATAAAAACTACGTGTACAATATTATACACTATTACGTTAATACCATATATTACTGATTAGGTGTAAATTAGAAACTCTGATCAAGCCTTCATCAGATGGATTGGAAAAATTAAATAATGCATTGCTACTTCTTCTTCAACATGACTTTATATCCAAGGAACAAGCACGGTACTTCTAGGAATCGAAAATCAATCTTCCTTATGGGCATGTGTTAATTATCGGGAATTTCGTTGAAAACTATTCTTTTGTAGTCCAAGATGCTGTACAAGGGAATCATTGGTCAAATGATCAAGCTGCTATTCATCCATGGGTTTGTTATTACGAGGACGAGAATAATACTATTTGCCATATGTTATTATGATATCTGATTTCTTGAAACACGATGTCAAAAGTGTTTACACTTTCCAAGAATATTTATTTAAACTTTTTCAGAAAAAAAATTATCTTAGATAGTAAAAATTGTATACTTCAGCGATGGAGCAGCGAGTCAATACAAAAACAAGTATAATTTTCTAAATCCAGCCCATCATGAGGAAGATTTTGGAATTCTAGCTGAATGGCATTGTTTCGCAACTTAACATGGAAAAGGTCCGCGTGATGGTATCGGAGGAACCTTCAAGTGATATGCTACAAAGACCAATTAAAAATCAAATACTTATGCCATTAGATCTATTTTCATGGGCTGAAAAGTGGAAATCGACTAATTTGAAAATGTATGTGCCTCAAGAATTGATCAGGCAAAATGAAATCAAGTTGCAAAGTCGTTTTCATGGCTTGAGAATTATCGAAGGTATTAGAAGTTTGTAACGAGTATCGATACTATACTTATTAGGTATAATGTGCCAGCTGATAGGCGAGGGCAGCTCACGGTGGACTAGGATAACCACGTGTAAGGCGCCTTGTGCCGGCTTGCATGAGGTCTATCTAAATGAGACGCACGTAGGTAAGAACGATAGAAAGGGGGAGGAAGATAGCTCACTCTTTCTATCTCATTATTACTTTGACCGCCATTGTAAGCCTCGATAGCTTTTTGCCGCGCTATGATAAAAAGTTTTATAGCTCGAATTGAGATAAGATACAATTAGGCTACGCGTTTGTCAGTTTTGTGTAAGTGTGTGCATTAGTGGTGTCAAATACTTGTGTGTGTAGGCGGATCGCTGCATACAATATTTGACACAAAATCTTTGTTTGATTTTAGAGAAGCCACCTACACAACAACGCGGTGTATAGGATTGCTGTGCATAAGAGAAAGAGAGACAGCGAGCCGGCCTTTTCCCTTTATCTTCTCTTGTTTAAGATTGCGCGCGATCGCCAAATAAAATAAGGTACGTTGGTTGCAACCCCGTATGCGTTTGCATATAAAATTAAATTATATTTTTGCAGCGCTTTTATTAATTAAATTACTACTTTATTAGTTACGTTTTATAAGCTCGGCCTCAGCGTTAAATTTAATATTTTTTACCGTTGTTTTATTTTCTTACTCTTAATAAATTAAGTCATTTATTTTTCCTTTTAAATAAAGTTTTATTGTTATTTATTTTTGATCTGGTGTAGTAAAGATTTACCACGCCCGAGTACTTTATTTTACCTATCATACATTTGATTACTTTTATATACGACTGGCAATTTGCACGCTTTTGTATTAACAAAAGCAATTGCCCAGTTGTTCATTATATTTAATTTTGTAATTGAAGTACGAGTTCTGAGCGGCTAGAGCAAGTGATCAGCTGATCACATTATAACAGGTGAGATACTTGTAACAAAAAGTTACAAGTATATAACATTTAATTTAATGACCAACCTGTTACAAGTTACCATAGCTTTATTCCTATTTCTACCGATATTTTAAGAGTGAAAAATCATTCATCAAGTAAAAAATACCAAGATATAAAATTCAAATGGTCTGCTTGATATAAATTTTTAAATGGATATTTATTTGATATAATATTTATGATTATAACTTGATAAAAAATCAACAAATTACAAAAAATTATTTATTTTGTAAACATTGTTAGCTTCTATTAATAATCCAATCTACATTAAGTATAAATATCTACCACAATATTCTTACTTCTAAATTTTCTAAATCAAATAATTTTTCTTATTGAGTCGCAAAAATCAGGTCAGTGTATACATCTAAATCCACCAAAAAATAGAATATCAAAGTAGTTTAAGGGTAGAAGTCTTGGGCGTAGCACAGTTCCTTATTTATCAGAAAATACGCTGCCCTCCATATGCTTTTGCGCACCCGAAGAAAAAATGGTAAGAACTAAAAAGTTTTATTCATGGCAGCAACAAGTTGTACGTCAAAAAATCCAACTGCGTTTGAAAGAGCTAGTAAAAAGCATTCAAAAATGCTATTGTAGACTTTAAAAAATTTAAATTTAAGTCTTTTATAAAAGTTAAAAAATAGATTTTAAAAAAACAAAAAAAATGGTCTTTCTGTGAGTAGAAACGCAATTTTTTTCTCTGATATTTTTCTCTATCTTGCTTACCTTTGTAAATATTCACATTTGAAAAAAACGTGTTTTTTAACAAAAAATGCTGTAACTCTAGTAAAAAATAACAAAAATAAATGTTTGACCTCTCATTTTAAAGCTGAATAAATACTTTTTGAAACCCGGTTGGTTTTTTAAAGCTATAATGACTGGATCTTAGTCTACAGTAAATCAAAGAAAGACAAATTTTTTTGCTTCATTTATCTTTTATAAAAGACTTAAATTTAAGTTTTTTAAATTTCACAATAAGATTTTTGAAAGCTTTTAACCTGCTCTTTCGAAAGCCGTTGAATTTTTTGAGCTACAACTTTTTGATGTTGTGTAATTAAAACTTGAAGATTCATTAAAACAAGTTTCTCACTCAAGGTATATATAGAGTGTATCATGATTTTGAACTTATTCTTTAATTTATCAAAATTTAAAATCACAATCGACCAAACAAAAAATTTAGAAACGCAAATTTAAAAGAAAACCAAGGTTTCTTATAAAAGTTGACTTAATTTTGGACTAATTCACAAGGAAAAAAATAATTCGCGAGTTAAAAATAAAAGTGATTTGCAAAAACGTCATTTTTAGATTTTTTGTGATTGCCTAAACAAATTCAAATACTGGAGGTCTAAAATGTTAGGAATATCATTTTTTAGCACTACAAAAAAGTACCTGAAGTTTCGAAGAAGTAAAAAAGTAGTCGTCAAAACGCTATTAATTTCACGTAGAATGCTTCAAATGTAATTTTATCAAACGCTTAGACAAATTTAAAAAACATAAATTTATAATAATTGTGAAATCATGAGAATAGAAGAATTTCATAATTTTTTACTCATGTATTTGATATCTAATCAGTGAAGCATGAAACAAATTTTAGAACCAATTTTAAAACAAATCAAGTAGGATTCTTTCAGTTTCAAATATTAAACTTTTGGACTTATTATCCGTCATATTGAATCCACCATTTTGAATTTTAATGATCTAACAACATATTTGAATTCAGCAATCCTGAAAACACCCAAAATCATACCCTGATAATTTTTCGAGCTCATTTTGTCCCATTATATGAGAGATTATTGTTGATAAGTAGCAGAAAGTTATCATTTTTTTTTATAATTCTTGCCTTAAGGCGACTTCGGATTTTAGGTTAGGTTTTATTTTTGAGTTTACAAATTACTCTTTCAATATGTAAAATTTTTCAAATTTTTTAATTTTCCACCATTCTACGGATTATAATAAATGGTGGAAAATTAAAAAATTAAAAAAATTTTAGAAACTGAAAGAGTAATTTGTAAACTACAAAATGAAATCGAACCGAACTTCCGTAGTCGCCTTAACATTAAATAATTGTTCAAAAATACAAGAGAAGATATATAATGACAGTAATATTTGATTTATTGACAAAAAATACATTTAATTCTGCAAAAACTCAATGCAATCAAGATTTTTTTACTTTTGCCGCTATTTTTGGTCCACCATTTTGAAGAAAAATTTTTTTCAATCATCTGGCTGGTATAGATTGAAAGAACAGACTTCTTTACGTGCTTTTTACAGCTTTAGTCATTCTAAAAAAAATCCCATATTTTTTATACAATGTTTTATAGAAGAAAAGTCGAAAAAATTACGATTTTTTTATCAAAACCAATAAAAAATCATAAAAATATTGATTTCGTCAAAATTTTAAGTGTTGCATCGTAAAGAGCGACCTTAATGACATAATGTTCACTATATTCAAAAGTCTTTTCCCCCGGTTTCATTTAAATTTTTTAGTCCGAAGTCGAAGTGAAATCTTATGTTATTTGGGCTTTAATGGGTTAAATAGAAGGAAGCATCAAGATTTCAAAGATAAGATAATGTGGAAAATAAATAATTGTAACAAATACCAGAATAAACAATCGAAAAAAAGAACAAGCATAATAAAATAAATTAATAAATAGATACTTGCCAAATGCAAAGATAATAAATTAAAAGCTACGAATTAATTAAATATAAATCAAAGTATTGAAAAAGATAAAGTCAATAAATATAGTATCCTGTATTACTAAAAAAAAAGAACTATACAATGACGAAAATTGAAAAAAGGTCCGATCGTTAAAAAAGTTTAATGAAGTTAAGTGTAACAAAAAAAGCGTAGAAAAGAAAAAAACTATTTAATTAGCAAGTGAGAAAAAAAATTAGTAATAAGAAAATGAGATGAAAAAGATCGAAAGATAAGAAACTTATAAGGAGAGTACCCAACCTTCAGGAAATAATTTTGGCTGAAACTGAAGGATATGATTTTTTGATGAAAAAAATAAACCCGTATTTTTTCTTTTTTTCAAATAAACTCCATAGACGGAGATATAGACATTTTTTCGAAAATATAATAAAAAGGAGCAATCATAAGATCTTGAATAACCAAATAACTAAGACTCTCACAAAAAAGTGTATAAAAAATAAAATAAAGTACAGACTAAATGCTTCATTTTAATTTTTGTTGCATTAAAAATTGATATGTTACACACTAAAATTATCAACAAATATGTAGTTATTTTCAATTAGGCACAACTTTTGCACCGCAGAAGCTTTAATATTAACTACTAGAAGTAGATGGCTAAATAAACTCGAACTCGATAAACTTCCAACTCTCGAACAACATTTTAGTTTCCTTCAGGCAAACATTTTTAAATTGCAGGCACTTGAATGTCCCACAATGAATAAAAATAATGTTGTGATTTCAAAAAAAAAGGTCAGAGAATCAAGTAGCAGAATTCATAATAAAGTAGCTAAGACCAACGTTCGTTCTTTCTCTTCTAAATCAGATTCTCGTTTTCAGGTAAAGTGTCTAAAATGCAACGAAGACCATAATTTATTCAAATGTCCAGCATTTCAGCAGCTGCATACGGGACAATGATGAGAATTCATTAAAGCTAAGCAGCTTTGCCGTTATTGTCTTAGGTTTAATTCATTTCCATCTTCGATTAGACAACGTTGTAAGAAGTGCAGTAAGCATTACCACACGTTGCTTCACAAAGATGATACTTCTTCGTTGCACAAAACACCAACTTCTCCATCGAAACCTTAACCCAATCCTACTCCAAAGAGCTAACTGGATCATCAATCCTACGTTTCAATTGCATTTCCAACAAAGACTCAATTAATGACCACTGCAACGGTCAAGGTCTTAAATAATGAGGTAGGTTATGTCATGGCGCAAACTTTGTTAGATTCTTGTTCAACAGTCAATCTAGTTGAAAAAAAATTCGCGAAATTATTACATATACCAAAACATACTTGTTCTGTTAACATTGGAGCCATAGACAGTTTGTGTACTATTTCAAATTACTACATTAATACAACATCTCAATCAACATGTAATACTTTTAAACTTAAACTTAATTTTTTAATTGTACCGAATATTGCTGAAACCTTGCCTGATGGAGCGATTCCTCGACACTCATTCAACATTCTTAAGTCCATTTAATTAGTTGATCTTCAATTCCATTTGTCAAAAGCTGTTGATGTTCTATTGGCTTCTAAAACGACTTTGTTTATTCTGTCAGTTGGTCAGGTGAAACTTCATCACGAAAATTTGGAGCTTATCTTACAGAAGGCTCGTTTAGGTTGGATAGTAGCAGAGAAGTCAGAACGCAATTTTTCTTTCAAGCCAGGGTCGTGTAATGTCGTAAAATTAAATAGACTTATTTCGATCATGAGCCTGTTAAATCTAGAGACGAAAAATTTGTGAACAACATTATGTTGCTAACACACGAGGAGATATATAGTTAAGAGGAGGTTACGTATATCTGTCCTTTTCTAATCAAAGAAATGATTTTTTTACAAAAACTAATAACTTTAGTAAAAAATGAAGAGAAAGCCGCACCTTGTATGGAGAAAAGCAATGTTTTCTTTGATAAGAAAAAATTAATTTTATTGCTTCGTTCTCAAGAAAACCTTGAAAAACCAAATTGTCCATCCTAACCTCTATGATTTAAGTTTTTCAAGGTTTTCTTGAAAACAAAGCAATAAAATTAATTCTTTCTTATCAAAGAAAATATTGCTTTTTTTGATACGAGATGCGGCTTTCTCTTCATTTTTTGCTAAAGTTATTAGTTTCTGTAAAAAACACAATTTTTTTATTAGAGAAGGACAGAGATACGTGACCTCCTCTTAAGCTTTCCTTTTGAGATAGAAAATTCAATTTAGGAAAATCTAGAATGCAAGCATTAAAACCGTTTCACACGTTAGAAAAAAAATTTGAATCTCAATCAAAATTAAAGATTGAATATACACAAGTATCGAACGAACATAAAACATTAGATCACATGACTCTTTGCGACGGAACGGAAGGTAGCTATTATCTCCCACATTATGTTGTGATAAAAAAATCTAGAGAGACAATAAAGGTGAGGGTAGTGTTAATGCTTCAGCAAAAACGCCCACAGGTATTACTTTAAACGATACTCTGATAGTAGGCCTACTCTACAAAACACAGTTTTTCAGCAGTTGCTTTGTTTTCGCTTGCTTTGTTTTCTGAAAATCCTGATGTTTTAGAGAAAAATCCATAAGAATACTTCTTGTTGTAAATAAAGAGGAGAGTTAGCATGATTTTTTACAGACCTGAATTTTGCAGTTTTCTGAATGGTTCTTATATGTATAACATGGTAATTGAAATTATTTATTGTTCGCCAGTGCACAAATTAGCTTTCGAGGGCTTATTTTTTTCTATACTTTACTAACTTTTAAATAAATGTTGGATCGTGTCAGTCAGAGCCACTAATAAAGAGTTATGACAGTTTGAAATATAAATTTTCATATACATTTGAAAAATTAATAATACTATTTATTTTTCTAATTGAAAATAGCCTGTCGCATACTAAACATAAGCATCTGGTTTAAATACTCAAAAACTATTGAAATAAGTTTGAAAATCATATAGTAGAATGTTATTTATTAATCAGAATCTTAATTAATAATTAAACAACACTCATTATTATAATTACAATTACTTTTGAAGGCAAATAAGACTTTGAGTAATCGCAAACTCAAATATTTATTTTTCAATAAAAATTTACTTATTTTAAACAGTTGTTTCATCAATAGAAAAGAAAGATTGAATATTCACTATTTTCCGCGCCTTAACTTTCTATAAAAAGTATCTGTTAAATGAAAAATGATGATATGATTTTGGAACACACTGTTAAAAGAAATGATAGTGGCTTCCATTACATCTAAATTCAGGATCAGGATCATCTTCTAAATGAGCTGTTACAATTGGAGTACTGATTTCCAGATTAGCAATAATAATTTCAATAATACGAGGTGAACCTTGAGTAATGTTGATAGATGCTACACGAGCAAATTGGAAAGTTTTCAAGGTTATTCAAGTACCAGGTTCTCCAATACTTTGTGCAACGAAAGCACTAACTGCAGTGCCTGGTTCAATTTTTGTTTCTATATATTTTTCCTTACTTGTATGAAGAGGTTACTTATATAACACTAGGGCCATCTAATGGATTTTAAATTTTGTACGTTGCTATGAATTTAATATCATCAAGACCTCTTTTATAATCAACAAGACAGTCTTTGCCTTCCATATACGTTGGGCCCATAGAATCTACAACATAAAGAATTTGAACAATATCACCAACAGAATTTCTAATTATTATATCATAATGTAAGCAAAGATCTTCTAAACTCTCACCAATCTTCTTTGCATGTACCCAGTTTCAGCAATTTTAACAGCCGTATCTACAAGACTTTCTCTTCCACCGATAGTGAGAAAAAAAATTCTGTTGGGATCAACTAGAATAAAAAGAATTTTCAACAAAACCTTTTGTAGCGGGAATTTTATAATATTTTTCAAAGTTAGGTAAAACTGTGTCTTCAAATCCATTAGATATACGATGGCCACTATTAGCTTGTTGTCCTACACAAGCAATCATTTGTGAAATATTAACAAAACTTCCCTTCAATCCTGATAATGCCATAACTAAGGTACTATTACTAGTGCGACGATTCAAAAATCGCACTAGACTTAGTACTTGCGTTTAGCCGCTACGAGGCGCTACTCCCGCAAGGGAAATAGCGAGCTCCGTAGCATATATAAAGCGAGCCGCTGAGCCAGCATGCAGACTCTCTTCTCTACCTTTGTGTAAGAGTGGGATTGCTCGACACAGTGGGAGGTATCCCTACCTATACTCCTGTCTCAAGCTAGGTAAGGGTGGGATTGCCCGACATAGCCTCCGATCTTTCCATCAGTGTAAGGGTGGCATTGCCCGACACTGACTCCAAGTTTCTACCTCCACCATCTCCGATCGGAGTAGACTTCTCCATTGGTCTCAGCAACTACAATTTTTTCAATAATATTTTGCATGACATTGAGGAGTTTTCATTCGTGAACAGTAACGTCATAGTGAACAGTAACTATTGTCTCTTTTTATGTAAACAATATCCAGTACTTGTTTCTCAAAATATTAATCATATCTTGCTGATTTAAATTTTATATACTTTAAACTATTAGCAAGTAAAAACATAACTTTGGTAAAGCAACACGCTGTATCATGTCATTTATTAATCTAAATCCGCTATTTTCTATACAAATAAAAATAATTATTTAATAGCTATTGCGGTCTTCTGCTGAAAAAACTAAAGTATAGTCTGTTTATACTCTATGAAGATAGGAACTAGAATGTAGGTACTAGATATTGGAGTCTCTGATTCTTTGTAATTCAATATATTATTATTCCAAACGAATGCTTGTTATTTTCGTGTCTAATAAATGATTCGTTTTTTTTAATAAATATGTAGGCTTGAATTTATAGTCGACACTCAACACTTAGCACTTAGTTCTTAACCCCCAGATCTTAAAATTTTATTGTCCCGTGTTCCCTATAAACGTGTGTCTACGTTTATAGGGGACACAAACTGAGGGTTGGGATCTGAGTGCTAAGCGTTGAGTGGCGACTATAAATCTGAATCGTAGATAGCACCGTTGGTTCAAGAGAAACTTTACACGTATAGTTTGTAACATCGACTGTAATTTATAGTACCACACTTATAGTACCACTTTTTTAATTTCTACTTTGACCTCCTCAGTTACGAGTCGCAATTGACAGCTTAATCGACCCTTGGTCGCGGATCTTCTATCTCTATCATATAAGTAAATTTTTATACTGTACTCGAAGTTGCTATGTTGCTTCAAGCAGTAGAATCATCGACTATCAAAAATTTCTACACATAGCTATTTCTCATTGGTCGATTTTACATGTGTATGTACAGATACGTAGCGCGGCGTTCAAATATCTAGTTATGCGTATATATCTATAGGTGTATATACACATCATATATATATATATATATATATATATATATATCTATACATATCCTTTTTATTTTCTCGAACTCAGGGGTTGCATGTATTGTACGTTCTCTATTCTCTTCTGTATATATATATATATATATATATATATATATATATATATATATATATATATATATATATATATATCTATCATACATGCTTGTTTCTCTTGTGTGTTGAGCCTGAAGTCGTCTGTTCTATCTATCCTTCTTGCTCTTACGCTGTCGCCATGATAGTTTCTGCTACGTCACATCGCTTCCAACTTCGTGTTGCCGCTTCGTTGTAACTCCTCGTGATTCGTTTATGTTATAGGAGTTGTAAATGTGTTGATTAGTGTCTGTGCACATCTTTAGTATAGTACGCATCTCTGGGTTGGTCGTGGTGTAGTGTGTGACATGCGTATATGTTTATAAAGAGCTACTGTCGCACCCCAACCTAGTATCTGGTTAACTTTTTCTTCTCGTTATTAATTTCTCGTACACTCTTAAAAGTGTTTCTCGTGGACGTTAATTCTGAGTTTCTGGTGCATCTAGTATGTGTATATATACGCGTCGAGTTCATGAAGCCTTTTTTATTTGCCGCACGCATGATCATAATCTTTTTTCTCTTTCTCACTTGTGTGCATCATTACAGCTGATCCTTCTTGCAGTACTTCCGTCTTTGCGTCTGCTGTTACTCTTAGTTTACTACCGACAGTTATATAATTTGCCATTATATATAAAGATAGATAAATAATTATGGTAAAATCGAACAATTACAGTCTAGAATTATTAGTAAAGATTACACAAAACAAATTTTAGATTATATTATACGAAAACAGCAGCTATATTTATGTTTGAAAATTTCAAACATAAATATATCTATTGTTTATGTATGAAATAATCTGAAAATTTGTTTTTGCAATTTTTGCTAATAATTCTACACAGTAATTGTTCGATTTTCATTTATTTCTAAAGAAAGTTAAATAGTTTACTGTTTTATCGTTACTTATTGTACGTATATATTTTCCATTTTTTGAATTACTATATTTTCGTCAATCCTGTCATCACTAATAGATGGCGCGCGTGATAATATTATTCCGTGGTAACTTACAATGTTCACGTTTGCAAAGAAAACTAGATGGCTCTGTTACGTAAAGTTATGCAATATTTAATAACATTATATTACAAATTCTTCAAAAAACAAAGCTTATTCGTATATTTTATTAAAAAATAATAATTCTTTATTCAGTACTTGGTGCAACTAATAATTAGTAAGAAAAAAATTTTTTTTTTAATATTACCATTCTTACATTCGTTAGTAAAATGTCAGCTAACAATGCTTCATACCGAGAGAGAGAGAGAGAGGGAAATTTAAAAATTCGTAAAATCTGCTAAAAAGAATTTAAAAAAATTTGTATCATTTTATAATTTATAAATAATTAAAAAAAATGAGTGAAAACTATTATTTTTTATTTAATAAGGGATTTTCTTATGGTAATTAAAAAAAATTAATTTTCTTTTATTTTTTACGTTTTTTTACGTTAGAATGGCAAAAAATTATTCATTCATGTTTTTATTAGATTCTATTAAACAATAATTAATTATTGTCATAAATATTCGAAAAAGAAATGAAGTAATAGCAAATCAAATAAAAGTGATAGATTCTACGGTAGTGGAGTTTCTAGAAGCGCTTAGCGGTGTTCCACTACCGGAAAGGCTATCAAGCTAAGCATACAATGCTGTGAAAGTTGCGTGAAAAAAAATGTTACCACACTTTCAGCTGACATTGTTTTTAAAATAATTTTTTTTTATATGGAAAAAAAAAGTTATTCAAAAGACATTGATCATAAAATTTTACCATTTGCAAATAAGCAGTTGAATAGCCTATACGGTAGTAGAGCTCGTAGCAGCGCTTACCAGAGCTCCACTACCGTATAGACTATTCAATTAAAGATATAGTGCTATATAAATTGCGTTAAATAAATGTGACTTCACTTTCCGCTGAATTATTTATCCTCTTAAAATATATTATTTTTATTAAATTATGTATTAATGAAGAATCTAATACGAATAAAAATTATTCAAAACTCATTAATCTTAAAATGTTACCATTTTCAAATAACCAACCAATAACATTTCAATAAAATTCGAAATGCAACTTAAGAGCAGGCCGGATTCGCTGTCCTTGTCTAATTGGCATTTTTGTTATTTACTCAAATATTAATCGGTGTATCTGCAAATTGAAGGTTAAGCGCAATAGATATTATTATTACAAATATTTATGCACAAGAAAAAAAAAATCTATCGCTTTGTTTTTGAGAAAAGTAAGGAATGCGAAAATATTATAAACATAATCTTTTACTTCGGCGTTCCTTACTTTTCTCAAAAACAAATCGGTAGATTTTTTTTGTTCTTGTGCATAGATATTCATAATAATAATATCTATTGCGATCAACCTTTATTTTGAAGATACACCGATTAATACTTGAGTAAATAACAAAAAACTCAATTGTTACTCGGTCGGTATCAGGTTCTACTCCGGCCTGCTGTTAAACAGCACGTGAGAATTACAGAGGTATCTAATTGTATCAAAATTTCTCGCTATAATTACGTGTATTTGATTTGCACTATTTATAAATTTCCACTTTATTTGAGATAATATTAAAATCCAATTTCAATAATTTATTTTAATGAAAAATATTGTTTTCATAATCTGAAATTCATTGTCTTTTTAATATTTTATTCATTCTTTTAACGTTATTTTTTTAAATAGACTCGATTTCATTTACGCGTGTTTAATATCACAAAAATAATGATGTCCGAAAACAATTTGCAAATTACGATAGATATTTCGTAATTATTTTGTATCTGTTCAAATTTGAGTCTACAAGTACCGAGCAGGCCTGCTTTACAAGACAGCTCGGTACCTGTAGCTACAATTTTCTTATGCTCCTACAGAGGGCGCACCGGGCACATAAAAGACTACGTTGTGGATCTAATCGTATAAAAACTGGCCCCTGTATTTACATGTATCTGATAGGCTCTATTTACAAATGTTTTTGTCGTTTATTTGAGATCATATTCAATTTTAATAAATAATAGGTGCGTAAACGTTGTACATACATTATATAGAAATTGTATACAAGTACTGTTTGCAAGAGGATACAATATCATACAGATTATGTACAATTATATACAAATTATATTTCATTTACAATCAGATAAAATATTTAAAAAAAAAACATTTTATATAATTGTTAAAAAAAAAAAATAAATTTTTAAAATTAATTATTATTAAATAATTTTTTTTTATTTTGCCTTTTTCGCACACCTTTTACACATTTACCTTTCTCATAGAAAAATCATTGTATTGGCAAAAAAAATTGTTGTCTTTTTTTTCATTAATTTGTACATATTAGGACTCAGGGAGTCGAAAAAAGTGTTTTCCACAAAATGTCTGTAATAAAAATAGTTATGTATGAAAACAGGTTTCAAATTACGATGAATATTTCGTAATTATTCTGTATCTGTTCAAATTTGAGTCTACAAGTACCGAGCAGGCCTGCTTTATAGGATAGCTCGGTACCTGTAGCTACAATTTTCTTATCATCTTACAGAGGGTGCACCGGGCATATAAAAGATTACGTTGTGGATCTAATCGTATAGAAATTGGCCCTTGCATTTACATGTATCTGATATTTACAAATGTTTTTGTCGTTAATTGAGATACTTAATATTTATATCCAATTTTAATAAATAAATAATAGATGCTTATGTGATATATATCTATTGACAGAAAATAAGTATAGATTATTAAATAAAAAAAATTTCTAAAATCTACGTAAATAAAAACTTGTTAATTTAAGTACTCTAATTTGAATATAACCTAACAATTATAACGACCACGCACGTTTTATGCGCACTTGACCGAATCTATATTACATTGTAATACTGTTTCTATAATTATATCAACGAAGATAGACGCTTATAGAAGCGTACTTCTGGGTTAACTTTGGGGGCCCAGCTTTTGGAGGACATTTAACATTACGTGTATATCTATATATATGAAAACATCGGTTTATATAGATATAGAAATACATGGCATTTTAGTAGCGCCACCACGCGGCTGGAGGACATAAGCTTTAGATTTGAGCCCCTGTCCGCCCATTTAAAGTACGCTTCTATAAGCGTCTATCTTCGTTGAT
Source organism: Anastatus disparis (assembly GCA_017163975.1). Lineage (NCBI taxonomy): Eukaryota > Metazoa > Arthropoda > Insecta > Hymenoptera > Eupelmidae > Anastatus > Anastatus disparis. The sequence continues at coordinate 1,589,239 of JAFFSR010000361.1, read as the reverse complement.
TATATGTTGAAAATTAACATTTTAATAGTAATTTTATTCATCATGAAGAAAAATAAATTTTTGATTATGCACTTTTCTGCATGATATATATTTATTGAGATCAAAGAAATTGAATTTTTTTTTTTTGGTTTTCTTACGCTAACTTTGGGTATGGTAGTTTTACAAACTTCGTTTGCTTGTAGCGCGTAATAATTTTTTATACTATTATTATTATTATTATCTGCTCACATAAAATAGTTGGGAGTAGAGATCTGGTATTTTAATTAATATTTACTGTCACCATGAATTTTGGATTGATAAAAATCAATTCTTTTACAGAATACAATTATTTTCTTTTTATTAAAATGAGAATCATTTATTTCAAAATTTCAAATTTTGCGACCCTAGAATATTTATATTAACTATTTTATTGTTTTTTATCTTATTATTTTATATTCATTATTTACAACATGTCCATATATTCACAATTTTAAATATAAACATTGTTACAACATTGAAATAAAAATATGTTGTAAATAACGATAAACATTTTTTATTTATCACTTTACTTTTTTTAAACGCTTTTATTGAACTTGACTGTCTCTGAATATGTCCTCAAATCCAGCGATTAAAAATTAACGTACTTCGCATTGACTTAGATGGCTGAAATTTTCAGAATAGAGTAGATGTGGGTATTACAGCGGAATCGACGTATGATGAACTTAAAACTTATAAATTAAAGCTTATATATGAAGAAAACTTATCACTTTTATTTTTAATAAAATATTTAAACATTGATTAATTAGAAAAAAATTAATTTAGCATTAATTATAGAATTAAAAATAAGAAAAAACGAATTTAAAATAAAATGTATTTGTGGCTATTGCTGCGGCCGTGTTTCTAATGCTGCGTACCCGTGCGTGCCAGTTACTATTGACACTTCTACATAGTACGTTCGAAAAGTTGAGGTTGAGTTAACCACGTGTTATAATAATAAAAGGATGCCACAGTAATTCATATTTGGTAATTTTAATGACGCATAATACTAAGGTGTATAATTAAAATATTAAATATGTGCTAGGTGAAATTTTCAAAAAATATATAATAAGCAAAGATATATTTTATTTAATAATGATCTTATTTTATATGAAAAAGAATAAAAACAGAAAATATTGTCAAATTTAGGATGCATACGTGATCGCGATTTTATGAAATTTATCAAGATTTTAGAACAGTTCGATTTCAAATAACTAATATTAAATATTTTTAGACTTTTTTTGTGAGATATATTTTTTAAAATATTAAATAATACTTATAATATTTGATTATGCATTCAAATATTATTTATGGACTCGGAAAAATTTATTTTTACAAATTTTATATGGAAAAACAGCAAGTGGCACCTCCGTAGCAATACCCACATCTACCCTATATGTATTTTGCATGACAATAAATGATTCTGTAATTAAAAAAATTTTTTTTATAATTAAATATTTATTATATATAAGCAATATCATATAGCCAGCGCTATACGACTAATCGGCCTCTGTTCTTCGTGCGGCTATTCGTATAATAGCTACTCAATTCCTAGTAAAGGCTTATACGTATAGGCGTTGCTGAGAAAATGTATACACTTTTCATTAATTAAAATAGAAGGCTGTAATGTAGAGCTATTATTAAAAAATTTTGTTTAAAAATAAAAAATTTGGCAAACTTTAATGTCGGTACTTTACATGCCCTAAGCCTAAATAATAAGATATTATCAATATTACAATGATTATCAAAATTTAAAAATTATATGATGATATTTAAGAAACCTTATTTAATTTAATAAAAAATAATTCAACAATTACGAGGCTACAAGCGCTGAGCAGGTCTGATTTACAGGACAGCATGGTACTCGTACTCTGCTTTTTTCCATACGATCATTTTAGCCTAATTTTACCTGTTTTCTTCGTTCATCCGGTAATCACTTACCTGTGTCTAAACAAAACTTCAGTTATTACATTTATAATATTATTATTTATGATTATCACTTTTGTATCCCTTGTTGATTTTTTAATATCTTTGAAACTTGTATAATTTAAAAATACAAAATTTATAATACTTTAAATACAATGAAAAATAATAAATAAGTACTTTATGTTATTCCTTATCATTAATTTTCACGTTTTATACATACTTATTAAATTATTATCTATGTTTGTGATTTTCTTTTTTTTGTAAGTTACGATAAAATATATGAGATTTTTATATAAGTTTTTGCAACACAAGTTAATATGATATCTCTTATGATATTTTTGCTTCAATATAATTTATTAAAATTAACATATCCTCTTTGAATACAATATTATACACTTTAAAGGCGATGGTAGAAAAATTGTGTCTAAAACAACCATAAACTTTAAGAAAGTTGATTGTTACATTCTGAATGAGCATTAATAGTTTTCAGTTTTTTTTAGATTCTCTAAATGATAATGTAGACTAGCACATCATATGTGACAGAAAAAACGATATTGCGATTGCTTAATATTTATATTTTTTATTTATTATTTTAATGAACTTGTAAAATAAATTATATTGTTCTACACATAATATTAAATTTTCAGAAAGATTCTCCGTACCAAAACTGAAAAATAGAGCTTTAAAGTTGCAATATTTAACACGTAATTCCTATAGTAAGCTGTTTAAAACAGCACATTTTAAGACATAACTAATAACCCTCCATTCAGATCTTTTTAAAAAACTAATATGATATTTAAAATTATGTATAGAATATTATGTGAAAAAATGAAAATGCTCAACCGTATAGTTATTTAGTTATTGTAAATAGAAGTTTCTAAATTTTTGCTTCTGAAAAATGAACGAGGAAAGAAACGGAGAATCGTGGCAACGCCGCTACACACGGAGAGACTTTTGCCTCAATAAACTTAATGCGCGCTCTCACTAAAAAAAGTGATGCCTTCTGCTACGTAAATCATATGTATTGCCTTACATTTTATAATGCATGCATCACTTTTTTTCGTGCATTAATCGTAAAACACAGCGCAAGGTGGCGCCGCATCGATATTTATCTTGCATATTCCAAAAATATTGTGCATGCGCGCCACCTTGTAGTGCGTTTCTAAAACGCACTATCTTTTATGGTGCAAAAGTCTCTCGGTGCAAGCAGAGAACGCGAATTTAAACTCTCAAGTGAGAAGGGGTTAGGAAAATACACAGAGCTATAATCGCAGCGTTGTCGCATGTATTGGTGCGTTTGAACTGTATAGTCACAGACAAAAAGTTTTTTTACAAAACAAGCGACTGTGTATACGCCGCGCTGTCTATATTTCACGTTAGACTTTTGTCACTAACTGTCACATGCCAATTAGCTTAAGCGAATCTCACGATCTTGCTCCGCTTTACTGATTTGAAAATGTAACTTTTGACTTAAAAAACATCTTAAAGCAGACGTCTCGTGACCTAAAATTGTTAAGCAATTGCCAAAACATAACGATTGTATATTTACCAAGAGTAAATAATAATTGTTTATTGAAATTTTTAATAAGTTTGAGTGTGGTAATAAACTTTTGTGTCATATTTGTGTAAATTAATAACAAAAAACAATTTTTGTCAATTGTGGTTAATCGAAAGCGGTTAATTGTAATATACTGTGTAAATATTACTGTGGTTATATTTATATAACCTCCAAAAGACCAGACGATGGCTCATAGGTAAGTATTTGTGAATATATCTAACAATATTATTTCAATATGCTTAATGTTTAAAGTCAGTAAATATGTAGTATTATGTATCACAGAAAATATTTAGGTATGGCTAAAAAGCGTCACAAGTTCATTGTTATATGAAATAAAAAATTATTCAAATAATTTATCAAATAAATTGTATGAATAATGTTAGATTTAAAAACGAAAACCGTTTGAAAATGTTATGCACTGTTAAAAAAAATATTAAATTCAATATAAAATATGAAATCAGCTTCCGATCCATGTTATTAATTTTAAAAATTAATTCTTAAAATTAATAATTTTACCTTAATTTTACCAGAAAATTGCATAAAAATTCATAATTTTATCGTAATTTTAAGAATTAATTTTTAAAATTAATAACACGGATCGGAAGCTGGTTTCATATTTTACATTAAATTTAATATTTTTTTTAACAGTGTGGCTAATGGTAATATAATATTTGAATCTAAATAATGTATTTAATTTGCACTTATTATTGTAATTGAATGTTATAAATAAAAATGAATAATTGTTATATTTTAAAAATGCTATTTTGTTACTTATATTACAATTATGCTATACGATTTTGGCTATGTTAAAACTATAAAAATATTTTATGCACACGGGTTATATTAATTTTATAAGAAACCCAATACTTAAAAAGTAAAAAAATTATCAATTAAAAATTATATAAGACTGATTCCATTTCAAATCGAACAGTCAGTATACACTCAAGTTACCAATTACTGCGCTAATGGAGTATGTTATTCTACCCTAAAAATAAGGGTATACGTATTTTTTTATTTTGCTGAAATATCAAAATTGCATCAGATATGCACTTTTGAAAATTGCATACAAAAACTAAATGTTAAAACTGAAAATGTTGAGAATAAATTTAGAGGGCTATCGTTTTACCAATTTTCAATGAATTTTGGTAAACCTTATTTTGTTTTATTATGTTTAAATGACTAAGATATGTGCATTTTACCAAAAAATGCACTTTTTATGCACATGCATTTTTCTCGAAAAATCCATTTTTTTTTGCTGAAATTTTTTGTGCTCATAGAGGACCAAATTACCTATCTAATGGTACTTGGTTGATCCCGTACTTATTTATTTGGAGCGAGAAAAAAAATTCACAAATTTTATTGGTAAAAAATTTTTGTATATACGTTCGGAAATTTTAAGCAATGTAGATTTAAACACTATCCTTTTTTTAGCATTACCCAGGAACAACGACGTAGACGTAGAAGGTTTCTGTTCCCTTCAGGGTGCTTTTTTAAAGTGAGTTCCCCTTGCCTCTCACTGTTGGGATGCGTCAAAAATATAATTATAAATAATTACTTTTTTTTATTTTTGCACTTATTATTTTTAGTTCTAAGTGTAGCCTTACGACGTTTGACTTTTTTTTTCTTTTCTTTCACTTTAGTCACTGCATGTATAGCTGTTCTGCCAACAAATATATGCGATTTCAATTCCCCAAGTTGTTTTAACCACATATGACTTTTTTGAATCCCATTATATTTAGGAACTGGGTTGATCCTTGGTTGATCCCGTACTTATTTTTTTGAAGCGAGAAAAAAAATTCACAAATTTTATTGGTGAAAAATTTTTGTATATACGTTCGAAAGTCTTAAGCAATGTTCATTCCAACGCTGTCGCATGCTTCGCTCATTATTTGTTTACCTTTGTATGTATGTATATATCACCAATAGTGATATATATATATATACATACAAAAATTCGTAATATAAAAATAAATATTAAAAAATAGAAAATAATAATTCTATTCGTGTATATCTATATTATGTATGTTTCGATGTACAGACAATAGGAGGCTCATTCGCGGACAAATACATCGCGTAACCAAAACAGCATATTAGAATTGTTATATACAAGCTAGTTATTCTTACGTCTGCTTTGAAAGGTACTTTTCGGACTTGTGAAAAAGTAAACAAAACTCTGCAATTACGATGTCCGAAATTCACTCTTCTACAAGAATTCGATGTCCCGATTTTTTTCAAATGCATAAGAAGGTAGTTTATAAAAGCACAAATTTACGTTTTAGACCGTTGGAAGATTTGGCCATTAATTTGGCACAGCTTTATCCAGATTTAAAGATACTGCCCTCTACTAATGTATGCAAAAATTGCCATGAACGCATATCAAAAATGATTTTAAGTGATCTTGAATCTACATCTGAAAATGAAATCACTGAACTTTTTAGCGGAAAACATGATGATTTTATCCCCAAGACACCCGAACGAATACAGGAATTAAACGAGAGTATTAATACAATTTTACCTCAATGCGTCTCGCCGCTAAAAAGAAAAACTGCAATACCTAAAAATTTAATAGAAAATTACGTATCTAAAAAGAAAAAATCTTTAATTTCAGCTTTTTCTGCTACTGTCGGAAGTAAATTAGAAGATGCGTATGGCATTTCAGTTGAATCAATAGAATCGGACAAAAGTTCGACTGAAAACTATTGGAACGAATTTGTAGAAAATTTTAAATCGGCTTTAGAAAAATGTTCTTCTGTTTTGGAGAAAATAAAACTTCTAACTCTACTACCTTCAAAATTAAGCAAAATAAAAATTTGCTCACTATTCCCGCATATAAGCGAGTATATGATAAATAAATCAAGAAATCTCGTGAAAAATAAAGGAGTTTATTCGGAGCCAGATTCATATACTGGTCATCCTATTGATGAAAATACAAAAAATATCGCTATGGAATATTTTTTAAATGATGATTTTAATTGTAGTAGACAAAGTCCAAATAAATCTGATGTTGTTACTGTTAAAGTTAATAATACAAAAACTAAAAAAGTTAAACGGTTTCTTACTCGAAGCTTAAAAGAAACATATAGTCAATTAAGACAAGAAAATCCAAACTTACAAATAGAAAAATCGAAATTCTATAGTCTAAGACCAAGTTTCGTCTTAACAAGCCATGTGAAGGAAACTTGTCTTTGTGTACATTGCAAAAATTTTGAACTGTTTCTTACAAGTTTAATTCGTTTTAGAGGCGATAATAATTCTGAATTAGATTTAATTCGTTCAGAAATAAGTAACGCAGTGTTGTGTTCTGAACCATCTGATTCGTGTTTCTTGCAAGAATGCAATTATTGCCCCGGTATTGAGGGTATCACATTAAAATTGTTAGAACTGAAAGAAAATCGTGAAGATGAAGATACGTTTGCTTTGTGGGATAATGGTAATCTTATCAAACAAACAGTAAGCTTATCAGTTTTTAAAGAAAAATTTTCAATCTGCGCACTAAAAGCAAGTACTCACGTATACATAAAAAATATTCAACGTGAAGCTATAAAAAAAGAAAAAGAAGAAGGTAAAGCTGATCCTACTAAGTTAATTATCCTTGTTGATTTTGCAGAAAATTGGTCTGTAATAAATACTAAAGCGGTTCAGGGAAATCATTGGGTAAATAACCAAATTTCTATTTTTACTGCAGTCTGTTACCAAGGAGAGATAACGCAAACCTTTGCGATCGTTAGTGACGACAAAAAGCATGATACTGCATATGCGCTATTAGCAATAAATAAAATTATCGATCTTATGAAAAATGATTTAGTTACTAAAGTCACTATTATATCAGATGGAGCTGCAAGCCAATTTAAAAATCGTTTTCAGCTACATGAATTCAAACATTTTTCTTATCAAATGAAATGGTTATTTTTTGCGACTGGTCATAGGAAAGGAGCCGTTGATGGAATAGGTGGGCTTCTAAAGCATTATGCTACTTCACATAACTTAAAAAGAGTTCATGAAGAATCGATACAAAATGCTGACGATTTAATAAATTGGGTTCAAAAGTACACCAGTGCAATCAAAATCATATTATTACCAATAAATGAGATTGAAAAATTTAGAAAAGAAAAAAATATTGAATGGAGTACAGTTCCTAAATATAATGGGATTCAAAAAAGTCATATGTGGTTAAAACAACTTGGGGAATTGAAATCGCATATATTTGTTGGCAGAACAGCTATACATGCAGTGACTAAAGTGAAAGAAAAGAAAAAAAAAGTCAAACGTCGTAAGGCTACACTTAGAACTAAAAATAATAAGTGCAAAAATAAAAAAAAGTAATTATTTATAATTATATTTTTGACGCATCCCAACAGTGAGAGGCAAGGGGAACTCACTTTAAAAAAGCACCCTGAAGGGAACAGAAACCTTCTACGTCTACGTCGTTGTTCCTGGGTAATGCTAAAAAAAGGATAGTGTTTAAATCTACATTGCTTAAAATTTCCGAACGTATATACAAAAATTTTTTACCAATAAAATTTGTGAATTTTTTTTCTCGCTTCAAATAAATAAGTACGGGATCAACCAAGTACCATTAGATAGGTAATTTGGTCCTCTATGAGTACAAAAAATTTCAGCAAAAAAAAAAATGGATTTTTCGAGAAAAATGCATGTGCATAAAAAGTGCATTTTTTGGTAAAATGCAGATATCTTAGTCATTTTTTAGTCTTTTTTGAAATTTCTTGCACTGAATTAAAGAGAGCTTAAAACATAATAAAACAAAATAAGGTTTACCAAAATTCATTGAAAATTGGTAAAACGATAGCCCTCTAAATTTATTCTCAACATTTTCAGTTTTAACATTTAGTTTTTGTATGCAATTTTCAAAAGTGCATATCTGATGCAATTTTGATATTTCAGCAAAATAAAAAAATACGTATACCCTTATTTTTAGGGTAGAATAACATAGTCCATTAGCGCAGAAATTGGTGACTTGAGTGTATACTGACTGTTCGATTTGAAATGGAATCAGCCATAAATAATACTGATATTTTTCTAAAAATTTGTTGCAAATTACAATAATTTAATAAATTTTCCCCTATATCATCAAAATATCTTTGTTCTTTACGATATAAATAAAAGATGAAACTCTTATAATGTAAATTAACCCAGGCAGTTTATGTGTATATTAAATAGTATATTTTCAGCAATCACTTAAGTTAATTGTTTTATATTCTTAGTTTACCGATGACAATCGACCCGCAAAATGTCAGAGGACCTGATGTAGATGACATAACGGTAGAAATTAGAGGAGAAACTATTGCTACAGCAGCAGATATAATAAAAAAGGCACCAGCCAAATATCAACCCTATTCTGTTCTTATAGTAAGTAAAGTAAAAATATGTTCATTTTTTCAAAATTTATTTATAAAAATATTTTAAAGTTTAAAATAACATTATATACGAATAATAAAAATTAAATTAAACAGCTTAAAATTATAATCAGGTACTTCCCAGTTTAGTAACTTGGTACTTTCATTTTAATACTAATTATTATAAACGAGCCCCTCTAGTGGACATTGAGAGACTAGCATAACTGCTAGAATAGAAGTAATGTATTCTGTCTCTTTCTCTCTCTGTCTATCTCTCTCTTTCTATGATATGCTTCTGCAGGCAGAGTGAGTGTGAGTCATAGCAGCGAGGAGGGGGGCCCGTTCTAATGAAATCAGCTGCCAGTAAGATAATAATTGCAAAAGTATAGCATCGCTATGTCAGTACAAGATTATTTTAAAAAATTTGAAATAAACTTTACCTCTAAATTCATGATCAAAATTGAATTGCCTCATATGTAATATCTTGTTATTAAAAAATGGACCAATTTGTTTTTCTTATAATGTTTACTGTAAGTTAATCAATTTTATATGAATTTTAATTATCTTATTAATTGAAATCCAATTAAATATGACCATTTTTCTTTTCATAAATTATATTACTATACGTCAGAATTATTTTTTGATTCAAGACAAGGGCAGTAATTAAAGAAAAAAAGTAATATTTGAAAAAAAATAATAACCATCTGTGCTACATTTCAAAATATAGTGTATATATATGTACTTATATATTTTCGACTCGTACCTCTGAAGCTGGTACCTTCAAAACATGATCGACTAATAACTCAATATCAAAAAAATTGATATGAGTTATGAATAAAAAAAAAATTTGCTAAAATTAGAATTATATTTTTCATTTTTATCTACAAACTTATTAAACTTTCAATCTAACAAATTAATTTTAAATGAAATAAGGTTTATTAATGCTAAATGCATATTCAATAGCTTCCAAAAAAAACTAAATTAAGCTAAATTTCTCTTCAACTATTATAAAAAGAAATGTAGGTATATTTAAAATAAGAAATAGTTGAATGTAAGTAAATAAATAACTCTGTTTTAATATATCTTCCAGTACTAAAATTATAAAGTAACGATTAGATTCAAATGTTGAAATATGATCATTTAATATTTAAGTAGCTATGCAATGCAAATTTTCTCATATATGTGAAAATTAAAAAACAAATTCCTAAAATATTTAAACTTTTGAAGCTATTTCCCTCTACATCAGAGTTAATACAAAATATTATTAAAATTGCACGTATAGGTTAATAAAGGCATTGTGAATATTTTATATTAAAATTTCAGATTATTTCGCCGTATTGTTTTTGAAAAACTGTTGTTCAAAGTTTTTCAAATAATGTATGAGGTATATCAATATATATTTTAATTAGCATATAACATGACTATTAATAACAATATCTATAAACGACATTCAAATTGTAATTGAATCTTTTAGTATTCACCTTGACAATCCTCCCATAAGAGTTATGTATAAGGACCTAGTACTTGCAGTTCGTATTTTGACCACCTCACTTAATGTACTTTGTATCTCATGGCGCCACTTGAGGTCTTGCGAAGGACGATATATGAACTAATAATAAACTTTTTTGAGCAAGTTTTCCTAAATTAATCGTTTTGTTAAAGAGATAAATTATTTTGAAAATGTCAAAATGTCATCATATGAGCGTGCTTATGAGTAATTTTTTTGTTAACTATTACCTTGATTATGATTGAAAAAGTATTTACAATTAATTCAAGGATAATATTATTAACAAACCCATATTACTGAAAATCTTTGGAAATTAACCAATATTGATTTTGTTATCGATCTGTTGATTTTATTTATTGTATTAATGTTATTGCGTTTAAATGTTACAACTTGAAAAATATATGTTTCATTTTCATGTAATCTTAATTAAATAAAATTATTATTATTATTATTATTATTATTAAGTGAAAAGAAAATTTCAAATTATAAATAATATTAAATTTTGTAAAACATTTCATTATAAAAATTTTGAACAGTTGTAGCTATTTTTTTTTTCTATTTATAAATGAAATTAATTCGTAACCTTTTTAAACAAAAATTATATTTAATTTTGCTCTTCACGTGTCATACATAATATACTTAACATTTCACAAGTAATATCTTTTGAAGATATATTATTTATCAAACGTTTCGACAATATATATATATATATAAATTTTTTTTTATTTTTCTTGAACGTCACTATATTTATGCAATTTTAATTGCTAATTAGCTACGGAGCTCGTGTGTTTTTGAAGAAAACACATGTAACGTACAGTGGTGCTTATATCAATCGGCTACCGAGAGCGGGATTCGAACTCAGAACCCAGATATTAATAATCTAACGCTCTATCGACTGAGGCATTCACAACAATCGATTTCACAATGTTAAAAATGAACGTAAACATTTTTTTTTCTTTTATGCATTGCTATTACATAACATATCAAATGTTTTTTTGTACTTTTTAAAAGATCTAAAATTCCAAAAATACAATGTGCGACGTTGCGACGTTGAAAGCACGCGCTCATTATCTGTTTCTGTCACATTTAGCTTTATATCTGTAACTAAATTAACTACCCAATAGGATAAAGGGGATATAGATAGATAGATAGATTAAAGATAATGAAATAGATAGATAGATGTTTATTATGTACATTAAGTTGTACCATAAGAGAAAGAGAGACAAAGAGAAGCATAGTATATCAAACAGAAATATATATTGTAGATAGCGTGCATATATACGCACATTTCGAAGTGGAGCGGGTTTTAAAAAAAGGAGAGAGAAAAAAAAATGAGAGTAAAATTTGTACATAGTATGAATACCATAGTGAACTGGAAGTATAAAGTGTCAGAATTATTAACCTGTCGCTACAACCACACATAAGAGGCATAGCTTTAGAGACTAATTAAATTGATTTTAAAATTGAAATGTTTAATTGTTTAGACAACAGTAAAATTTGCCTGCATGTAATAAAAAAATATAAGATATATATTATTGCTAATATTGATAAGAAATAAAGGTTTGATTATAAATTGTTTGAATGAAGCTGAAATTGTGGCTGGTAGTGTCCTGAATACATGCATAGTATTTGTACAATAATTATTTTAATTAAATTACAATTTTTTAAAAAACCTATCATTTTAAAATTATAACTTGGCTTATAAATATTATAATGTAAACCTTGTATTCTGTTGTTGACTGTACGTTGACTACTCTTAATCCTAACAGTTTCGAAAAATGATTTAATATTCATGGAAGGTGAAATAATCACGATTACTTTGCTCTACAGTATCTAACATTGGATGAAATAAATGTGTGATTTACAATGGGAGCGGTATGATTAAAATTGACAAAAGAATGTAGTTAGCGGTATATCTAGATTATATTTGGCATTAATAAGATACATTTATATAAATTTTGTACCATCTTTGCTATTCTTCTTAAATATTAAAAGTAAAGAAGGCAAAGTATTTTTTAATAGTACATTATGAAACGGGTGTGTAAAGTCTTTAGTTACGAAACGAGAAGTTTACAGCCCAAGTCGGAGGCGAGGGCTGTAACCATATTCGTAAAAAATCCTTTACGCATCAGTTTTATAATATATTTTATACCACGACAGCCGAATAATCATATTAAAGTTATGGTTTTGAGGTTAGAGTGGTATAAAATTCATTAATTAAATGCCAAAAATATGTCAATACAAGGCAATTCAATTTTTATGTTAATGCAAATGAAATATCTCTCATTTTAACCAACACAAATATTGATTGATATAAACTTTAATGAAGTTGTATGAAGGTATATCTATAATATATAAAATATTTGAAGGCATGAGTGAAGAACTAATAAATGAAATGTTCTCTATTACGGATATTCAATGGTTTACTTAAAATTAACATTAATTCTTGACAATTTGGAAAGTGATTATTTAAGTTAATTAATAACTTTCCAAATTGCCGTTGATACAAATTGTTTTATTATAGTAAATTGACAGCAATTCTTCTCTCTTATGTTAAAGCATAATATACTCCAATGCCCTTCTGCCCTCCCGTAACATACCATTGAACATCTTCAAGTTAAGCATCTTCAAGTCAAAAAGAATCATCCGTGAATTTTGTCTATAGTAACTATTAAGGATTAAAGGTTATTAATATTTGTAAACAATGTTAAAGAATTAAAATTTTTTGTTGCAGTTTCGGAACGTAATTGAACCCTTGGAAGTTGATTTTTCCAATTTATTGAATCAATTGAATGAATATGCGCGTGATAAGAATTTGTCTCAACAAAGTGTGCATTGCGAAAGGCTAAGAGAGCTTACACATAATGTGTATTATAATGAAAACGTAGAAATTGATTCGGAAGAAAACGGAAATCTTTTGAAGCTGATTATGGAAACTGATTCGCTTATTGAAACCGTAAATGATGATACAGAATGGTGTTTATGCGTAGAAGCCTTTAAAAATTTATTTGTAAATATTGACACTCTTCATGCCTACATTCGGGACATAGAAGTTGTGCCTCCAGAAATTGGAAATTCGCTAAGCAATTCGCAATGTCTCATAAGTATGAATGAAGATGGGAAAAATCCAGAAATGCCAGGAATTGATACTTCCTTTCATTATATCGGAGAAAAAGGAAGTTTTACTGCTCTTCATGAAGAAGATGGACGATTAAGTAGTATTAACTTGCTTAAAACAGGAAGACAGAAAATATGGCTTGTAATAGATTATAGATAACAAGCTGAATTAGAAAAAAATTTCGTTGAATATTTAAGAGCAAAATTGCCTGAAAAAATATTTTGTGAGCAAATGCTGAAGCACAAAATCTATTTATCAACACCGGTCTTATTAGACATTTGGAAAATTCCATATTTCATAGTGATACAACACCCTGGAGATATGTTCTTTATTCGCACTGGAACATATCATTTAGTTATCAATGTTGGAAGGAATATTGCTGAAGCAATAAATTATGGGTGTAGCCAGTGGAATAGTAGTTATGAGCCAATTCCATGCAATTGCGAAGAGAATAAAAAAGGAGAAGTAGAGCAAGATAGAACGGTCGTTACTATCTTCAAAACGTGCAAAAAAAAATTATACAAGTGTAACCATGATGATTGCAATGAAATTTTTGTAAAATTACAAAAATTAAACGAGCATATACGTAGTAGACACGAAACTCTATATAAATGTCCTACGTGCTCCAAAGAATTTTCAAAGAAATTTAATTTAGAACGGCATAAAAATACGCATTTAAATATCAAAGAAAAAGTAGAATGTGATATTTCTAATAAATGGACAACGGATATATCACAGCACAAACGTAAAGTGCATGGAGAACATATGGAGTGTAATAAATGCAAAAAAATGATTGCAAAATATACATTTGACAATCATTAGAGAACATGCCAAATCCAGTGCTCTTTGTGCCCACAAATGTATTCAAATAAACAGTATTTGACGATGCACATGAAGAAAAAGCATCCAGATTGCCAATAAAGTCAAAAAGGTTAAGGTATGATTACAGATGATAATATTAAAGATTGATATAAACACAATGAAGGACATGGTATCTAAATTTTTTAATTGATTAAAATATATATACATACATTTATTTAAATATGATAATATATAATTTAAATAATAATTTATTAACATTGGTAGAAAATTGATATGTTCATGTTTGCTTTGCTAACTAATTACCGAATTCTTTGAAATAGTTTTTATAGATAATGTAGCGTATTATTTCTCAATGCCATAAAAATTTATCTTGTATATGCTGGACTATTGCCTTAATTTTTTACCACTGATAAATAAAATTTTATAAAGCTGGTAAAAACTAATGAACATTTATATAATGATGATATTGAAAAATAATAATAATTAATAAAAAGTGTACTTGTGTATAAATATTACGTGAATTTATATGAAAAATGCAAAGAAAACTTTCCAAAGATTTTCGTTGTATAATAAAATTTTTTTAACAAATGTAAAAAATATAAGAAAAAGCAAAACTGATTAATACTTAATTCGTTAAAACTTTTGATAAATTAAAGATAAGTTGACATTTAAAATGAATCATAGAATATTATATAAAATCTCGTAATATTTGCACAAGAGTTATTAGTAAAATACAATATTTGAACTCACAATGATCCATTATTGTATTTCTTGCAGAGCTACTTGTTTCGCTAGGGCGCAAACACCTCGCTGTATTAAAGTACAAAACAGACCAAATGTATATAATATTATTTAATAGCACGTTTGTCATAAATAAATAAATGCATAGAAATCAATAATAAATGAAAATCATGCATTGCACAAAAGGAAAATAAGTGAAAACGAAAAATATAAGCCCGCAAAATGAACGCACTCCGAGACTGATTAATTTAAAAAAGCAGAAAATGCAAATGTAAAAGCGATGAAAATAAATTTCAAACAACTCAATTATTTCCTTATGTAAAATTTTTACAAATGTATTTGAGTACAGATTAAAATGATAATTCCCTAATGATTTTGACTAAATTTCAAAGAGGCATAAAATTTTTTTTTTGTCGGTCTATTATCGGAATATTTTTTTGGTCTTTCATTGGAAACACAGTATATTCCTTCATATTTCTTTTATTTAAAAGTAAATCCTTCCTAATGTTTATAGGGCTATATATAAATGTTGATATGTTTCGTTTATTATTGGAACTATTATAACATATTTAAAGATTATTATAAGCGATGGAATGATATATACCATTTCTATATAATAGTACATTATTCACCTGGTGTGGAAAGGCTGAATTTACGAAACGAGAGGTTTACAGGCCGAGCCGAAGGCGAGGTCTGTATCGAGTTTCGTAAAGAAGCCTTTACACCAGAGGTAAATAATGTAATTTATTTCATGAGAGCCGAAAATGATCAAAGAAGTTGCGATTTTGAGATTGGAATCAAATAAATACTTTTTAAAACAGCATAAAAAATTGCGATTTTGTAAAGTTTAATAGCAGCCTATAAAATGTTCAGAATACACGGATGTAGGGTCTACAGTGCTATAAAATAATATAAACATTAATGTAAAGAATTTGTAATGGAAACGAAAATAGATGAGATAATTAACATATCAGTTGTCTAATCGTCATTTTAATAATAAAATAATAGTATATATTGCGATGAGTGAATAAACTCGCATATTTTTGATGAGGTGAAGTTTGCGACCCGAGCAAGCAAAGCAAAGCGAGGGTAGTTAATTCCCGAGGAACAAATTATACTTTACTGTGGAGTTGCATATTTTATTAATACCTCAACAATGACCAGTTAATTAAAAAAAAAGCACGCACAATTACAAAAAAATGAAATTTGAAAAATTTGAAATTAGATAATTTCAAAAGTAAATATTTTATTGTAAGAATGAAACTATATATTCAATTTAATAAGTGTCATATTTGGCGGGAAAAAGTACTTTTCTCCTGGAAAAGCGTAAAAAAAGTCATTTTATTTCCGCCAAAACGAGAAAAAATTGGTTTTCTTCTTCAAAAGAGAGAGAAATAATACATTATACGCCAAGGCCGCGAGATAAGGAATTGTGGCCATAGTGCGAGTTGTTCGTCCGAACGAAGCGAGAGCGCAAAATGTACAAGAGGAAAAACCATTTCCGTTGCACCCGTGGTAAAAATGCTACTTTAGAAACCGACGGAAGCGAAGAAACAAATTCCCGCCCGCTTTATAAGTTGGGAATATATTTATTTCAACTAACTTATCGATTTAATAAAGTGGCTAATTATTGTTAAGGTAAGAATAAAAGCTATTGATTTTTAAGTGAATAGATAGTGAATAAATATTGATATATCCATAAGGAATTGTAAATAATGAAAAAAAATTTAGAATATTAAGAAAAAAACAATATTAATAGTAAAATAAATTAATATTGTGTAAACAATAGCATATGGCGGTGAAAGTGTAAATAGTACGCGATTCCTGGGCACGTGATGATTGCTCTTATCGCTACCTTGAAGCGGCAACGTACGAGTATTCTAACTTGATTCTTGCATGAGTAGCGTATATATTATTTATTTCTCGCAAGTAGTGGAAAGTTCGATTTGGCTTCGAAAATCGGTGAAGTAGATTGCATTCACACGGAAAGACTGACGCACCGCTATATGTAATGTTCGTCACAGGTTTTAGCAGTGAACGACACCATAATAGCAATGATTTTTCTTACCAACTTACCTGATATTATAAATATGTTGGCTGTTTTGTTAAAAATACAGATTGAATAACGCAAGGGATTTTTTGTGCAGAAAAATTAAATTTTCCTGTGTATGAAAATTGAAAGAATAAAATTTTGAATATTTGCTTCATATTTTTAAGTATAAATGCATATGCATAACCTATAACTGTCTAATGTTTTATGGATAGCAGCAATACATAGTACGATAAATGACAAACATATCGCATCGAAATTACATACATCGCCAAACGCTGTAAAGAGCACAACGCTCAACGATGTATTTTTTTACACGTTCATGATGATACGTGACATTACAAATACAGGTATGTTAGTTTTTCCGTGCATAAGTAAATGTCTCGCCTAGCTAACAAGGAGAGTGTTTCACCTTCGGGTCACCGTTTTTGCTCAAATTTCGGGAATATTTTCTAGATGCAGAGATATGAAGATAGCCAAAATTTTAGAGGCCAACGCTCAATATTTCCCTAGTTACAGGCCATTGAAGAAAATCACTAAAAAAGTTACTAGATTTTCAAAAGCTTATAGTTCCTTAGCATCATTAGCTAGAAGGTTAAACCTTTTTTTAAATGATAGCTGAGCTCAAATCCTTTCGAAATGGTAGTTATAGCATATCAAAGTATTATTTTTTCCCAAAGATAGAGCGTAATAAAGATGAGACCTGAATTTTTTGTTTAAAACATTAATTAATAATAAAAGCTAAAATTGGGTTAAATCTTTATCATCCTATAACTTTGGGAAAAAATAATACTTCGATATGCTATAACCACTATTTCGAAAGGATTTAAGCTCAGCTTTCATTTAAAAAAAGGTTTAAGATTCTAGCTAATAATTCTGAGGAACTATAAGCGTTTGAAAATCTAGTAACTTTTTTAGTGATTGTCTTCGATGGCCTGTAACTAGGGAAATATTGAGCGTTGGCCTCTAAAATTTTGGCTTTGTTCATATTTCTGCATCCAGAAAACATTCCCAAAATTTGAGCGAAAACGGTGACCCGAAGGTGAAACACTCTCCTTGTAAGTAAACATAATATACATATATTTGATTGACTTTCAAAAAAAGTAAAATTGATTTTCCATATCCGTAATAAAGCATTATTACAGTTGAATAATGAAAAATCTTTGAAGTGAATATTATTTTGGATTAACGATACAATTAAAAATTAAAGAAAAGATTTATGTTGCATGATTAAAATTTTATTACTTTGTTTGATAATCTTAATGATTAGAAAAAATATTTCAATACTATAATAAAGCGTTATTCGGCTTGAAAAATTAAAATTGTGTCTTGAGTAGTTTAGATCTATAATGACTATTTTAGGATTTATTTGCAAATTCAAATGAGTAGTTCAAATAAATGTAATTGTAAAGAATTGTAAAAATTTCTTCAACTTACGAAATCGTGGTGAAAATTTTGCATTTAAATAATGTCATTTGAAAAAAGCTTTAGCGAGCAGTAATAGGGCACTTAGAATGAAAATATGCACTATAAAACGAACTTTCTGCACTGCGTAAGAAAAAAAATAAGTTCGAAACCTCCTTTGCTGCTCATTGAAGGTGAACTGTCATATAAAATTAATAAAAATATATTGTAGCTAATGCAAATTTCATAAGAATAAGTAAATATTATAATTAAAAATTACAACTAACAATTGATTAAAAAAAAAAAACAATTTTTAATAATTGATTAGTTATAATTAATTAAAAATCGTTATAGAAAACATCCGAATAGTACTCTTGGAAAAGTTGTATATACTCACCTTTAATACTCGGGACATATACTGAAATAATGTATAAACATTGTTAAGGTTATGTCACGTTGAAAAAATAAAAAAATATTTTTAAGCTAATAAGAATGTTCATGATACTGAATCATAATAAAAAGTAATTGAAACTTATTAACGGCCAATGTGAATGCACAAAGATGTATATAAAATATTAATGTTTGCGAGCAATAAAACAAGACATTACGCATTATTATACCGTTATAAAAGTCGCCTGTTTTAATTGACAATATTAAATTTATTTAAATTTAAAGTAGAAAATATGTATATTATCTTTTTAGTCTATTAAAAATCCCTTTGCTACTTTCATGTTCCCTTAAACATGAAAGCTATTCTTGTGTATATTCACCTCCTAAATCTAAATTTTGACGGTGTTTTGTTAAAAAATGGAGAGAAAAAGAGTTAAAAACAATGTATTATTAAATTTTTGGAAATTAATATTTTAAAATAAATAAAAAATTCAAGTGATATTTTTAATTCATATTTCACGTTTAGAGAACTTAATCCTATTAAAAAAAATTAATAAATTCAATAATAATAAAAACGTAATTTTTTTGGTGCAGCCAAGAGCGACCTGTTTTGTCGACCGTGCATTTGCCACGCACAATGCAACAATATTTGTTTCTTCGAGGGTATTTGTCATGTTATTGATATAAAAGGTCGAGATGATTCTTTATATTAAGTCTTTTGAATTAATATCTATAAATTCAATTATAAAATATGAATTAAGGATGTTCTATGATGCCAAAGGAAGGGTAGCGGGAACAGGGGAGACATTGGTTAAAAGCATTAAAAGATGTAGAGCTAACAATCTTCGAAAAAAAAGAGTCTAAATAAAAATAAATGTAAAACCATAAAATATCATTAGATGTTAACTTTTTTAGTTTTTATGTAAATTATTCATTTGATTCTTATATAAATTATTAACGCATCCCAGTCATCCTTCGCGCTGTTATAAAGGCTACCAGATAAGTATATATATGTACGGCGCTGCCAATTTTTTCATTCTATTACAATAGAGTTTCGATAATGAATAAAAATGAGAATTGTAAGTATACTTTTCTTAGCAAAACTTTGGATCATGTGAAAAAAGCACAATATGAAATTATTCGTGAAAACCTATTCTTTCATAATATTAGTATTCTCTTTTAATTATGTACATTGCGTATATGGAAAATCGGAGATATAAGCAAGAATTGTTTCAAGTATTCCATAAGAACAATGTTATTTTAGACTATTATTAAAATCAATTTTTAATAAAAAACTCGTGATAAAAAATACTTAAAAAATTCAGGGTCATTCTTTCCGTGTTAAATTATCATATTTTTAAATTATATGCATTTCTAAACATTTTTATATAATCATAGAACATCCTTAAAAGTATGTGAAAAAATGTTTATATGATTTAAAATGGTAATTTTACAAATTTTACCAATAGATTGTTTATGACTCTTTTTCTGACCATGTTTGAGCAAAAAATTCTCGAAATTTCGATTCGGGAGGTAAAAAAACATAAGAATAGCTTTGTTGTTTGAGGGGACATAAAAATGACCATGGAATTTTGTACTCTACCTCTAAACTATTTGTAGATAGTGATATTTTGTATAACTATGATTGCAATTCTACGAACTGTTCAATCTTTATATTTATTCAAAAACGACGTTTCGACCTCATAAAGAGGTCCTTTTCAACATGTATTAACTTGAAAAGGACCTCTATTATGAGGTCGAAACGTCATTTTTGAATAAAG
This sequence comes from Anastatus disparis, assembly GCA_017163975.1. NCBI lineage: Eukaryota > Metazoa > Arthropoda > Insecta > Hymenoptera > Eupelmidae > Anastatus > Anastatus disparis. Next base: position 1,568,573 of record JAFFSR010000361.1, on the reverse strand, counting down.
ATAAAGATTGAACAGTATAGCCCAAGGGGAATCCTCATACCGACATAGAGTTCTATCTTATCTACATTTAAATTATGAATTTTAATAAAAATTTAACTATTCATGACTGAAATTCGTAGGAGAGGCACATTCTTAACATGCCAAAGAATTTATTGCAACGTTAAAAGACAATATAAGGGTAAAAATAAAGGCGAAAACTGCTTAATACGATTAACTTTTCAATGTAGTTATGAATAATCGTATTATGCAGTTTTTGTCTTCATTTTCACTTTTATTCTGTCTTTTGACGTTGCAATAAATTCTTTAGAATGTTAAGAATGTGCCTCTTCTATGAATTTTAGTCAAAAATAGTTAAATTTTTATTAAAATGCATAATTCAAATGTAAATAAGGTAGATCTCTATGCCGGTATGAGGACACCCCTTAACCCTTTGAGGGGCACATTTTTCTGTAAAAAACGGGTTTTTTGAGATTAATTGTTTATAACAAATACTTCAATTAATGAATATTTGCAATTTCTCTATAAAATCTAATAAATCAGGTATTCAAGAGTTCAAAAAGTCTTATAGATGTCTTAAAAAGGCATATACGTTTTAGAAATACGGAAAAATCCAAAACCAAATAGGTGGGACAAATACGTACCACTGCCCCTCAAAGGGTTAAGAGCATGACGAAGCTGTCCGCCTTCTAATAATATTTCCAATCCTAACTTATGAATAAACGATGCGTTTAATCGAGTTTTTTTACTACAAAGAAAAAATTTTTAAGATTAAACTCTAGTGCGGACAACCCAAGAAATCCACCAAAATATTATACATACAAAGTCATAATAAAAACTTTTAATGTATCGTATTTTAAGGTTAGGTTTGTCGAGTTTAATATCTAATTTCCAATCAAAGCTCATAAAAAAATAACAAGTCCAAATGATTTTTTATTTTAACAAAAATTATTGTACTAATATAGCTTTAGTGCGGACAAGTCATTATATTTGTTTAATTTATGAATTTAAAAAGATATTGATGAAATAAAAAAAGCAAAACTCAATTGCTGCAGCTCCGACATGCCGTTAACGTCATTTATTTTATGAACGATATTTTTTATAATTTGTGCTGCTCTCTTATCCCTGTTAGGGTGACGCAATCAACACGGCAATATTTTAATAAATGGAAAAAAAAATTTTAAACTACATCATGAATTTATTATTTTTTATTACATAAGTAATAGGAATCGAGTATTAAGGGTGTAGTAAGTAGTAGAGGGGGTATTGACCTTAAAATCTAAAATTAAATAGTCACAACCTTGGTAGAAATTTTTATAAACTTGTGAACAATCAGTAACAATTTGTTAAAAAAAATAGTCATAAAATATAAAGTTAGGCTACTAGTAACGCATACGCCACTTTTTATAAATAATTTTCTACCAGTGAAGGGCAAAAATATTAAGAACTAAAAAATATGAATAAGTAATGAATGAGATAATAGTGATAATCTACTTTAAGATTATCACTAGTATTAAATATATTGTTACATAAAAAGAGATGTGAAATCATTTCAAAATATATATTAATTCAATGCAATTAATTTAAAATTGATAATTTTCACATATTATATGAGAAAATCTCTGAAAGTTTTAAATTTGAATTTTTACAAATGGATATCTGTAAATTTAAGAGCATCATTATCAAATTATTAGTAATGACTCCTTATTAGGTTTAAATTATTGTGAAATAGTGTACCTTATATTTATTAACATTGTCCTCGTATAATTAATAATTTTAAAAAACAACAACCAAAGGTTAATTTTTTATTGAAAATAAATTTTTTTATTCATTTTTATGATAATAAGAAAAAAATCTTGTTAATTTTTGTAGGATCCTCAGATTACAAATTAAGGAATTCAACAAGATTTTAAAAATAAAAATTAAAATATAATTACTCCAAAAATTATATTAAGAAAATATAACACGAAATTTATTTATTTAAATTCTGATAAACAAGTAATATAATTTGTTTTTAATAGTGAATTTGTAATTATTGATACATTGAGTTTGAGGACAACAAAACGTGTTATTGATATACAAACTGCCCTTCAAATAATTTTACGCTCCAAAAGAAAATATTGTGAGAGCTAAAAAGTTTTTTCGCCATACCCTGGCCGAAAGTACCACTTTCGCCTCGGCTCCAAAAAACGAAAGTGGTATTTTCGGCCTGTGTATGGTGAAAAAAAGCACACCCACCACGGTAGGTAACATGGCGGCCCCATAGCACATGTTTGCCACCGTTGCCCCCGGCTCGGGTGGCAATTTACATGCGCTATGGACTCGCCAGTTCTTTACCTTTTTTACACAGTAGCAAAAAGTCTTATCTAAAAAAATGGAACGGCGTTTGAAGTAACAAATAAAAAGCTATGAAAAATGCTATTGTGCACTTAACAAAACTGAAATCTTTTATAAAAGTTAAAAAATTATTAAAAAACACAGAATAAAATGCGTTTTTTTAATTTGATGTAGACTGAGATCAACTAATCATAGATTTTAAAAACCAACGGTGTTTGAAAGTTTATTTATTCAGCTTTAAAATGAGAGGTCAAGCATTTGTTTTTTGTCATTTTTCGACGGACTAAAAATAATTTTTGTTAAAAACACGTTTCTTTAATAATGTCAATATTTGTACAAGTAAGCGAGATAGAATAAAACTTCTGATAAAAAAGTTACGTTTTTACTTATTGAAAATAGATCTGCAGTTTAAAATATATTAAAAAAAAAATTTTATAAAAAAATAAAAAAAAGGCTAAAAAATTTTTTTTATTCAAATTCTATTTTAAACTGAAAATCTATTTTCTATAGGTAAAAACAAAGCTTTTATCCTCTCAACTTTTTTTACATACCTTAGCATATAGTAAAATTTGAAAAGAAACCTTTTTTAACCAAAAATACTGGCACCCCGGTAAAAATGAAAAAAAATGCTTGACCTATCATTTGAAATCTGAATAAATACCCTTTCAAAACCCTGTTATTTTTTTGTAAACTACGATTAGTGGATCAAAGTCAACAGAAAATTAAAGAAAGACAAATTCTTTTTCATCTTTTTTTTTACTTTTATAAAAGACTTAAATTTATGTTTTTTAAAGTCCGTAATAGAATTTTTTTAAAGCTTTTTATCTGTTCTTCCAAAGACCGTTCGATTTTTGTAGCTACGAATTTAGCTGCTGTGTAATAAAATTTTGTAGCTGTTAAAATTTTTTCTTCGAGTGCATAAAAACATGTGGAGGGCAGTGTATGCATTGAATACATTTAGCCAAATAAGAATATACTTTCAACATTAGAGCCAGTTAAGAACAATGATATTTAGTCATTTCTGTCAAAATTCAATGAGCGATAGAAAAAAAAACAAATTTCTAAAAAAGTTTTCGCAGCATATGATTTTATTACAAGCATATGAAATTGGGTTGTTTCATGAAAAAACGCATTATATTCGTCAGATAAAATACAAAAAAATAAAGGATACGTATTATTTATTTTATCTTTAAAATGAAAATTCAAAGAGATAGAGGTAGTTACAATTCGTGTGACGTCACGATGTGTACACATCGCGACATAATACATCATGGCACTATATCTATATATACACTGAAAAATAAGTGGTAGTCCACAAGTCCCTCAAAGTACTTCTGCTCAACGAAACAGTAAGAATGCTAATGCTTTCTCTCGTGGGGAACGTGACGCCCCACTGTCGTAGCTAACAGCTCTTTTTGTTGTGCATGTGTATTCCCACTCATGTGGCGATTTCGCTTGGCGTCATGCGAATTACACCTCTCTCCCCACAGTGGCACCACTGTTTTCCTGCAGTGGCACTCTGTGCGCACGAAACGAAAAGAGTATGGTTTCGTTACCGATGGTAGTGCTTCTTTACCACTTATTTTTCAGTGTATCCAAGTTCTATTAATTTATATCGGCTACAACTAAACAAATAAAGAAAGCAATAGCACGCATTTTCTCTTTTTCTTTCTTTCTCTATAATGTTTTATGGTGAACCCCACTCTTCCCAACATTTTTTAAATTGTATTTTTGTAAAAGAAATATTATTAACAAAAATTTTATACACTATCTCATTGAAAATTAAAAATAATTAATTCCTTAAATAAACTTAATTATTTTAATTTAGTTTTTATTGAAGTTTATAATTATTTAGTTTTAAAATTATTTTAAAATTAAATAAAACACTGATAGAACTTGAATAAACATTCACGAGTTCTATAATTTCGTAAAGAAGTTTCACTTCTGTCGGCCAGTCACAAAGACTGCCACACCGGTTTTTATCATAAAATAACCCAATGAAGAGCATAAATTGTAGAGATATACAATTCTGTTTTACCGATTGGTTGTAATGAAAAATAATTTTATATGATACAAGAGATGTTTGAAACTTAAAAAAAAAGGGTAATGTCGAAATAAGTATAATTGATAAAAATATGTAGATACTGAATCAATACGGCACAATTTTCTTTTAATAAGGAGCATATTAAAATTTATGCGTTTTCCAAAAATGTTGTAATGTTGGTATTATCAAAATTGAAACAGAATGAAAGCAATATTCCATTATTAATAAATAGATATAAGAATTGATTATAAAATAGTATATTGTGTAACGAGTAAGGTTTAGTTGACTATTGCGCACGAGGGCAAGGTGGCGCACGAGCGTAGCGAGTAGCGCCATTGCCCGAGTGGCGCAATAGTCAACTAAACCGAACGAGATTCACATACTATTTTTTCTCATAAGTGCTGGGTGAAAGAGAGAGAGAGTGGCATGTTAGGGCGCGGAAAGGGGGTGGGGGGATTAAAAAAATATTTGTTGATAAATCAAAAAAGATATTTATACAAAAATATTAATTTTTATTAGAAAAAAACATTTTTATTCATTAAATTAAATTAACAAATTTAATAAATTTATATTTTTAGTTCACCAATTTCACGTATATCCCGAATAATCACGATTTCGTTAATGTAAAAATAATACGATAATAGATACGATTTACTTTGTCAGAGGTTAAAGCGAGATAGAGTAGAAAATTCATCATATGGTCGATGTTTCTTCAAATACAGTATGAGGGCGCTGCGCTTCTATAAACCTTTGCGGTTTTACATTAATTAACGCTTTTGCGTGACACTTTACATGAACGTAACGTATTTACGTGATTTAATATAAAACAATATTATACATAGCTGTGAAACACACGCCCTCAAAAACAACACACGCGGCGCGCGCTATTAGCTACTTACCACCCCGAAAACGCATGCGCAATAGGCCACTTACCCAGCACGCATGAGAAAAAAATTATTTAAAGTTATAGTATTTACGAAAATTTTATCGATTTGTTCTTCTGTTATTAAAAATAGCTTATTTAATATTACGAATATAATTCTTCAACCATGTTGTCACTAGTAAAACTAAATGTAAAGCTTGAAATGAAGGGAAAATAAATGATATCAGCCAATTTTCCCACAGAAATGAAAACTTAGAAATTTCGGAGATTTCCCCATATTAAATATTCTAATTTCATATTAGTAATAACATTTAAATAAAAGTTAATAATATCGTAAAGGACGTAGCTCCTGATCAGGGCGTAATTTCTGATCATTATTTATTATAAATCATAATCTTTAAGATTTTAGTAGGAAAAACCTTTTTTAATTTATGAGGAAAAATAGATTGAGCGTAAAAAATGCTTAGTTTGTGTGAAAAAGAAATATACTTTTACTTTTTTGCATGTAAATATGTGATCAGAAATACCTCTTAGGTGATCAGAAATTACGTCCTTCACGGTAATGAAAATTGTATTCATAAACGTAATAAACCTTTTCAGAAACACAAGCCTATTTTAAGGCAAAATGTATTTTTTAACAAAATCGAAATATAGGCTCTTTATTGGTCATTAGAAAATGTATTTACTGTTATTTTATTAAATTATAAAGTGTGGTTAAAATATCGTCGTTTCTGGAAAGGTTTATAAATTATTATAAGTAATCCTAATGAAAGAATACGAAATTAATAATTTTAGAATAAATAATTAAATGAAGACAATAATGATATTTGTGGATAAATATTATGAAAGTTAATTAAATATAGAAACGTCAGATCTGACATTCCTGTTTTTGATATTTAAACATAATTTGTTTTGTTGATTAAAATTAAAATGTCTTTACAATTTGTCATATAATAGCTCATAACATTTTTCTGTAAATAATAATTATGAATCATTTACGTAATCATAAACATTAAATGTTTTGTAGGTGTGTGTGTATATATATTTATAAATATATATATTTGTTTTTATGTCCTCGTAGGCTGTGTTCGCATCAGTATGTTGAGGGCATACTCAATTAGTATTGTTATCGTATATGTCTCTCGCGCGTTGCTTAACTCTATGTAAGATTTGTATGTCCTACTAAGACATATTGAGTTTACCTATGTCTCAGGAGGAATTAATATGTCATCACCGATGCTATTATGTTTTAGTCAATATAGTCAAAGGGCAATCATATTGAACGGAGGTTATTGAAAAAAAAGTGACTCGCGCTTCGATAGCAGCCATACTCATCGCGAAATGTGAATCTAAGAAACAAAGAAAAAATCAATAGTAATAAAATTATATGCAAAAAAAACATTATTGTAACGGTATTGCAAAAAACATTAATATCTTATGAATATGCAACTATTAAGTTATAGTTCCTCATACGGCCATCATCAATATAAAATCACATAAAATCATCAATGTTCTTTGGTCGTTTATTTAGCTGAAATGTGAATCTATAAAAATTTTTGCCACTTTAGCAGAAGTCTGCTTCGTGCGCCCTCGGCAATTTAAGCTAAAGCGGTAAACATTGTTATCGGCTGATATTGCACCTGAATACAGCTAAAGGACATAAATAACTAATATTTGGAACTAAGCATGCTAAAATCGTAACGATAACAATATTAAATAAAATTCATATTAAAAATGGATATGGTGATAATGTAGCCAAAAAAATTAATCAAAAGAAGGCTATTTATGAAAAAATATTATGAGCATTCATACGTGGAAAGAAAAAGCAGTTAACAGCTACTGTAAATATTTACAATCATTAATAACTCTGTTCGGCAATAATTAAAGGAATAGGAATAAATATTAATCTATATTTTAGCAGCACGCTGAAAAAGTAAGGTTATGATTTTACAAATTATCTGAGAAAACTAAGGACTCATTACTAAAGAGTTATGTGGCTAATCATAAAAAGTTAAATAAAAAGTCAAATTGAGAATTATAATATGCAGTGTAAGTAACCATTAGGTAGCCGTTACTGACTTTTTCTCTCCGTGTATAATATTTTAAAAGATGAAAACTTGTAAAGAATATTCTCTATGATTTTAATATTATTTTAAGTAATGTGAAAGAAAATGCTAAAAATACCAAAATTAAATTGTGTATAAATAAACAGTATTTATTTATGCGATAAGAGCACATTTCTAAATAATTTTTCGAAATAATATATCTGGTATGATAATATTTTCACATCAATGATTATAATAATAACAATTAGAATGAGATTCATGTGGTATTAGGCAGTTTGCTATGCAAGCTCAGAGTACGTATAGCGCTCTCAGTTCTAGCGCTGTCATGGCGGCACATAATCCCATATGCGTGCATCAGGAAGTAATAGAGAAGGAGACCTAACTCTATACATATTTTCCTACAAAATTGGCCAAATCTGCTCAACAAAATAAGTTGCATTTAACTGCTCACAGAGCGTTTTCGCGGCGACGAGATGTACTGAACGTTGAGAGATCCGTCAAAATACAATGAAACCAAAAGATCTCAAGGTCGATCCTAACTGACAGCATTTATTTTTTTTTAGGATTGAAAAATTAATAAAAAAATATATATATTTTTCAAAATAACTAAATAAAATTATTATATAGTTTAAATAATAATTAATAAAAATTGAAAAGAAAAAAAATTATTTAAAAAATATTTTAAAAAAAACTTGAAAACTACCGATGATACTTTTTTTAAACCTAAAATATAATTTTATTAAACAACTGTAGACAGATGAGCATATATCATTTCACGCTTAATACTTTTCAAAGTACTTTTTGGTGAGTACGAAATGTACGTGTTTTTTATTTTGGATGCGCGAGTTCAACTCCCGGTTAGGACTTTTATTATATTTGTTTTTTTGTTTTAATATTTTCTATTACTTTTTTTATGAATAGTTTTCATATTTAATATTTTGGTTATATATTTGTCCTAACTAGGAGGTGAACTCGTGTACTCAAAATGAAAAACGCTTTGGTAACGCATAAGACAACAACAACATCCAATAATTATAGGCGTGAAATGATCCACGCTCATCTGTCCCTAGTTGTTTAAAATAATTAGATTTTTTATTCAAAATAAATATTATCGGTAGGTTTGTGACGTGGTACGCCACTATAAATAAATAAAGTATTTATTTATTGCACTTTCCCCACTCAGCACTATGACACACCACCAACGAAAACTACCGACCCGGGTGCACGTTAAATTAATAAAAAGAAAAATAGTTAATTAATGAGATTGTTTTTTTTGTTTACCGGTATTACGAGACGACGACGACACATGAGTAGCAGACGCGCGCGACAGCCATTACCTATACATCGAGAGCCCCTGCATATGAACGCCGGCGCTGCTATAGCAGCCTGTTAAGCGATAGCATACATACGAATACATGTGAGCGACCGCGCGTGCGCTAGGAGTTACGGTACCATGAAGAAGATTTAGAAGAGAGAAGAGTGAAACAGCGATAATGAGTAAGAGAGATGGGGAGATTGGCACACTAAGAGAACGAATCTCAAGTACTGGCGATCTCTCGCGCATTAAGCGAAGAGAGAGAAAGAAGGCAATAAAGAAAGATGGGGAGAGAGCATTAGAGAGGGGATCGTTACGATTCTTTTCTCTTAACTGAGCCTCGATACCATACATATACGTACGCATATGTATGTGTATATGTAAGCTTTTTATATGTAGCCTGTGACGACCACTCTACGCGCAAGAAGATAGAAAAGGACAGCAAATAAAGAGAATAAATTATTAAAGAAGAGAAAGAATAAAAAGTGGTTTAACTAAAATTAAATGAAGAATTTTAATTTTACAGGCATTATGATTTTATAAACGTGTAAATTAGCTGAATTAAAATTAAGTTAAAGTGCACACAAATTGTGTGTAATAAAAAGAAACTAAAAGAAGACCAATAAGGATCATCAAAGATGAGGTGTAGAAGAGTGATTGGAGAAAAAGAAATTAGAGAAGGACACACAATTATGACAAGAACGAAGAAGAAGGAAGTAGATACGGAAGAATTCATTCGACTGTTGACCTCGTGCCACATCGGACTCTCTATAACCGCTGAATTAAATTATAGTTCTTTTTCTCGTGCCGTCACTAAGTATTATCAAAGGATTTCTTTTCGTGTGCTGCTGAGGAGAGGAATTATTGGGAGAAAGCGAGGAGTCCAGGGAAAGACGAGTGGAGACCAAAACCTTGACGTCGCCGGTAGCGACCAAGATAAAGGAAGAGAGAAAGATCGAGAGACCGCCGCCATTATCGCCAGCACCAGCCTTCACACAGCTTCTGCATCCTCAGCATCGTCACCAGTATCGACCCAGGAGACTGCGAATTCCGCAACGGTGAGTGGGCTGCGCCCAGAAATTTTTGCTCATTTCTTTGTGAGTCAACGGCTCTCGCCGATTGATTGTAGAGTCAGTGAAGTGGTTTTACGAAATTTCTTGATAGTGCGCCAAGTGAATAGTCAAAGATTTTCCTCTTTCTATGTCGAAAATTCGTATTTACATTTTTGTAATTTGATGAAAAGAAAACTTAACCCCAAGCTTGTATAGCGAACTGCCTAATAAAATATAAGATAGATCTTTGTGATTTTTCGTTTTAAATAAATAAAACAATAAGAAATCATAAAAAAAACAAACTGAAGAGATGAATTATTCGTTGCTCTTAAACAAACACGTTCGTCCTTTCTTTCACAATAACAGATACACGAACTTTGGTAGGAAAATTTAATAGACGTTCAAATACTATAATTACTGTAAATTTTAATAATTTAATTAATAAGGTTATGTTAAGCTGAGATATGTGACAAAACCCTTATCAAAATAATAATGAATTGATAAATACTAATATATGTAATTAAGTTATTATATGACAAATTAATTTATTTTACAAGTTCATTAAAATAATAAATCAAAATATAAATATTAAGCACTCGCGATATCGTTTTTTCTGTCACATATGATGTGCTAGTCTACTTTATCATTTAGAAAATCTAAAAAAAACTGAAAACTATTAATGCTCATTCAGAATGTAACGATCAACTTTCTTAAAGTTTATGGTTGTTTTTTGACACAATTTTTCTACCATCGCCTTTAAAGTGTATAATATTGTATTCAAAGAGGATATGTTAATTTTAATAAATTATATTGAAGCAAAAATATCATAAGAGATATCATATTAACTTGTGTTGCAAAAACTTATATAAAAATCTCATATATTTTTTCGTAACTTACAAAAAAAAGAAAACCACAAACATAGATAATAATTTAATAACTATGTATAAAAAATGAAAATTAATGATAACGAATAACATAAAGTATTTATTTATTATTTGTCATTGGATTGAAAATATTATAAATTTTGTATTTTTAAATTGTACAAGTATGAAAGATATTAAAAAATCAACAAGGGATACAAGTGATAATAATGAATAATAATATTATAAATGTAATAATTGAAGTTTTGTTTTTACACAGGTACGTAGTTACCGGATAAACGAGAAAAACAGGTAAAATTAGTTTAAGATGATCGTATGGAGTGTACAAGTACCGTGCTGTCCTCTAAATCAGGCCTGCTCGGCGCTTGTAGCCCCTTCATTGTTGGATTATTTTTTATTAAATTGAAAAAGGTTTCTTAAAGATCATCATATAATTTTTAACTCTTGATAATGATTTTGATATAGCTTAATATTAATAATGTCTTATTACATAATATAATTAAACTTGCGTTGTAAAGCCTTATAGAATAATGTTTTCTTTTCAAAAATATAAAGTTTTTATCATGCATCCATAAACCTTTCATAATTATAATATCCAATAAATATATTTGCGTAACATTACATAGAATAAGAAGTAATAATGGAAATAATAATAAACTCTTTTACACATATAAAAAATAGAAAAAATGCTGTGTCATGATTAATGATAATTGAAAGAAAATGTAATTAATATCTCGCTACAGTTTTCAGATGGATGTCGTATAACTATATCGTTGCAAAACCCGCCCTTACAACACCCTATGCAGAATTATAAGAAGTAAAGTGATAAATAAAAAATGTTTATCGTTATTTACAACATATTTTTATTTCAATGTTGTAACAATGTTTATATTTAAAATTTTGAACAAATGAACATGATGTAAATAATGAATATAAAATAATAAGATAAGTAACGATAAAATAGTTTATATAAATATTCTAGGGTCACAAAATTTGGAATTTTGGAATAAATGATTCTCATTTGAATAAAAAGAAAATAATTGTATTCTGTAAAAAAATTGATTGTTATCAATCCAAAATTCATGCTGACAGCAAATATTAATTAAAATACCAGATCTCTACTCCCAGCTATTTTATGTCAGCAGATAATAATAATAATAATAATAGTATAAAAAAATATTACGCGCTACAAGCAAACGAAATTTGTAAAACAACCTAAAATTGGCGTAAGCTTTTGTGAAAAAAAAAGAAAACATTTCAATTTCTTCGACGTCAATAAATATATATCATGCAGAAATGTGCATAATCAAAAACTTATGTTTTTCATAGATCACTTAAAATTAATTGTAGATAAATAAAATTACTATTAAAATGTTAATTTTTAACTGATAATTATAGAAACAGTATTACAATGTAATATAGATTCGGTTAGGTGCGCATAAAACGTGCGTGGTGGTTACAATTGTTAGGTTATATTAATAGTAGAGTACTTTACTTAATGAGTTTTTCTTTACGTAGATTTTAGAAATTTTTTTTAATTAATAATTTATACTTATTTTCTGTCAATAGATATATATCACATAAGCATCTATTATTTATCCCTTCTTAAAAAAATGATGAGCCGCCATGTTGAAGCATCTAAAGATCGAATCCTGATTGGTCGATATAGAATAGGCGCCAAAAATTAAATTTTAAGGGGTTTAAATTTTTTAAATAAATAAAAATTAATTTCTAGGCATTGTTTTTTAAATGTAATAAAAGTAACTCAATTAAAATAGAATAAGAATATTTTATTTTAAACCAAGCAATATTATTTATGTATATAACCAATGTATAGTTTAATGATAAAATATATAACTATGAGCACAAGCAAGGTGACTACCTTTTATTTAAAGATTCCAGTAAAATTGTAAAGGCATCAAATAATATAACAATTCAGATAAGTAATTTATTCCTTTATTGCATAAGTATTGCTTAATGCAGGTACAATATGTATATATTTTTAATTGTTTTTCATTTAAAAATAAGTATAGTAATAGCAATTAATAAAGGTTTGAGGTTATGAAAGTTTTATTATTCTATATTTCTATTACTCAGATTAAAAATCATCAAAGTACCAAAAAAAAGTAATATATTTAAGTAATGTTTTAAAGATAAATTTATGTGCACATTTTAATAAAAAAAATAAGGTTAGAATAAATGAAGATCAAAATTTACTGCTAACAATGGATGATACAATTGACGAACAAACTGTATGTCTATTTTTAATGAAAATTTAAAGAATCTACTTATACGAGTGTGCTATTTCATAATATATAATACTATATAGTTAAACTTATTATATTAAATATTAATACATAAAGAAATAGAAGTATAAAATGTGTGTTTTCAGTAAATGTAGTTTGAAAATAATTTGCACACTGATAAAAGTATGACTACGATAGGCAGCTTTGTTATAGATTAACATATAAAATTTGTATTACAGTTGACGAACAAGCTATATGTCTATTTTTAATGAAAATTTGAATAATTTACTTATTCCTTTTATATAAGTGTGCTATTTTATGATATACGATGAATTAATATTTAATATAATGTATTTAACTGAATAGTTTGCTTATACGAGTGAGTTATTTTATTATATACATTACTATTTAACTAAATATTAATACATGAAATTAAAAAATGGAAAAACAATTTATGTTTTAATGAATAAAGCTTAAAAATAATTAACATGCTGATAAAATTATAACTATAGTAAGCATCTTTTTTATAGATTTGTATTTCAAATTTGCATTACAGTTGACAAACAAGCCACATGACTATATTTTCAATAAAAAGTTGAATATTTACTAATATAGGTGTGCTATATTTTATAATATACAATGAATTAATATTTAATATAATATATTTAACTGATTAGTTTACTTATACATATGGGTTATTTTATAATATACAGACATAAGCTGAAATAACTTGGGCGCCTATGCACTTTCTACTCAACTGTAGTTATTTGAGCTATCAGACCTGAGTTTCAGCCTGAAAAAAATCAGATTCAAATGTAATTGATAATTTTTTGTTATTATAATATTAACTAATAAAACTTCTTTTTAGCTTAAATATACATTAAATAAAAAAGTTTGATCCATGAATAGTTTTAAAAACCCTTATCTGATGCTTAAAATCCTTTTGATTAGTTAAAAACTTGATTTTGTTTATTTAATAACACTATTCAAAATGAAATAATGTTGTATGTATATCATGTCTTAAGATTTATGAGTTATAAATATAATTTAATATACTTTTACTTTCTCATAGAGAAAACATTGTATCAATAAAAAAATTTGTTTTATTTCTTTATTAATTTGTACATATTTAGACTCGTGGAAAAAAGTGGTTTCCACCCTGTTAAAAAAAATCAGGCGAGAAATCACCTGATTTCTTAGGTGATTTATCATGCCAAAATCTCATGTAATGATCTCTCACCTGATTTTTTTTTTGTAGGGCAGAAAGTGTCTGTATGTATGTGTGTGTGTATGTACTCATTACGTCAATTAGATCTCGAAAAGTACTCGACAGATTTCCTTCAAATTTTGCATACAATTTATTTTTTTGTCTAACTGGTACGGAAGCTATTGAAAACTGGTTTTCTTGGCATAGTTTTAATTTTAGAACAATTTAAAACATTTTTTTTCAATTCTAATTTTTAATTTTTTTTTGTATTTTACTTTAAGTACTCGATGGGTTTGCTCTAAAATTTGCTTGGAAATTATTTGCGACTACCAAAAGAAAAACTTCTGAAAACTGATTTTCTTAACGTGGTTTTAATTTTAGATAATTTTGTAAAATTTGAAAAAAAAATTTCATTTTTCTTTTATTTTACGTAAATTACTCGATAGATTTGCCCCAAAATTCGCATGTAAGTTATCCGCTATTGTCAGAAGAAAAAAATTTTTAAAAACTAATTTTCTTAGCGCAGTTTTAATTTTAGAGCATTTTGAAAATTTTGAAAAAATTTTAATTTGAAACCACTTTTTTCGACTCCCTGAGTCTAAATATGTACAAATTAACGAAAAAATAGAAAACATTTTTTCACCGATACAATAATTTTTTCATGAGAAAGCAAAATGAAATCAAAATACTCTAACGCAATGAGCTCTCTATGAGAAAGCATTACACCAAAGCACTTGGCAGCGTTTTTGTAAATGCTTAAGTTCAAATAAATGCAATAGATATATTTATTATTACCTATAATGCGGTTATTAAGTAGCTAAGTAAAGTCATTTATTTAATAGTCATTAAATATATAAAGATGAAAAAGATGCTTTTGTAATTTTAAATAATGAGGGATTTTTAAACTCTTATTACCAATAATAGTATTTAAAAATTTAATTTACTGTAATATTTAATTTAATTTAATGCTATCCAATTATTAGTATTATTTTCATACATTATTTTAAAACTCGGAAATTGATAGTGATGAAAATCATTAATGAATCAGATGAAATGTTTCTTCTAGAATATTTAAATTCTTTTAATCCTTCCAGTAAATTACATTTGAGAGAAAAATTTATTGTAATGCTTATAAGAAATATAAGTATTAATAAAGGTTCATGCAATAGTGCGAGATTGCAAATTTTAGAATTTTCTAATCATTTATTAAAATGTAAAATTTTGTTTCCAAACCGTAGTAGATTATATTGTGAAAATGAATATTCCTTTTACATTTAAAAGAACGTAATTTTCATGTGAATTATCTTTTGCTATGACGATTAATAAATTACATGGACAAACGTTTGATAATATAATTATTGTTTTAAGGAACTGAACACGGTTAAAAACAATTGTGTAATCTGTTAACTTTTTTTTCTGTTACTAAATTGTTTGTTGAAGTAACAAACAAGGATGTGACGATTTAACAGACTTTATGTCAGTTGATTCTGAAAATGTCCGTAACAAACGACTAGAACAGATAGTCCAGGGGCAAACTACATAAATCTTGGTCGATCAAGGTCCTCAATTCTACCCAGGTTTTTTTATGTATTTTTGACCTGCTGAATCCGAATTTTTTGGGTAGAATGTCTGAAAATGGTGCATTTAATAATTATTAACAATTTTTATAAACAAATTATAAAAATACACTTAAAAAAAAATTTTATCATATTTTTTTAGTTCATTTTGAGTAAAAAAGGTTCTCATGAACATATTGCTAAAATGCACTGAATCGGCAGAAAACAAATCGCAAAGTTTGAAAAAATGCGATTTTTTAAAAAACGGTACTTTTTTGAGCGATTAAGAGGCGGTTGGAACCATTTGCCGCTTGGTGGCGCTGCAAGTGAGAAAAGAATATATGGATTTACAATTTATTAAGACAATAATATACCTTTAATGTTGTCAATAACTCTTGCTATATATATGTAGAATAATTATTGATGCTAACCTTGTTGGAAAAGTCTAAAATATTTTTGTAAAGCGAAAAATTCTGCGCGTAATAGAGTCGATGTAAACATGTGTATTTTTCTTTAGTGCGATAGAGAAAGTAATACTAAAGAATGATGAATACATATGCTCACGCCGGCTCTATCTCGCGCTGCATTTTTCGCTTTACAACAATATTTTAGATTTTTCAAACAAGATTAGCATCAATAATTATTCTACATATATAAGGCTAGAGTTATTGACAACATTAGGGGTATATTATTGTTTCAGTAAATTGTAAATCGCTGAATAAAAATTATTTTACATTTTTCTCTCACCTAACCGCAGCGCCCCTATGCGGCAAATAATCATTATAAATACGGTCGCTAACTACTGTAATCTTTAAGTTTATATTTTAACAAACAATTTAAGCTATTGTGAGTTAAAATGAAATCAGTAGAAGCTGAGCTATAGGCTGTCAAAATTTTGAAAAATCGCGTTTTTTCAAACTGCGATTTTTTTTTGCCGATTCAGTTCATTTTAGCAATATGTTCATGAGAACCTTGTTTACTCAAAATGACCTAAAAAATATCATAATTTTTTTTTTTCGAAAAATCGCATTATTATAATTTGTTTATAAAAATTGTTAATAATTATTAAAATTATATCATTGTAAATGTTACGAAAGCTATTCATTAGACAACGAATATCATATTATAAACGAATATAATATTCTATAAGATATAATAAAAAACGTTCTTTCTAATATTTCTTGAGTTCTTGTACATTTATTAATTTAAAAGTGAATTTAAAAAAATAAAACTATATATAAAACGTGTATGTATGTGTACGGAAAACAAGACCAAAAAAAGTTTTAGTACATTGACAGACAATGTCTGTAATTTATAAGTAAAATTTTAACAGAAATTTGTTTGTTAAATCCTTAAAAGACATTTTGTCTGTTAAAGTAACACACATTTTTGTCTATTAATGGTTTTAACAGACTTTGTCTTTGATATTTCTAACTGTGAATAAACTAATAGCAGCAGCTGTTTCAATTTTTCTTTATTTCTATAAGAGAAAAAACGACTTTTCTCCTCTATTTTTTAGAGAGGCCACTTCAGGTGCTAAAACATAAAATTTAATAACAACTGATAACAGTTTCTTAATGATTAAAAATTTCTAAATTCACCAACAATACATTAAAAATACATCACCTAAAACAATACATTTTAGGCTTAACAATAAAAATAAAAAATGAAACTTACAAGTATTAAACATGTGGTATTACATAACTGTTAAACTATCTTTGTTTTATAAAAATATATAATAATAGATATTTCTATTAATAATAAAAATTTTCGCAATCTAATATGCGTCGTCATGATCTGCGTGACATTATGAAGTATAAGTTATTTCAACGAATATAGACGCTGATAGAAGCGTACTCTTAAATGGGAAATTTCTGCTAAAAATGAGTTAGTTCTGTTACCCAGCTACTTGGGGACAAATCCCATGTATTTTTATATCTATATATATCATATATATAGCACATTTTTCATATGTATAGATATACAAACAATGTTGAAGTGTTACCCAGGCTTTCGGACGAAAAATGTAAGCCAGAAGAATCCTTCTATAAGTGTCTATCTTCTTTGGTTATACAAATCTTTAACATAAGTAATTTAGGTGAGTTACGTTTGTACAAAGTGACTAGCAAGTGTGTTCTTTTATGTACTTGGTATTTGATTCAAGATTTTGACTCACATGAATGAATTTGATTTAATTATATTCAATCTAATTTAACAATTATTGTGTTTTATTGTAAATAATTTATTCTTGAAACCGTTTTATCAGAAAAATTAATTTCTTTTTAATAATTCAACTATGTATTTATTATATACGTTGTTTAATTTTTCAGTGTCGTGTATTATTGCAATTTTCATATTTTTTAATATATATCATTTCTGATAACAATCTTTTTTGATAGTTGCATTCAGTGTCTAATATGTTTGAGGTTCCTATGTTTGTATCAAAGCTATGGCTAGAATTTTTACAGTGTGTAACCAACGCAGATTTGTCTCTATTATGTTTCAAATCACTTATATGTTGTAAATAAAGAAAAATTGAAACAGATACTGCTATTAGTTTATTCAATTGCTTAAAAAAATTTTTAGCTGTTGTTTGCTGTTCAAAAGAATAATATAATTATTGATTGATGAAAAGAAGTTTTTGATCATGGTCAGTTGTATACTGCGATATCTAGAGTTTGATCTTATATCCTACATGCCAAAAAACTAATATAAATATTGAAAATTATGTATGTAAAAAATTATATTAAAAATTTCTTTTAATTTAATTTTTTTATTTTTTGATGACATATTAAAGGCACTTCGTACTGTTTGATTTTAAGGATCATAATTTTAGTTTTTATTTAAAATTAATTTTTGATAGATGACCACTCATCATTTTTTTAAAAACAATAAAATTGTTATTAAAATAATTTCGTTTATTAAAATTACTTATCATGTTTATAGATGTTATTATATCCATAGTTGACCCTGGAGTATAAATTTGTTGCGCGCTTCGCACGCATGAATGTAGCTAGTTTATTAAAATTGGATATAAATATTAAGTATCTCAATTAACGACAAAAACATTTGTAAATATCAGATACATGTAAATGCAAGGGCCAATTTTTATACGATTAGATCCACAACGTAATCTTTTATATGCCCGGTGCGCCCTCTGTAGGATCATAAGAAAATTGTAGCTACAGGTACCGAGCTGTCTTGTAAAGCAGGCCTGCTCGGTACTCGTAGACTCAAATCTGAACAGATACAGAATAATTACGAAATATTCATCGTAATTTGAAACCTGTTTTCATACATAACTATTTTTATTACAGACATTTTGTGGAAAACACTTTTTTCGACTCCCTGAGTCCTAATATGTACAAATTAATGAAAAAATAAACAACAATTTTTTTTTGCCTATACAATGATTTTTCTATGAGCCCGAGAAACCTTTTCAATGTGGCAGCCAGACGCGCCTGCGCGGGCCTAACTCGGTTACCGCAAGGGGGCCGAATCTGTAAAGAATCTGGCGGTGCATTCGGGCCCGATTCGGCTAGATGAAAATGCCATATTCTCAGCAGTATATACCGCTTATGTCAAGCAGCTGATTGCCAAAATACGGCTACTGCTATTTTGATTTTGAGGTTAATTTGAATTCGTTTTCACCTCTTACAGCTGTGTTTTAAAATTTGTATAAAAAGTGAAAGTATTTTTTTAAAATGATTGTCAAAAAAAAACAAAAAAATAACCTCAGATCAAGTAAATAAAAAATGCTTTTAGATAAAAACGCCGAAGATACTTTTTTAATTGTAAATAAGGAATCTACGAGCAAGATTGATTTTAATCAATTTCATTGTTAAACTTTGTTTGGTTATTTTTGAAGCTGACTTATCAAATGATTAAATGATACATTGCACTGCAAATCAGAACAATTATTCTGAATTATCCTGCGATAATATCAGTTTCCAAGATTCTAGTGATTATAACAGCAGTAGTGACTTAGATAATATTAGTGAAAAACAAATTTTTTGTAAAAAAAGTTGTGATAAAAAAAGCATAAGTGTTTCATAATTTGTAAAAAATTGAGATTATGTGCCATTAATTTCTTGATAGTGCAAAGCATAATAAATACTCTTTTGGGAATTTTTCACTGAGTTTAAAAGGCATCCTCCCAAATTAATTAATTAATTTATTTATTAAACTAATTATAATAATTATCATAATTAATGTATTAATTTTATTTGCACTGTATGTAAAACAATTAACTTTAGAAAAGTACTTAACTACTACTTAAAAAAGTATACATATAGGTTATGTCATCGGATATATGATAATTTATAAATTTATAATACAAAAGTTGGCATGCGCGATAGGCCCGAGCTTTCCGCCCGATTCTTGAAACTGTGGTGCCGTCTTGGGTGCGGAAAGGCTAGCACTGCGGGGCCAATATGGCGAGTCTGGCACCCTCATCGGCCCGAATTCGAGCCACAACGAAAAGGTTTCTCGGGAGAAAGCTAAATGTGTTAAAAATACCAAAATTAAAGGTGTGCGAAAAAGACAAAATTAAATAAATAATTATTTTAATAATAATTAATTTTAAAAATCTAGTTTTTTTTTACAATTATATTAAATATATTTTAAAAATATTTTATCTGATTGTAAATTAAATATAATTTGTATATAATTGTACATAATCTCTATAATATTGTATCCTCTTGCAAACAGTACTTGTATACAATTTCTATATAATTTATGTACAATGTTTACGCACCTATTCTTTATTAAAATTGAATGTAATCTCAAATAAACAACAAAAACATTTGTAAATAGAGCCTATCAGATACATGTTAATGCAGGAGCCAATTTTCATATAATTAGATCCACAACGTAATCTTTTATATGCCCGGTGCGCCCTCTGTAGAATCATAAGAAAATTGTAGCTACAGGTACCGAGCTGTCTTGTAAAGCAGGTCTGCCCGGTACTTGTAGACTCAAACCTGAGCAGATACAGAATTATTACGGAATATTTATCGTAATTTGCAACCTGTTTTCAAATATCATTATTTTTATGAGATTTGACACGTATAAATAAAACAAATAAAATATAGTTAGAAAAATATCGTTAAAAGAAAAAAAAATTTTAAACACAACAAATTTTAGATTCTAAAAACCATATTTCTTATAACAGATAGTATAACAATATTTATTTTGTGAAAAACATCATAATTACAAATAAAACAAATAAATTAGACGATCAAAAGTTAAATCGAAATTAACGGGAGGTATGAGCTGATGAAAATAAATTTGCTTTTTTTATTTTATTACAATTTTTATAAATTTATTATTTTGGTAGATTACTTGCCCGCAATAAAGCTATACTAATATAATCAATCTTTACAAATAAAAAATCGGTTGGACTTGTCTTGTTTTAGAAACTTGAAAAATAATTTATCAAGATCGATAAACATAATCTCAAAATACTATACATTGGAATTTTTTTATAACTTTTGATGTGTACTATTTTGGTGAATTTCATGAGTATATTACAAAAGAACTTGATTCCATGCACCATTTGTACTCATAAACTTTGAATTAAAATATTATAAAAGGAGCTTCATAATCTCTTAGAGGAGGCCGTATCATTCTGTCCTTGTCTAATCTAAATTTTCTTTATTATTAATAAATTAAATATTTTCATAGAAAAGTAAGACAACCGCCCAATAGAGCAAAAGACAAGCAAACGATTCTTTTTTATGGAAAAATATGAAATTTTGATTATTTTTCGAGTGAAGTCTGAAACGGAAAAACAATCGAACTTGATTGAGTTGATTCAACTGTTTTTCCGTTTCAGACTTCACTCGAAAAATAATCAAAATTTCGTATTTTTTCATAAAAAAGAATCGTTTGCTTGTCTTTTGCTCTATTGGGCGGTTGTCTTACTTTTCTATGAAAATATTTAATTTATTAATAATAAAGAAAATTTAGATTAGACAAGGACAGAACTATACGGCCACCTCTTAAAAAACTTTGTTCTTATTATTAAATTTTTTCTTATTGATATTAAAATATTAATATACTAGAAAAAACAAATCTCTGTCGCCATCTATGAAATAAAACAATTATTTGTACTAAAAAGGTATATCACATATCGCTACCTATGAGACGGTGAAGGAATCAAGCTTTGCGATGATTTATTCATTATTTTTATCTACTTTATCGACCGAAATACTTAGCTCCCAACTGTGTTTACATCTAGCCTTTTACATCCCCTTAAATAAATATTAATTACTTTATTTTTATTTCTGGTCTTCCTTATAGTTTTCTCGACCCTTCTTTACATTTGTCAATTTCTTACGCTTGAATAAAAATCATTTTAAAGAACATTACAAAAAAAAATAAAACATAAGATTGCTGAATTAAAAAATAAATACGTTTGCTTGTTATAAAAACGTTAAAAAAAACCTAAGATTCCTGAAAAAAAATAAGTACGCTCGCTTGTTATAAATTCGCTTTTCATATTTAATAAATAATCTTTTTAAATTTTATTCCTTGTGATGTATTTTATACATCCCCCTTCCTTAAGCGGGACACGCAGTGGACTGTTTAATTTGCGCTGGTCCGCACGCATTATCTTATAATTTTCGCCTGCTCGCTAGTTACGTTTTCTTTACGCTGAAAAAAAAAACAAATTTGTTAAAAATCCTACCTTATCACCCATTTTATCAAAAGAAAAAAAATTTTAATAATAGAAAAACTAATCACTTACAGTCTCTTTATGTTCGTAGTGCCTGATGATTGCTTTGGATCGCTGTTGGTCGGTTGTACATCCTTGGTCGCACTCTTTCCTCTATTTAACTTATTTATTGTTTTGGCCCATAGATGCGGCGTAATATGGCATCTTGGGTCGTTACTGGGAGGCCGGCGATACTCTGCATCAACTGGCGCGTCTCTTCAGCACTGGGTGCAAGGCCAGACGCTTGAGTTGTCGTGGTATCGGTTGCTGGAATGGTGGTTGCTGTGGTTGTTGTTGCTGTTGTGGTGGTTGGTCGCGTAACTGTTGCCGTTGTATCCCTGTGACGACTGACGCTCCGCTCTGAGTGCTCAAGTGGCGGTCGCTGTCTCGAGGTTTCCCTTGTTTGCCTATATGCGTTTCTCTGGGGACGTCAGGGGGTGGACGATGAGCGGTTCTGGGGGGTTCATAGTTCCCGTATTGTTCTTTGAGTCATTCTCGATGCGCCTCTGGGGCAGTTTTCCAGGCGGATGTCTCTTCACCCGCAATTGGTGCATAGCGTCCAGTATGTAGGTTCCGGTCATCTGCGTCTGGGGTGGCCTGGTCGCCAGCAGTTGAGGCAGGTCCTTGGAGGTGGGTCAATGTACGGATCAGTTGGAATATGCTTGATGTCTCCAAACATTACACCGGTCATCTCATGAAGGTCACGTCGCTGAGATCTGGGTACTGGTGGAGGTGGCCGAGAGTCTGCAAGCTCCAGTTTAAAACTAGGAGTCCTAGCGGGTTCACCCTTCGACTTGCAGTCGACTCGGGCTCTTTTTGTGCTGCTCGCTGGGAATCGAATCGTCTACAAAAAAGTAGCAAAAAAAAACTTATTTTTATCACACTGAGCTCAATTAGATTCCAAGTTACTTGAGGTTTTGCAAGGTTATATATCGCTTTAGATCGTTCACGTGCGCTTTTGCTATTTTCTTATGCGTTCCCGTCTCTACTATATAAACCGTAGGTGATTTCACCTCTAAGATTTTATACGGCAATTCGTATTTAGTCGCTAGTTTTGCGGAAAAACGTTGTGCTGTATTTGGTAACACGTGAGTGCGTCGCATCACTAAATCTCCTACGAAAAACCTAACGTCACGTTTCCCTTTATTATATCTATTTTCTTGTTTTTCTTGAGTATCAGCTATAAATTCAGCTACTAAATCTCTCAATGCATCAAACCTATTTATTCTATCTTTCCATATTTCTGGGTCTATTTTTACTACTGGTTTAGTTGCTTCTACTTCGCATCGCAAACTTTTAACTGGCTTCAGCTGCCTTCCATAATTTAAGAAAACTGGTGAGACTTTAGTCGTTGCTTGCGTCAAAGTATTTACTGCGTGTCTAGACTCATGTATGTGTTGGTCCCAATTTCTATAGTCTACGCCAGCAAAAGAAGCCATCATCATTTTTAATGTTCTGTTACTTCTTTTAACTGGGTTCGCTTGTGGGTGGTATGGAGGTGTGGTCACGTGTTTTATTCCATATTCTTCTAAAATTTGTTTCAAATGTTTACTGTCGAACTCTTTCCTATTGTCTGTAAGGAGATATTCTGGTGTTTCCCATCCAAATAAAATTAACTCTTTTAACGTTTTTGCTACTCCTTTGCCGTCAGCTGATCTAAGGGGTTTTACTTCTATCCACCTTGTGAATAAATCTTGGAATATACCAAGTATTTATACTGACTTTTACTCGATGGAAGCTCCATTAGGTCTGCTACCACAACCACCCATGGTCGCTTTACGATTCTTTTGCCCATAAGTTCTTGTTACCCAGTTTGTGGCGCATTATACATCTGACATTCCTTGCATTCTTGTATAAAGACGTGATTATCATGGTAGACTCCAGGCCAATAATACTCACTTACGATTCTATTGTAAGTCTTCCCCATCCCTAAATGTTCCATAGAGGGTGCACGATGCGCGTCCTGTAATACTCTTTCTCTATGTTCCACTGCTACTACTAATCTCCATCCTTCTTCTGGTGTTGTTATTGGGTCTATAAGTGAATTGCGTCGGAACCTGTATAATAAATCTTCTTCTACTTTCCAACTTGAATATTTAAAGGGGTATTCTTCCACTTCTTGACGCTTTTTAATGTATCAGGGGTCGCCGATTTCCAAAAATGCTGAAATTTCCTCGTCGTTTTCATACATCTTAGATAACACGTCTGGCAACTGATTTAATGTACCTCTTTTATGTATAATTTTAAACTCCCATTATTGTAGCTCTAATGCTTATCTTGCAAGTCTACCAATTGGTTTTTTCATAGTTCTTAACCATTTGAGGGCGCTATGGTCCGTGATTACTCTGAAGAAATATCCTTTAAAGTAAGTTCGCAGCTTAATTATTGCCCAGATTACAGCTGAGCACTCCTTTTCTGTTGTTGAGTAATTTTTCTCTGTTGCTGTTAAAACTCTGCTTATATATACTATTGGGTGTTCTCCATCTTCAAGCTCTTGTGTTAATACTGCTCTTACCACATAGTTACTCGCGTCGCATTGAATGTTCAATTGTTTCGAGAAATCTGATCAAGTTAAAACTGGTGCTGTCGTTAGAGCTTTCTTAAATCTCTTGCTCCTCTGTCCATTCCCATTTCTTATCTTTACGTAGTAACTTCAAGAGAGGTATCTTCATTTCTGAGTCTTTATCTATGAATCTTGAGTACCACCCTATCATACCTAAAAATCTTCGTAGTTGTCTCACATTTCTTGGTGCTGGGTATTCTATAACTGGTGCTATTTTTTCTGGATTTGGTCGCAAGCCTTCACCATCTAACAGATAGCCTAAGTATTTTACTTGCGAGCAGCAAAAATCACATTTTTTTCCATTCACTGATAAACCCGCGTCGACTAGTTTCTTTAGCACTATTTCAAGCCATTTTCAATGCTCTTCAATGGTCTCTGTTACAATAATTATGTCATCAAGGTAACCGAACAAATATGGTTCGAATTCTGTTCCAAAGAAGGCGCCGATGAGCCGCTGAAATGTCATTGGTGCGTTAGTCGAACCGAACGGTAGACGTCTGAACTGAAAGAGACCTGCTCCGGGTATTGAGGAAGCTGTGTATTTCCTGCTTGACTCTTTCATTATTACTTGAAAATAAGCTTGTGTCAGGTCGATCGTTGATATGTATTTCGCTTTTCTCAGTTTATCTAAGATGCAGCCTATACTCGGTATCGGGTATGCATCCTTGATGGTTACCTTGTTTAGGTTCTGATAGTCTACGCAGAAACGATATTCTCTAGCACATTCCTAGAGATGGTCGCACCCGGTCACCGGCTCGCCGCCTCTGGATATGCCTCACCGCAGCCTTCTTTCTTTCCCTTTATTTCGCCTTTTCTTTTTATTTAATCCACGACTTCGCTGCTCTTGTTTCTATCTCTGCTCCTGAACTTAATTTCACTCAAGTGTACTCAACGGTTGCTGACCCAAGAATGTCCTCTCTCAAGAAGAAAGAAATTATACTCTTTTCTGTTCTGTTGTCTATCTTTGTCACACTTAATTATTCTCTATCTTCTGTCCTGGTTTTTTACTTTTTTTTTAGTTTCTGCTTTGATCTCCTCAGTTACGAGTCGCAATTGACAGCTTAATCGACCTTTGGTCGCGGATCTTCTATCTCTATCATATTAGTAAATTTTTATACTGTACTCGAAGTTGCTATGTTGCTTCAAGCAGTAGAATCATCGATTATCGAAGATTTCTACACATAGCTATTTCTTATTAGTCGATTTTACATGTGTTTGTACAGTTACGTGGCGCAACGTTGAAATATCTAGTTATGCGTATATATCTATAGGTGTATATATATATATATATCTCCCTATATTATATAGTTATATGAACCAAAATTCAGTCGGTGCCCCCCCCCCACAGCCCCCCACATGATTTTTATTAATTAAATAACGTAAATTTACGTTATTTTATGTTATCGATCATTACCCCCCCCCCCACGTCCCCCCACAGACCCCCCACAGTCACCCCCACAACCCCCCACAATCCCCCCCACAACCCCCCACAATCCCCCCCCAACTCAACAATATATAATACATGCTTACGTAATGGTCGAAAGTAACAGAATGAACTTCTTTCGTAATAATCAAAAACAATTGCGAATAGAATGTTATCAAGGTTTATTAGATCATGTAAAAAATAGTGCTTCAAATGTTTCAACAAATTTTGAAAATAAAGAAAGAATTGGAAATCTTTTTATCTTACCGTCAACATATATTGGAAGTCCAAGATATATGCAACAATATTACCAAGATGCAATGGCAATAATGAGAACTGTAGGAAAACCTGATTTATTCATAACAATGACATGTAACCCAAAATGGAAAGAACTTAAAGAAATTTTAAAAAATTTTCCTGAAGGAACAACTCCTAATGATATACCAAATATTACAGTAAGATTATTTTATTCAAAATTTAAAATGCTATTAAATGATATAATAAAAATGAAATTTTTGGTCCTGTAATAGCTTATGTATTTTCCATAGAATTTCAAAAAGAGGATTACCTCATGCACATATCATTATCACATTACACCATAATCATAAAATATTTACTGTAGAATCTATTGATAAGTATATTTCAGCTGAAATACCATCATCGGAAAATATATATTTACAAAAATTAGTAATTAAACATATGTTACACGGACCACATACTAGCAAATCTCCATGTTATGATGAAAATAAAAATATATGTAAAAAAATTTTCCAAAACCATTTACTGAATGTACTAAAATTGAAGAAAATAAATATCCACAATACAAACGACGAAATAATATTTCTGATAATTATATCTACAATTTTAAAAATAACAAAAAAATTATAAAAGTTGATAATTCAATGGTAATTCCTTACAATAGTTTTTTATTAGCAAAATATGCTGCTCATATTAATACTGAACTTTGTATGTCAATACAAAGTATTAAATATATTTACGACTATATTTATAAAGGAGTAGATAAAGCATATTGCAAAATAAAAGAAAATAAAATAAAAGAAAATGAAGAAGAAGTATATGATGAAATAACACAATATATAGATGGTAGATACTTAAGTCCAATGGAAGCAGCATGGAGATTACAAGAATTACCATTATGTGGCAGAAGTCATTCTGTAATAAGATTAAGTATTCATACAGAAAATCAACAAAAAATAATTTTTAATGAAAATGATATAGATTCAGCATTAAATAAATACGAAACAACGTTAACCGCATGGTTTACTTTGAATAAAAAAGATGATTTTGCTAAAAAAATTAAATATGTTAACATACCACAATATTATATTTTCAATTCTAACACAAAATCTTGGATAAAACGATCAAAAAATAGAAAAAACATAGCTATTGGTAGATTAAATGTAGTATCTCCTAAAGATAGTGAACGTTTTTTTTTAAATTAATATTAAATAGAATAAAAGGTGCAACATCTTATACAGATTTACGAACTCACGAAAATATTACTTATAATACTTATAAAGAAACAGCTTTAGCAATGAATTTAATTGAGCACGAAAATGAAATTTATTATATTTTTGAAGAAGCATGTCAAGTTATGTTACCAATACAACTACGTAAATTTTTTGCATGTTTTTTACTATGTGAAAATATTCAAGGTAAAATTATTTGGAACAAATATAAAAATTTTTTACAGAAGATTTTAAAGATAATAAAGAAAATAAAGCTTTATCACATATTAATCAAATATTAAATTTAGAAGATATGTCATGTGAAAATTTTGGTTTACCAGAACCAAATAAAACATACATTGAAGAAAATGAAGAAATTAATGATGAAATTATAAATTTTAGTAAAAAAAATTTGATAAAATGTATAAACAATTAAATAATGATCAAAAACAAATTTTTGAAAAAATAATAAATAATAAACAAAAATATTTTTCATAGATGGACCAGGAGGTTCCGGAAAAACTTTCTTATACAAAACATCAATATATTATTATATAAGCATTAAAAAAAAATTTTTATCGATGGCTTGGACCGGAATAGCTTCAATTTTATTACCTAAAGGTTTAACAAGTCACAGAACTTTTAGATTACCATTGGATTTAAATAACATTGAAAGCGCATTTTTAAAATTTAATTCAGATAAAAAAAAATTAAGAGAAACAGATATTTCATATTTTTAAATTAAAAAAAAACATAAGATCTAATAATGACAGTTTCTCTTTATTTTTATTAAATATAGGAGAAGGAAACATTAATCCATTTATTATTCCAGAAGAATGGAAAACTAATGACGTCTGTGCCAAAATTTATAAAAACATTAACGAAAATTATTGTTTTTCAAAAAATGTCATTTTGAGTACACATAATGAAGATGTAAATATTTTAAATAACAGAATTTTAAAATTAATTAAGAATGAAACAAAAACTTATTATAGCATTGACTATGCAACATACAAAGGTGTAGATCAAACGGATGATAATATTCATTTGAATTATCCAATAGAAATGTTAAATAACATAAGAGAAGGATTACCTCCACACGAACTGAAATTAAAAGTAAATACCATAATTATGTTAATTCGAAATTTAAGTATAAAAATGGATTATGTAATGGAACGCGATTAAAAATAACTAAATTATTCAAATATAACATAGAAGCACAAATAATTACTGGAGAAAATAAAGGAAATAAAGTTTTTATACCACGTATTACATTAAACACTAATGAATCATCATCTTTACCATTTATTTTATATAGAAAACAATTTCCTGTTATATTAGCTTTTGCTATAACAATTAATAAATCTCAAGGCCAAAGTTTCGAAAATATAGGAATATTCATCAAAAACCTTTATTTTCTCACGGGCAATTATATGTTGCTCTTTCACGTTGTAAAAATGTAAATAAAATATATATTCAAAATGAATCGGAAAACAAAGATATTATACCTAACATAGTTTGGAAAGAAATATTAGAAAAATAATTTTATTATAATTTAACAAAAATTTAATGTTATTTAAATAAATTTTTTATAAATTATTTTATTAATTAAACTTTATTTTTTTCAGGTTATATTTATATTAATTATAAACATTAAAAATTTTTAATAATATATAAATAAAAAAAACATAATGGAATGGAATTCAATTAATGATGTTGAAATTAACAATGTCAATGATCAACAATTGATGGAAAATTTAAATGATCAAATTGAAGAACATTTAAATTTCCAAGAAAAATATGAATATTATTTAGAAAGTCTAGATAATAATAGTTCAATAAGCAATACAATAATTTCTAAATTAAATAATATTATTAATTCGTATATAGAGGAAAATAATGAACAATTTGAATTTAAAAATTGGAATGAAGTACCAGAGTATTATAAATATTATGCGAATGAAATTATAAAATATAAAATAAATATAAGCGAACCAATAGCAGAATATTACTTTAATCAAAGTCATGAAATTTATTCTAATTATTTATTAAGATTAGCTAACATTATTAATAAAATATGAAAAATTAAAATAAATCATAAATATTTAAATATATAATAATAAATTTAAAAAAAATTTTTTAAATTATTAATATTATTAAAAACAAAAAAAATTAGAATATTTAAAAATTAACTAAAATATTTAAAAGTTATGATTATTTAAAATTTATAAAACGAAATTTTAATAAATAAATAATTTAACTAATAATAACAATAAATAAAAATTCATATTCATAACTTTTATACAGGTAAATATAGTATAAGTAAGTATAAAATAATTTAAAATTATTTTATTTATTTATTTGTTATATAAATAACTAAATTTTAAATAAAATATGATATAATGATCATGTAATAATTTCATTTACAATATCATAATAAATTTATAAATTTTAGTATGAATTTTTGATATATCTCATAAAATGTTTAAAATGAGAAAAAGATATAAAAAAGGAATTATAACAAAATAATCCTATAAATCTTATAAAACTCAAAATCATTACGATATATCAAATAATATACTAAATTATCAACAAAATTTTCAATATATTTTAAACTAATGATCATTAATATCATAACAATAATAACACTATTTTTAAGTTATACTACATATAATTAAATATATTATAAATATTTAAAATAAAATATATTTTATAAGACTAAGTGGTTTTTAGGGCTACTGGCGAGGGTTTCCACTAATCAAAAAATCTAACGCGCCATCAAGGTACCTCTATGTTACACACCTTTTTTAAAACTTCATATATTATATAATTATATTAACAAAAAAATTTTACAAATTTATTCAAAATTAATATTGATTTAAAAAATAAATATTTATAAGTTATATTGATAAAGGTTTGAAATGTAAGGTGGTGTGGAAAGCCGAACCTCAACACTATATATCTCTTCTTTTTTATATAAAAATAAAAAATAATGAATTAATAATAATTATATATATCTCTTCTTTTTGAAATATAATGAACAAAATAGTGTTGAGGTATTTTTATATAAAGTAACATAAATAATTAATATTAATAGAAATAGTAAAAATATTTATTTAGAGTTTAGATAAAAATTATATTATATAATAAATTAAATAATATTACATTATATAATATAATATTAATAATAAATGTTTAATATATAATTATATTTATAGCATAACTGGGGTTATGAGCAGCAGCGAGCAGGGGGTACCCCTAGTATATATATATATATATATATATATATATATATATATATATATATCCCTTTTATTTTCTCAAACTCGGCGGTTTCATGTATTGTACGTTATCTATTCTCTTCTGTATATATATATCATACATGCTCGTTCCTCTTTTCTGTTAAGCCAGAAGTCGTCTGTTCTATCTATCTTTCTCGCTCTTATGCTGTCACCATGACAGTTTCTGCTTCGTCACGTCGCTTCCAACTTCGTGTTGCCGCTTCGTTGTAACTCCTCGTGATTCGTTTATGTTATAGGAGTTAAAAATATGTTGATTAAAGTTTGTGCACATCTTTAGTATAGTACGCATCTCTGGGTTGGTCATGGTGTAGTGTGTGCCATGCGTATATGTTTATATAGAGCTACTGTCGCGCCCTACACTAGTATCTGGTTAACGTTTTCTTCTCGTTATTAATTTCTCGTATACTCTTGAAATTTTTCTTGTGGACGTTAATCCTGAGTTTCTGGTACATCTAGTATGTGTATATATACGCGTCGTGTTCATGAAGCCTTTATCATTTGCTGCACGCATGTATGGCATGTTCTCACTTGTGTGCATCATTACAGCTGATCCTTCTTGCTGTACTTCTGTCTTTGCATTTGCTGTTATTTTTAGTTTACGATGAATATTTTCTCTATTTAAATAACTATTAATTACTTTATTTTTATTTCTGGTCTTGCCCTATAGTTTTATCGATCCTCCTTTACATTTGTTAATTTCTTACTCTTATAGAAAAATCATTTTGAAGAACGTTACAAAAAAAAAGCATAAGATTTTTTAATTAAAAAATAAGTACGTTTGCTTGTTATAAATACGTTAAAAAAACCTAAGATTCCTGAAAAACAAATAAGTACGCTCGCTTGTTATAAATTCGCTTTTTATATTTGATAAATAATCTATTTAAATGTTGTTCTCTGTAATGTATTTTATACATCACAAGGTTTTGTTGAAAATCCTTTTTATTCTAGTTGACCCCAAAAGAATTTTTTTTCTCACGATCGGTGAAAGAGAAAATCTTGCAGATACAGCTGTTAAAATTGCTGAAACTGGATACATGCAAAGAATATTGGTAAGAGTTTAGAAGATCTTTGTTTACATTATGATATGACAGTTGGAAATTCTGTTGGTAATATTGTTCAAATTCCTGATGGTGTAGATTCTATGGACCCAACATATATGGAAGGCAAAGACTATTTTGTTGATTATAATAGAGTTCTTGATGATCTTAAATTTATAGGAACGTACAAAATTAAAAATCCATTAGATGGCTCTAGTGTTATAAAAGAAACCTCTGAACTTTTGATGTCAAAGGAATATTCTTGTGTAAGTGAAGAATTTATGCACAAATCAGCTTAATTTTTAAAAACAGTTGCAATTATAATTGCTAGGATTAGACAACATATTAAACTAGATGCCCCGATTTACAGGTATATTGCAAGTTTGACTGTGACACAACTTGTTGAATTCATTCATACAAGTAAGGAAAAATATATGGAAACAAAAATTAAAGCAGGCACTACAGTTAGTGCTTCAGTTGCACAAAGTATTGGAGAACCTGGTACTTGAATAACCTTGAAAACTTTCCATTTTGCTCGTGTAGCATCTATCAACATTACTCAAGATTCACCTCGTATTATTGAAATTATTAATGCTAATCTGGAAATCAGTACTCCAATTTCTTTTAACAGTGTGTTCCAAAATCATATCATCATTTTTCATTTAACAGATACTTTTTATAGAAAGTTAAGGCGCGGAAAATAGTGAATATTCAATCTTTCTTTTCTATTGATGAAACAACTGTTTAAAATAAGTAAATTTTTATTGAAAAATAAATATTTGAGTTTGCGATTACTCAAAGTCTTATTTGCCTTCAAAAGTAATTGTAATTATGATAATGAGTGTTGTTTAATTATTAATTAAGATTCTGATAAATAAATAACATTTTACTATATGATTTTCAAACTTATTTCAATAGTTTTTGAGTATTTAAACCAGATGATTATGTTTAGTATGCGACAGGCTATTTTCAATAAGAAAAATAAATAATACAGGAAAATTTATATTTTAAACTGTCATAACTCCTTATTAGTGGCTTTGACTTACACAATCTAAAATTTATTTAAAAGTTAATAAAATATAGAAAAAAATAAGTCCGCGAAAGCCAATTCGTGCAGTGGCGAACAATAAATAATTTCAATTACCCTGTTATACATCTATAAAACATCATGCTAACTCTCCTCTTCATTTACAACAAGAAGTGTTCCTACGAATTTTTCTCTAAAACATCAGAATTTTCAGAAAAAAAAAATGATAAGGTTGGGACTGTTCCAAAAATTTGGAAAAATGTTCAAATTTCAAGGTCCTGTAGCTCTTGACCATTCAATTTAGATCCTTGAAAATCTTTTTATATATTTTGGGTAATAGAAAGAATAAATTCTCAGAATTTCAGCGATTTTTATTTTTTGCTTTCTCAGTTGGTGTGAAATGTCCCATATATATAAATATATATATCGCGATTAAAACATTCCGACCCCAGAAAGCGAGCACGCTACGTTACAAAATAAGTATTTATTTAAATTTTTCATAGATAATTTAGTTCATCATTTACTTGAGCTTGTTCAAGACCATCAAAATCCCAGTATGATAAATTTGTAAAAATATATAAATTTAAGATTTCTAAAATTGGCTGATAAATCATGCATTAAGGTGGATCATCTGCTAGCTATAGTTTGTTGTTCATGAAAATTAAAAGTTAAAAAAATTCTTCAATATTCTGAAAATAATTAATTCATAGCAAGAAAAAAATCCCTGTAAATTTTCAAGTAGCCTTAACGATTAATTTTTTTATATGTGCTCACTCAAAGTTTGCGTGTTTTGTATCTTATAGTAGTAAAAAGATAAACTTTAAGTGAGCATAAATAATAAAACCAGTCGTTAAGGCTAGCTGAAAACTTACGGAGATTTTTTTCTTGGTATAAATTAATTATTTTCAAAATATTGAAAAATTCTTTTAACTTTTAATTTTTATAAACAACAAACTATAGCTAGCGGATGATCCACCTTAATTACAAAAATAGAAGGAATCAAGTTATCGACATAGGAAAAGGATTTTAACCCTAGAATGAGATCGTTTGAAATCACTCATGAGTTGGGTTCTTATATTTGATGTATATCTATATATATATTTATATATATATGTAGGGGTGTCCATGTGAAGTGTACATGAAAAAAAAATAGAATTCTTCCAAACTTTGCCTAAATGTTTGTTTTGGTTCCCTGAGTTTTCATGTATTTTTTCAGATCATTCTGAGTCAATGCCTCTGAGATACAGGAGCTCAAAGTTGTCCGAAAACGTTATTTTCGCAAAAATAGGGCTTTTTTAATCTCAAATACCGCGAAATCTGTACTTCTGAACGAAAAAAGTCATAATACCTTTTTGTTGAGAAATTTGGCCAATTTTTTAAAACATTTTTCATATTGGCCTTCAAACTCTATTTAAGACCCTTTTCGGACCTTTTTAGGGCAAAAAAAGGCCTAAATACAACAGCGACCTTTTTTCTACCTTGTAAATATGAAAATTGAATACACGGAATCAAGTTTTTAGAGTGGTCGAACAGAAATTGTTACCTCTACAGCCTTAATTCCAGAAAATTCCATGATAGTATGCAGAAACGCAGCTTTTGAAGTTTTTGTCATTTTCAAACATCTGCCGTGATTTGGATTCTCAATATAATATGATGTTTGACCTTGCAACTCAAAGGCCTCTTCAAGACCTTTTAGTTGCAAGATCAAAAACCTTTGTAGGACGTTTGGAACCGAATATAAAATAATTTAAGGGTTGTCTATTTTTTAAAGTAGACAAATGGAAAACATAGTAGATTACGTAGAAGAAAATTCAACAACGTAAACCAAAAGCATGGTTGCGAATTTATTATTCATAAAAATAAAAAATTTTTTCTTTTATTTTGTAGATCAAAACTGAGTTTTGGATGCTAAAATTATTTTCGAATCGATTTATTGAGCAGTTGTTGAGTTTCTATTTGTTTTGGTCACGGAAATGAATCGAACGTCATTTCAGTTTTATGATTATATTATCGTTAGTTCGGTTAGTAAACTGATAGTAAATTGGTATATATATATATAATCATTGCGCATCATTTTAGCTTTATGTTAAGGCGATGTAAAGCGGACACTATACCTGTACTCATGAATATTAACTATCTTTTTGATTTTACTGCAGAATTTTAGAAGAAGAAATGCATTAGCTTGTAGTATGTATATGAAGATTATTTAGTTAAATTTTTGAGTAAATTCATTTATTAGTATTTAAGAATTTTGGATTTCTCGTACTACATCGTAAAATGATAGACTAATATATTAAAACCCAAAATTCTCAATAACTAATGAATAGATTTATTTAAAAATTTAACATACCCTTAGTTTTACATACCCTTAAGAGCATGACAAAGCTGTCCGCCTTCTAATAATATTTCCAATCTTAACTTATGAATAAACGATGCGTTTAATCGAGTTTCTTTGCTACAAAGAAAAAATTTGTAAGATTAAACTCTAGTGCGGACAACTCAAGAAATCTACCAAAATATTATACATACAAAGTTATAATAAAAACTTTCAATATGTCGTATTTTAAGGTTAGGTTTGTCGAGTTTGATATCTAATTTCCAATCCAAGCTCATAAAAAAATAACAAGTCCAAATGATTTTTTATTTTAACAAAAATTATTCTATAAATATAGCTTTAGTGCGGACAAGTCATTATATTTGTTTAATTTAAGAATTTAAAAAGATATTGATTAAATAAAAAAAGCAAAACTCGATTGCTGCAGCTCCGACATGCCGTTAAAAAAAGTGTTGATTGCTGTTTTCTGATACTAACAACGAGAGTGCATTGCATTTGGGTCTTGGATTTTCTTCTTACTTTGGGATATTTTTTCTAACATAAAATCATGAAAAAAGCCGCGACCATTCGGTCCAACGCTCGATTTTTTCCGAGTTATGAGCAGTTTTATCTAAATTCTAAAATAATGTGTATCTGCTTTATAGCTGTACATTTTTTCGAACTACTTATTCTAAACGGTTTTTACTAATTGCATATTAAAGTTAAAATTAAAACCTTTCGATTAAAAAAAGACGCGTTCAAAAAGCTCAAGTTATTTAACCTTTAGAGGGCCGGAATACGCCTCTAGGCGTAAGGGGTCTGACTCACCAACATCGCAACTTAGTTTGGCTCTAACTCAGGGACCTTAGACCACATTCCTATAGAAAAATTCGATTTTCAAATTTTTCAAAATTCCGGCCCTCTGAAGGTTAAAAGTTATGAGGAAATGAATATTAAGATGAAATTTAGACTAAAATGCAACATTTATTTTTTATGCATATTTTTATGCTAAATATTTGCGGTATTTGTATTCATTCATAACTTTCGAACAACTTAAGCTTTTTGAACGCGTCTTTTTTTCAATCAAAAGATTTTAATCTCAACTTTAATACGCAATTAGTAAAAACCTTGTTGAATAAGTAGTTCAAAAAATGTGTAGCTATAAAGCAGATACACATTATTTTAGAATTTAGATAAAATTGCTCATCACTCGGAAAAAATCGAGCGTTGGACCGAATGGTCGCGGCTTTTTTCATGATTTTATGTTAGAAAAAATATCTCAAAGTAAAAAGAAAATCCAAGACCCAAATGCAATGCACTCTCCTTGTTAGTATCAGAAAACAGCAATTAACACTGTTTTTTTTAAGGGTATGTAAAACTAACATTACACCAGTACTCATTGACTATCTTTTGATTTAATTGCAAAATTTAAGAAAAAAAAATGCTTTAGCTTTTACTTTAAGATTATTCAGTTAAATTTTTAAATAAATCTATTCATTAGTTATTGAGAATTTTGAGTTTTAAT
Organism: Anastatus disparis; assembly: GCA_017163975.1. Lineage (NCBI taxonomy): Eukaryota > Metazoa > Arthropoda > Insecta > Hymenoptera > Eupelmidae > Anastatus > Anastatus disparis. The sequence goes on along the minus strand of JAFFSR010000361.1, from coordinate 1,531,611 downwards.
ATATTAGTTTACAATTTTACGATGTAGTACCAGAATCCAAAAATCTTAAAAACTAATGAATGAATTTACTCAAAAATTTAACTGAATAATCTTCATATACATACTACGAGCTAATACTTTTCTTCTTCTAAAATTCTGCAGTAAAATCAAAAAGATAGTTAATATTCATGAGTACAGGTATAGTGTCCGCTTTACATCGCCTTAACATAAAGCTAAAATGATGCGCAATGATTATATATATATATACCAATTTACTATCAGTTTACTAACCGAACTAACGATAATATAATCATAAAACTGAAATGACGTTCAATTCATTTTCGTGACCAAAACAAATAGAAACTCAATAACTACTCAATAAATCGATTCGAAAATAATTTTAGCATCCAAAACTTAGTTTTGATCTACAAAATAAAAGAAAAAATTTTTTATTTTTATGAATAATAAATTCGCAACCATGCTTTTGGTTTACGTTGTTGAATTTTCTTCTACGTAATCTACTATGTTTTCCATTTGTCTACTTTAAAAAATAGACAACCCTTAAATTATTTTATATTCGGTTCCAAACGTCCTACAAAGGTTTTTGATCTTGCAACTAAAAGGTCTTGAAGAGGCCTTTGAGTTGCAAGGTCAAACATCATATTATATTGAGAATCCAAATTACGACAGATGTTTGAAAATGACAGAAAAACTTCAAAAGTTGCGTTTCTTCATGGAATTTCCTGAAATTAAGGCTGTAGAGGTAACAATTTCTGTTCGACCACTCTAAAAACTTGACTCCGTGTATATTTTTTACCGAGGAATTCAATTTTCATATTTACAAGGTAGAAAAAAAGGTCGCTGTTGTATTTAGGGCTGTTTTTGTCCTAAAAAGAGCCGAAAAGGGTCTTAAAAAGAGTTTGAAGGCCAATATAAAAACTGTTTTAAAAAATTGGCCAAATTTTTCAACAAAAAGGTATCATGACTTTTTTCGTTCAGAAGTACAGATTTCGCGGTATTTGAGATTAAAAAAGCCCTATTTTTGCGAAAATAACGTTTTCGGACAACTTTGAGCTCCTGTATCTCAGAGGCATTGACTCAGAATGATCTGAAAAAATACATGAAAACTCAGGGAACCAAAACAAACATTTAGGCAAAGTTTGGAAGAATTCTATTTTTTTTTCATGTACACTTCACATGGACACCCCATATATATATATATATATATACACTGAAAAATAAGTGGTAGTCCACGAGTCCCTCGAAGTACTTCTGCTCCACGAAACCGTAAGAATGCTAATGCTTTCTCTCGTGGGGAACGTGACGCCCCACTGTCGAAGCTAACAGCTCTTTTTGTTGTGCATATGTATTCCCACTCACGTGGGATTTCGTTTGGCGTCAAGCGAAGTACTCCTCTCGTCCCACAGTGGCACCACTGTTTTCCCGCAGTGGCACTCTGTGCGCACGAAACGAAAAGAGTATAGTTTCGTTACCGATGGTAGTGCTTCTTTCCCACTTATTTTTCAGTGTATATATCGATGATGAAAAAAAGTTTCATTAATTATTATTATAGGAAAAATTCATCGCATTTAAATTTGATTTTTTCAGACTTTAACTCAGACTTGATACCTTAACAAGACAAAACATCGGAATTTCATGTACCGGCTCATTTAAATAGTCGAAACAGCATTTAAAAAATAAATTTTATTTCTAGATCATGTTGACCTCTAAGAGCAGGTTGTATATCTCTATCCTTTTTTAATCTAAAAATTAATTTTACTGCAAAGCCTAATAATTGTAGCAAAAAATAAGAAGAAAGCCCCATTTCGTATGATAAAAAGCAATATTTACTTTTCCGAGGAAAAATTATTTTTATCGCTTTGTTTTTAAAAAAGCTTTGAAAAACGGGATTGTCTATCCTAACCTCTATTTTTCAAGTTTTTAAAGGTTCGCTTCAAAATGAATTGATAAAAATAATTTTTCCTTGTAAAAGAAAATATTGCTTTTTATTATACGAGATGGGGCTTTCTTCTAATTTTTTGCTACAATTATTAGGTTTTGCAGAAAAATTAATTTTTCGATTAGAAAAGACAGATATACGACCTGCTCTTAAGAAGATGTAATTTGGACATTACACCTGTATTCATAAATATTAACTGTCTTTCTATTTTATTGCTGAATTTCCAAAACAAAAATACATTAGCTCATAGCATGTACCATGATAATTATGTAATTTAATTTTTAAATGATTTTATTTATTAGTTTTTAAGAGGTGGTCGGGATCATTTTCCGCTTGATAGCGTTGCAGATGAGAAAAGAAATTAAAATATTTTTCATACATAAATTTACAATTTTTTAAGACAATAATATACTTCTAATGTTGTCAATAACTCTAGCCATATATATGTAGAATAATTATTCATTCTAACCATGTTTTAATAGTCTAAAATATTTTTGTCAAGCGAAAAATTTATATTTTTAGTGCGACAGAGAAAGTAACACAAAAGAATGATGAATACGTATGCTTACACCTGCTTAATCTCGTGCTCTATTTTTCGCTCTACAACAATATATTAGACTTTTCAAACAAAATAAGCATCAATAATTATTCTACATATATATGGTTACAGTTATTGACAACATTAGAGGTATATTATTGTCTCGGTAAAATGTAAATCGCTGTGTAAAAATTATTTTACATTTTTTTCTCACCTAAACGCAGCACCACCAAGCGCCGGATGGTTACGGCGACCTCTTAAGATATTTGAATTTCTGGTACAAAACCGAAAAATTTTAATAAATAATATTAGAATTGCGAAAACAATTCTGCTAAAATACAATCACATAAAATGTTATCATGAGTTTTATTAAAAATGTTTTAGTCATTAGGATGCAAGTACAAAAAATAACATACAGTATTTTAGTCTTTTAATAAATTAAAAATAGTCAAAATATTTTAAAGATTAAAAACTTTATTTCTAGTTATGTTGACCTCTAATTTTTCAGTGAAAGGATTCGCAAAATAAAATCATAAAATATGTTATTATGAGTTTTCTTTAGATTTTCTTAGTCGTTAGAAATCTAGTACAAAAAATGAAATAATATATCCTAGTGTTTTAATAGATGAAAAAAGAATTTTTCTCATTATCCGCTGTGACGCATGATTTGAAATAATTCAAAAGAATATGTCAAATGTACCGGTTCATCTGAATAGTCAAAGTGGCATTGCAAAGATTGAATAACTTTATTTTGAGGTTATTTTGACATTTAATTTCTTTGTTAAAAAAATTTCACTAAAATATAATCACATAGTATGTTATTATAAGTTGATTTAGGCTTTTTTGGTCAAGGAAAAAACAAAAAATAAAATACTGTATTTTAGTGCTTTAATATTTAAAAAAGGGGTTTTTATCATTTCTCACCATGGCACATGATTAGAAATAATTGACGACAATATGCAAAAATTGTGTTTTATTCCGTTTAACGAGACATAACACCAAAATTTTATGTACTGGTACATCTAACTGATCAAAATGACAGTTTAAAAATTGAATAACTATACTTTTAAATTATGTTAACCTCTAATTTCTGTATGGAAAAGAATCCATCAAACTACAATTACATAGTATTTTATTATGAGTTGATTTTAGATTTTTTCTGTCTTGAGATCGCAAGCAAAACGAATGAAATTCTGTGTTTTATGGCTTTAATGAATTGAAAAAAATGTTTTTTTTTCGTTATGTCGCATCATTAGAAATTTAGGAAAATATGTAAAATTTGTGTATAATTCGATTATTGAAACAATGCAACAAAATTTTTGGTAGCTCATCTGAAGAATCAAAATGACATTACAAAGATTAAAAAATTTGGTTTTTAGGTTATGCTGGTCTCTAATTTTTTTGTGAAAAAAATCCCACAAAAATACAATCACATAATAATTTATTATGATTTGATTTTAGAATTTTCGGTTTTTGGATCGCAAGAACAAAAAAGTAAATACTTTACTTTAGTGCTTTCATAAATTAAAAAAGAGTTTTTCTTATTTTTCATCATGGCCCATCATAAGAAATTGAAGACTTCTAAGGAAAAAGGGCGTATCTTAAGGACGTATCGCTTTTTCTTAATGTTAATTAATTATAATAACACATTATTCTATTTAAAGTACGAATATTTAAAGAAAATATATGACATTACTATTTTATATAGGATTAAATAATAAGAAGGCATTTTTCGAGTTACGCTCTTTATCATTCAGCATTTCAAGTAATCGGTTGAGACATAATCTATTTTTTGTACAATTTTTATTGCAGAAGCAAATATTTTGTGTTATAAAATAATTAGGATAAATTTCATGACATTTTTATATATTTTTACGTATCATTATATTGTTTTCATAACTTAGAAATCTATTAAATCGAAAAAGGGCATATATGAAACATTTTGTTTCTTTTGTAAACTTATAATATGAGCATAATTTTAATATTTATAAATACATAAGTTATTTGTTATTTTGTTTATATTATATATCTCTCTATATATTAAAAGATTTTCGCCGCTGCCGCTGTTAGCCTCTCAAAATCCTTCCTTAACTCCTCCTTTTTACTGATAAATTTAGCTAATTTATAGTAAATTTTATCTAATATATCGTAAATTTCAGCTAATTTATTGTAAATTTCTGCTAAAAATTTCATTTTTTAGCTAATTTTAACTAATTTATTGAGAATTTCAGCTGAAAATTTAATATTTTACCTAAGTTTAGCTAATTTATTGAGAATTTTAGCTAATTTATATTAATTTTAGCTAAATTTTAACTTTTTAGCTAAGTTTAGCTAATTTATTGTGAAGTTTTAGCTAAAAATTTAATATTTTACCTAAGTTTAGCTAATTTATTGTGAATTCTTCTATATTATAAAAGATTTTCGCCGCTGCCGCTACCGCTGCAGTTGCCAGCCTTTCGAAATCCCTGATACCTCGTTTTTACTGATAATATTTAGCTAATTTTTGTTGATTTATCTATATTATAAAAGATTTTAACCACTGCGATAATAATTGTTCATTAGCATTAAATATTTGGAATAAATATAAAAGTTATTTTTGTGAAGGATTCTTAAATAATAATGAAAACAGAGCTTTAAATGAAATTAATGAAATATTGATGATAGAAAATTTTAAATGTTCTGATTTTGGGTTACGAAACCTAACACTTATAGAAAATAATGAAGATTTTGAATTATTAAAAACTATACAAATTAACGATGAAAAATTAAAAAAATTATTGCCATTATTAAATAATGATCAAGCACAAATTTTTAATTATATTATTAATAAAAAAAAAAGATAAATGTATTTTTATCAATGGATCTGGAGGTACTGGAAAAACATTATTATACAATATTTTAATACACTACTTTTTAAGTAAAAACAAAAAAATTTTAGCAATGGCTTCGACAGGTATTGCATCTATTTTATTACCTAGTGGTACAACGAGTCATAAAGTTTTAAAATTACCATTAGATTTAAAAAATACAGGAAATTTGAGTGTCAAATTAGATTCAGATAAAAAAAAAATTAGAGAATGTGATGTTATTTTATGGGATGAATCTTTTATGGTTCCAAAAAAAGCATTAGAACTTGTTGATAAACTTATCCGAGATATTTGTAGATTGGAAAATTACTTTTTTGGAAATAAAATACTTATTCTTGGAGGTGATTATATGCAAACACTTCCAATCATTGAATATATAATAAAACAAATAATTATAAATAAAACTTTAAAATTTTCAGAATTTTGGAAAAATTTTAAAATATTTAAATTAACAAAAAATATGAGAAATAATGATGATATAATAATTAAAATAAAAATTTTATATTTTATCATAGAATAGAATTATTTGCTCGTCCTTGAATCTACTGGGACATGTTCAACAGGCCGCCGTATTCTCTGTCCTTTTCTAATTACAAAATTATTTTTTTTCCAAAAACTAGCAGCTAAAGGCAAAAATGAAGAGATGATTTCGATTCGTACAATTAAAATTGATACTTTTTTTTATAAAGATAGGTTAATTTTATCGCTTCATTTTCGAGAAAACTTGGAATAACTTATAAAATTAGAGATTAGATGCAGAAAATACGGTTTTCAAGTTACTCTAACTTTTGTAGAAAACAAAGTGATAATATTAATTTATTCTCATCATAGAAAATATTGCTATTTGTTACACGCATCAAAACCATCTATTTCTGCCTCTAGTAACTAGCTTTTATAAAAAATGAATTTCAAATAGAGTTTGTAACAGGTAAATAATTAAATTCAATAATAATATACTAATAACTTTTTGTCACAAATATCTCACCTGTTATAATGTAATCAGCTGATCACTTGCACTAACCGCTCAGAACTCGTACATCAATTACAAAATTAAATATAATAATTAACTGTGCAATTGCTTTTGTTAATACAAAAGCTTGCAAATTGCCAGTCATATATGAAATAAATATGTAAGATTAGGTACTCGGGCCTGGTAAATCTTTACGACAAAATAAATAACGATAAGGCTTCTTACCTGCGCGTGTCTCGTTTGCATAGCCCTCATGTAAGCCGGCACAAGGCGCCACACACGTGGCTATCCTCGTCCACCGTGTGCTGCCCCCGCCTATCAGCTGGCACAGCATACATGACGAGTATAGTACCGATACTCGTTACATCCCCTCCCCAGACGTTGCATATCCTCGAGATGCAACTTCTGTACCTGAAATTGGGATCTTGGTATGAAAAAAGAATTAAGCACACGGCTATAATAGAACTTAATTTATTATACAAAAAAAATAATTTTATGTACAATATATACATTTAGTCAGGGCCCGGAGAGAGGCCTCACAAGGGTTCTGGCTGACGCTAATCTTTTCTCGGGCCCTTGTGGGTTTCTCTCCAAGGCCGCTTGCTCCTATCATGAGCCACCTTGTTCGGACACCTGGCCGGGTCCCTGACTGCTGGTTCACCATACCAGTAGCAGAACCGGTTTTTCCGGAGTTCAGATGGTCTTGAATCCCCGGTAGTCGTGCTGGTGTTGTCCCCTGTCGATCTTAACTTCGACCGTGCCCTGGACCTATCCCTTGATGTTAATGGGCGTGGCCGAGGATCATGTGTCGCTCGAGGTCGCGGCGGGACATCAGTTGATGCCCCAGCTCGCCTCCTTAAGTCTTCGAAGCGAACTGCCGCTTCTCGAGCTTCACGCTCCTTGGCTTCTTTTTCCCGGCAAGCACGTTCGATCTCTCGCCAGAACTCCTAAGCCCGTTGCTTTTCTTCGGCTTCGCGTTTACGGCACGCCGCCCTTTTACCCCTCCACTCTGTTATGTGGGACGTCTTGTTTCCACAACGCCACACGTTCTTGAAATTCGTATCAAAGTGTGGTGGCGTCCTGATATTGTTGCTGGAAACTGTCCCACATATTGAACGCATTATCACGTTTGCGTTCCACTTTGGCTTTGCGAGCACGTATAAAGGCTGATGTCACTCGTTGCCACTTCGCGTCTACCGACTCCTCCGATGTTGTTGAGGTCGGTGACTCTGATGGTGGTTGCAAAGTGGCGGCACTTTGACTCTGGCCAGGTCTTCGCAGATGAAGTATTGGCTGCGGTCCCTCTTCTGCTTAGCTTTGTTCAGGCTGTAGCAATGCTGATGGTCCAGGGATCTGCTGATCATCGAGCCTGACCCATGTTGGTAGTGAGATTGGGTCGCTTCTCGGTGTTATTTGGGGTTCTGGGCCATCCTTCCAACCCATCTCACTCGACTTACAGGCGTCAAAATCATTAACTTCCTCGATGATCAGCTGAGACCCATTCATGCGTTCTGCCTCCGCCACTTCTTCGAGCTCCTGCTCTCTTGCCATGAAAGTTTCTATGGCGCGGAAGGTGTTGGTGATTATCAACCACGTCCGCTTAGCATAGTCGGACGGGTCATCCTGCATAAACAGGTCCTCGAGTCTCAAGATGTCCTTCATTGAGAACGTCACGGTCGGAGTCTGGTTCATCTGAAACAAACAAATGGGGTACGGGTCACATGTGGTGCTAGTTAGTCTCTCCGAGTTTTACTCTGCGTTTTTCGCAGCGAATCAATATTTTGATCGTTAGTCGGCGCTTTATTGGCTGAACCTTTTCGAGGCGTCAAGGTTTCCGTGGAATTGACCAAGGTTCGAGGCTTATATCCTATATTTAGTCTCTTTACTAAATGGACAGCCTTCCTTGGTCCACCCTTTTTCCTTCTTGCACTTCTACTCTCGTTCAATTCCGCTCGCATGCACTGCGGCACCGATGGTGCGCCTACGCTCGCTTGCTTCCCGTCTGGAGCTGCATCGTTGACGCTGGTTGGGTCGCCCATCACCCGTTCCTCCATCGTTGGTTGTGGAACTTCTTCGTCATCTTCGGGTTGTTTACCGGGAATGTATTCCAATGTTCAGAGTGGATATTTTCATCGATTACACTCTCAACATTCAACAAGTTGTAAACATTTGAACCTTTAGCTTCGGCAATTACGTATGATCCGGCGTATTTCAGTGATAACTTTGCAGCAATCCCTTGTGCTGCTGGAGAGAGGATCTCATTCTTCTCCCAGATCAAATTTCCTACTTTGAAAGTACAAGATCTTTTTGAATCGTAATACCGAGCTTGCCTGGCTTGCTGGGCTTTGGCACAGTCAGCAGTATGTTCAAACAAACGTGGTAGATTTTCCATTCTTTCTTTCCACGCTTGTCTAGCTTCATTAGTCATTTATTCTGCTGCTGCCAGCTCTTGTTGTCTTTTAGCCGAGCCAGGTGGCTTAGACTGCCTGCTATAGTTTAACATCGCAGGACTCATACGTGTAGAGCTTTGCGTCACCGTATTCAGCGTAAACACGATCTCTGGCCAATTTTCATCCCACGAACTGTTTTTCGTGGATGTAGGACACTATCATTGTTTTTATTGTCCTATTCACCCTCTCCACAGGGTTTGCCTGGAAATGATACGGCGGTGTAGTCGAATGATACACTCCGCATGTATTAAAAACTCATCTACAAACTTGTTCTTAAATTCAGACCCATTGTCTGAAAGAAATACTTCCAGTGATCCAAATCGTGTTAGAACTCTGTCTCTAAACGCTCTGATTATGTTTTTGGTGTTTGATTGATTGTCGGATTGGCATACACTCTATCCATCTTGTAAATAGATCTTGAAAGATGAGAATGTATTCGAATCCGCTATTACTTCTAGGTAGTGGACCAGTGATATCTCCAGCCACGACTTGCCAAAGTTCTTCAATGGTTCTACATCCCATGAAGCCCATTGGAACTCTTTTTTCTACCTTGCATTGCTGGCATAGTCCAGTCATTCTACGTAAAAAACATCGTTTTCATGACTTAATTAATTACAGATATTTGAAGGTGGGAAATCGTTGGGGGGGGGGAGGTTAGTAGATGATAAATAAATAAAAATATATAGCTAGATTTGCTCTATTTTTTTATAAACAACGATCAAAGTCTGAAAATAACAATGTTTAGCCGTATAATTTTTAAATGACATTTTACAGAAAAATGTTAAAAATGAAAGTTATAGGCATTAAGAAGACCTAAAATTTCATTATTGGGTACGTGAAAATCGGTCGACAACTTTTCCGGATAATCGCGAAAAATTATCATTTTTACACTGTTTTATAAATGTTAATAACTTTTATAATAATTGCTATAAGTGATTTATAATACGTTGTCGGTGAGGCCATTATGAGTCTTTATAAGCATACAAAATTTCAGCCCCATTGGTTTGATAGGTTATGAATAATTGCAATTGTTTATCCCAATGAAGATTTATTTAAACAATCATAAGACAGAACATTGTGGATTTTCCGACATTTAACAAAGAGGAATGGATTCTTCAAAGTTTTTAATTTTTAAAGTATAAGATAAGTCGAAAAATTCAATAATTAAAAAAAAAATTATTGTTAAACAGTTAATGTAAAATTAGGCTATTTTTTTGCTTATAAATAAATGGAATAACTTTTTGGTTTTTTGTCATACGGACTTCTAATTAGTCTCATTTGATAGCTATTTCAAAAACATATTTTTTTAAAAAAAAGTATTTTTTACGATCAATACTAACAGAGATAACATTTTTTTTTTTAAATTTATATCTTCGTTATTTATAAACATTAAGAGTTGAAATTTTCAGGAAATTTCAATGAAGATTTATATTTCTGAATGCAATAAATAGTTACACAATTTATGCAATGGATATGATTTTCTAGATCCTTGAAGTGAAAGGTACACCTGCAAGATGGTCTTGGTGAGAGTGGCTTCAGCTTCGTTTTTCTCGCGGCGAGATAATTCTCGAGGCGACGATATCCTAATGGATATCGTCGCCTCGAGCGAGGACCGCGAAAAAAATGCAATATCTCGGCTTCTAGACGACGTAGAACCTTCTTTTTTTTAAATCTGGGGTAACTCGAAAAAATATTAAGAATGGGCTTATTTTTAACCCCCTGGAAATTAGGGAAATTCCGGAAAATCTTCAATTATGTAACCATATGAAAATGTTCAGCATTAATACTAACATTTTCTTATTACTATAATTTCTTGTAGTATTTTAATGCTTTTAAGAGTCCGCTGTATCTCTGTCCTTTTCTAATTAAAAAATTGACTTTTTCCCAAAATTAGCAACGACAGGCAAAAATAAAGAGATGGTTTCGATGTGTTTAATAAAATGTAATATTTTCTTTGATTAGTATGAATTAATTTTATTGCTTCGTTTTTAAGAAAAGTTGGAATAACTTAAAAAATTAGAAATTAGTGTCAAATAATGGGATTTTCAAGTTATTCCAACTTTTCTTGAAAATAAAGCGGTGGAATTAAATTATTCTTATCAGAGAAAATATTGCTTTCTATTACACGAATCGAAACCATCTCTTTATTTCTGCCTGAAGCTATTAGTTTTTATGAAAAATAAATTTTAAATAGATTCGGTAAAACAGGTAACTGTGTCGGTATACGGCTGACTCTTAAATAATATATTTTTTATAATTCAAATATTTATTGATTAATAAAACAGCCTTTTCTTTTTGAATTATATTATGTTTTCCAATCAAACATAAAAATGACTGATTTTTTGTTTTTTATATTAATATTCTTTAAATATTTTTTTATTTATATGAAATTATTATTTAATATTATTATTATTATTAAAACATGTATTACAATAAAACTATTATTTTTTAATTAAATATATAAATGTTTTTTCGTTTTTTTTCTTTTATCAATGTGAATTCTATTTGCATAACATGTGTTGTAAATGATACTAATTATTTTTAATGTGTTAATTTTAAATATTTACAGTCGTTTTCAAAATAAAATTGTATTATAAATAAATTTTAAAAAAATTTCAGTTCTCATTTCAAATTATAATACGGGTTCCTACGGATATATATATATATATATATATATATATATATATATATATATATGGGGCGTTTCATATCAACTCACCTGGTCAAAAAATAAAAATCGCTAAAAATCTGGGAAAATGTTCTATTTGATACCCAAAATACCCAAAAAATTTTTTAGAGCTCTAGGTCAAAGAGGTCAAGAGCAAGAGGTCATGGAGTTTTGTGATTTTTTCAATTTTTTTGTAAAATCATCATTTTTAATATTTTTTTATTAAAAAACTAAAGGTTTTAGAAAAAAATGTATAGAGACATTTTTTGTTGGAAATTATGTGTAGAAACTATACAAATTTTTTCCAATCCCAAAGTTGCTATCTTCTGATTGGTCCATTATATATTTTGATGTGATTTTCAATAACTTTTCTTCGCCAAGGTTGATTTTACTCATTTGGCACTAAAAGTTTGTAATTTTATAACCTTTCACTGAAATTTTCCCTACATGGTAAAATAACTCTACAGGCAGTTATGGTACTTTTTATTTAAGGTATCAAGACTGAGTTTTAAGCCTGAAAAAAAATGAAATTGAAATGTAGTCATAATTTGTTTTTGTAATGATATTAATTAATAAAACTTCTTTTTACCTTAAATATATATTAAATACAAGACTTTGACCTAAAAATAATTTTAAAAAACCCCATCCGTTGGTTAAAATCCCTTGCTCTTGTCGATAACTTGATTTAAAAAATTTTTTTACTTACCGTAGAGTTTCTCAGCTAATTTTCAATTAATTGACCTGAAAATTTCCAGAGATCTTTAATTTATATATCTTTACAAAATAATAGTTCTGGAATTTTGATAAGATAAGTTAAAGTAAATGTTGAACTGAATTACTTGTATGAAATTCACAAAAATATTGATTTTTTTCAACTTTTTCTGAACCAAACTTAGAAATTATTTTTTTTTCCTAAAACTAAAACTATTATTTTGTAAAGATATATAAATTAGAGATCTCTGGAAATTTTCAGGTCAATTAATTGAAAATTAGCTGAGAAACTCTACGGTAAGTAAAAAAATTTTTAAAATCAAGTTATCGACAAGAGCAAAGGATTTTAACCAACGGATGGGGTTTTTTAAAATTATTTTTAGGTCAAAGTCTTGTATTTAATATATATTTAAGGTAAAAAGAAGTTTTATTAATTAATATCATTACAAAAACAAATTATGACTACATTTCAATTTCATTTTTTTTCAGGCTTAAAACTCAGTCTTGATACCTTAAATAAAAAGTACCATAACTGCCTGTAGAGTTATTTTACCATGTAGGGGAAAATTTCAGTGAAAGGTTATAAAAATTACAAACTTTTAGTGCCAAATGAGTAAAATCAACCTTGGCGAAGAAAAGTTATTGAAAATCACATCAAAATATATAATGGACCAATCAGAAGATAGCAACTTTGGGATTGGAAAAAATTTGTATAGTTTCTACACATAATTTCCAACAAAAAATGTCTTTATACATTTTTTTCTAAAACCTTTAGTTTTTTAATAAAAAAATATTAAAAATGATGATTTTACAAAAAAATTGAAAAAATCACAAAACTCCATGACCTCTTGCTCTTGACCTCTTTGACCTAGAGCTCTAAAAATTTTTTTGGGTATTTTGGGTATCAAATAGAACATTTTCCCAGATTTTTAGCGATTTTTATTTTTTGACCAGGTGAGTTGATATGAAACGCCCCATATATATATATATGTATATATATATATATATATAGATATATATATACAGAGAGACATAGACAAATATTTATTTAGCCATGGGGTTAAACCCCGTATGGCTCAATGTAGCATATACATATGTATTAATAACTATAAATCAAAATAAAAATGTAATTAACTAAAGCAAAATTAACAAGTATAATTGATGTGTAGTATAAATGATGAAAAAAAAAAAAAAAAAACATAATGAAGTAAAACTATGATGGGGGTCACCGTGATACCTCCCAGTTTCCAAGATCGGCGTTCATTAGATGGTCGAAGGTGTGCTTTTTAAATCGAGGGATTAAGCCCATATCGAAAACTAAGGGTGCTTCACTGCCTACATTAGCCTCATTAAGTAGATTAGTAGCCAGATTAATGAAAGATTGCTGAAGGGCACTAGTGCGAGCAGTGGGACAGATCAGTACTCTGGGGGGCCTACGAGATGATGATCTAACAACCACATCATGATTGACTCTCGAAAAGCGTCGAGCCAAGTAGAACGGACACCCTGAGGAGATTATTGAGAAAGCCAAGGATTGAAGAAAATAGCTTCTTCTTCTCTCGACCGACAGCCAACCAAGCTCAAGCCTGTATGGTGACACTCTTTCCTGAGCCTTGATGTTACCGAAAACGAATCTGACACATGCATTAAGGGCCCTATGAAGTTTCAGGTGCTGATACTGAAAGAGTTCGTCATAGAAAACACAGGCATAGTCAAAGATCGGGAAGATGAGTGATTCAACCAGCCTCTGTCTAAGGCCTCGAGAGAGAGAGAGAGCGTTTGTAGAATCTCAGCGAATGAAGTGAACCATGGACCCTACGAACAATATAAAAAACTTGTTTCTCCCAATTTAAGGTCTGGTTTATCCAGACACCAAGGCTCTTGACCTCAGTGGCAAATGGTATGCACTCGCCATTAACTATCAGAGAAGAGGAGGAATCTTGGTGAGAGAGACGAGAGACATATTGCTCACTACCAATGATAATAGCCTGAGTTTTAGCTGCATTGATGGTAAGGCCATTGGCAGTTGCCCGGAGAGTCAAAGCGGAGATGTCAGCATTGATATTTATTAACTCGTCAGAGAAATCATTGGGAAAGAAGGAGCGATAAATTTGCAAATCATCAGCAAACAACATGTGTCTGCAAAAACGTAGGACACTAGGGAGGTCATCAATGAAGATAGAAAATAGCAAAGGGCCCAACACGCTACCCTGTGATTCACCCGTGCTTAAGAAACCCCATTCACCTGCCATGCCATTCGCTGGATCCGCAATTGCCTGTGTACGGCCCTGAAGGTAGGAAGCAAACCAGATTATTATCTTATTTGAGCAATTAAGACGGCGTAATTTGCGAAGAATTAGCCTATGAGGAACCGTATCAAAGGCTTTTGAAAAATCAAACAAGAGAAGGGCTGTTACCATTCTCTTGTCAATGGCCGTGCGAGCGTCCTCTAAGATATTGAGGAGTGCTGTCTGCGTGCTGTGGCCCGCTCGAAAGCCCGCCTGATGCTCGTTAAGCAAGTTATTTGCATTGATGTGGTTGAGAAGCTGACAATTAACCGCCCCCTCTAGGACCTTCGATGGTTCACATAACCTAGCAATCGGCCTAGTTTGGCCTGGATTGTCCATGGACTTTAGCTTAGCCAATGGAAGTAGGCAAGCCTTCTTCCAACTAGATGGAAAGGCTGAAAGTCTTAAAGAGGCATTAACTAACTGGGCCAATGGTTCAGCAAAGGATTGAGCGGCCAACTTTAACATAGGCACCGTGATACCATCCGGACCAGAAGACCCAGATTCTGCCGCAGCAATGAGACCGCTGACCGTCTTGGTGCCCACTTCCCGAAACTCAAAGACCGGCAACGAGTCAGACAAAGGAATACTAAGAATATCTTTGACATTCAATGAAGATAAAGGTGGACCACACCGAGAGATGGCAGAGTAATGAGATAAAAGAGCCGATGCCGAGAAGTATTGAAGAGGTGAGGGAAGCGCCTTGTTAGCAAGACCCAATTTGTGAAGAGTCGACCATTTTGCTCTCGAATCATTCGCCCGTTCAATGCGATCAGATATGTACAGAAACTTAGCTGTATCGAGCTTATTTGAGATAGAGTTCCTTAAAGTTCTGTACCTTTCAATGTCCGCCGATTTGCCAGACCCGGCCGCCCATCTATATGCACGATCACGTTGACGCATAAGTAGACGCAGATCGTTAGAAACCCAAGGTTTGCTACGAGGCCGTATTGTAGTTAGTTTCAGAGGAGCGTGAGCATCGAAAGTGTCGACCAAGACTTTGATACAGCTGTCTACCAATTTGTCAAGGATGACATTGTGGCAGAGAGTCTCTAAGGGCTGTGTATGAGTCAAATCAACGAGAGGAGGCAAAACCATGCCGTCAACAGCGACAGTCAGGTCATCGAGGGACCCTTGAACCTTATCAACTAGAGAAGACTTAAGACTACAATTAAAACCAACTACATCTAAGGTATTCAGCTTACGAGACCAAAAACGTTTAGGAACGGAGGTGAGCTGCTGAAACCTAAAGCACAACTCAATCAGATCATGCCCGGCAATGAAGGGCGAGTCAGTTTTGGTTTAAGAAGCCACTGAATCCTCAGAGCCAACAATGAAAAGATCAAGTAGAGTCTGTGAAACAAATCGGCCAGAAAGAACGTGGTGAGTTGGCTAAGAAGGGACAATGAAGAGAGGGAGTGAATCAACGTTTGACTGAAGAAATCTGGACGCATGATAGTCAGCGGCCAGGTTGATGTTGAAGTCACCAGTAAGGATGATATTTTTATAACGAGGGTTACCTACCCGATAGGTCACCTTGGGACGTGCGTAAACTACACCGGAAATAAGAACTTCCGAACCAATCGTAACATCCAACAGGAGAAATTCGGGTGAGTTGTCAAAGTTAGGATCTGAATGGTGAATTGCTCTGACCCGGAATTCCTCTCGTACATAGGCAGCGACTCCGCCACCCTCCTTACCAACCCTGTCTAATCTGAAGAGATTGTAGCCCTGAATACCAAGAACATCATCGCTGTCGAGATCAGTCAAAAAAGACTCAGAGATGGCAAGAATATCGTAGTTTTTCTCTGAGCAACGAGCCTCAACAAGAGCCTTCAGCTTATTGACATTAATATGAGCCATCGATATGCTGCCAGAAATACGAGCCTCGTGATCAACCAGAGAAGAAGAAGGGTGATCGAACTGATTAGCTGATGTTAAATGAAGATGTGACAATGTTGAGTCATGATTTTTTCAGGGACCTAAAAGAATCTAAATCAGCCTCCCTCATGATCGGAATCGGTGCAGATTTAGCTGACTTTTTGAGGAAAACTGTCAAGTTCCTAACGAACGGCTTCGGAATCCCCTTGTCCCTAGACACCGTATGGGCCTTTCTGAGGAGGTCATAAATGTCCTTCGGCCTTTCATCACTGCCACACCCGAACAGTTGCTGTGCAGTCTTGTGACGAAGCTTACTTGCCGCAATCATAATTGCATCCCGAAGATTACCCAATATACATTTGAATACGAACGAGCGTGAGTTGGAAGGGACATCCTGGGCAGAAGATTCACCATCCACTTCCATAGAAGCATGCACAGATGGAGATCTTGGTGGAAGCCATTCGCGAACGCCTACAAAGAGGGCTGGCTGATAATCCACGCCAATGGCCTCACAGACGACCTTAGTCACCTGACGATCCGAGCAAGTGACCGAAAGAGGAATACCAGAAATCAAAATCTCGCAGTCGTCAGAGTAGTCAGCTCTGTTGTGCCTCACCAGGTCGGATCGGATTTCAGCAATGTCAGTCTCGTGCTGATCGACAAGTTGCTTGATGGCTCCTTGTTTATCTCTTATCTCTCTTTATCTCTTATCTCTTATCTCTCTCTAGAGAGAGAGAGAGGGAGAGAGAGAGAGAGAGAGAGAGAGAGAGAGAGAGAGAGAGAGAGAGAGAGGGAGGGAGGGAGGGAGGGAGGGAGGGAGAGGGAGGGAGGAAGGGAGAGAGAGAGAGAGAGAGAGAGAGAGAGGGAGGGAGGGAGGGAGGGAGGGAGAGAGAGAGAGAGGGGGAGGAAGGGAGAATACAAATTCCCAACATATGTATGTATGTATGTACATGTATAAGAATATTTTTAAATTTAATATAGAACTCTATATCAAAATATAATGATAAAGTAGTTTATTCAATTGACATTATAAATCATACATGAAAATACATCTTATTTGATAATAAAAGTATACTTTATAAGAAAATATTTCTCATTGAAGAATCTCTATCAAAAAGTGTAGTGCTCACTTAGTTGACCACGTTTATTTATTTGAAACATTTTTAAAATCAATCATATTTCAAATATATTTGACAAAAAAAGGAACAATTTAATATTCTCATGGAAAACAATAGTACGCTTCAATAGATATTCATGTACATATTGAAATACAAAGACCAAAGCTATTCTGCAATATGTAGATTAAATTCAATTAAAGCAGTATTTTTTTTTCAAACAATTTTTCAATACTTCAAGAATATAATTGAATAATAATATAAAAAACATAAAAAAATCAGTCATTTTTATGTTTAATTGAAAAACATAATATTATTTAAAAACAAAAGGCCGTTTTATTAATTATAAAAAATATATTATTTAAAAGCATTAAAACACTACAAGAAATTATGGTAATAAGCAAATGTTAATATCAATGTTGAAAATTTTCATGTGGTTACATAATTGAAAATTTTTCGGCATCTCCCAATTTTCCAGGGGGTTGAAAATAAGCCCATTCTTAATTTTTTCTTGCGTTACCCCAAACTAAAGAAAAAGAAGGTTCTACGTCGTCTAGAAGCCGAGATATTGCATTTTTTTTCGCGGTCCCCGCTTGAAGCGACGATATCCTAATACTCGCCGCGCGGAAAACCAAGCTGAAGCCACTCTCACCAAGACCATCTTGCAGATGTACCTTCCACTTTAAAGATCTAGAAAATCATATTCATTGCATAAATTGTATACCAATTGATTGCATTCAAAAATATAAGTCTTCATTGAAATTTCCTGCATTTCTTCCAGTATTTTATCAGACACTGGGTAAAATTTTTGCTTAATAGGTTTTGCTGATCCTACATTAATTTCATGTTCTACGAGATTTGTTAACTCAACAGGTAGTTTCTTATTGTTGGTCAGGCTCTTTTCGATCAACTGATGGAGCTTCTGTCGCTCCTGATCAGTTATGTCAGCAATGCCTACAGATGCCATTACTTACGTATTCATCGATATGTTAACAACTTCTAATTCGATATAAGTGTTAGCATTCTTTATGTATAGCCTGTCAGTGTCAGGATCTAGAACTGTTCTGAATATGCGTGTGAAGTTTACTACAACGTAACAGTCTTCATCTAGATCTGACATAATGACGACTTTTACATCCTTAGTAATGCTAGCTACTGTAAATGGTGGCATAACATACCCGCTACTTGAGCCTAACCTGAACCAGCAGGAAGGAGTTGTCTATTGAGTGTTGAGGCTATCTGTAAACGTACAGCACCCATTACTGTGCACGAGGCACCAGGGTCATATAAGGCCCTTTGTCGGAACTCACCGACTGTTACTTTCAACCACCAACGAGTTTCATCTATAGCTTCCTTTGTTGGTCGTTGATTTTGCTCCTTCTGCGGTTCACCTGCCGACGCCGATTCACTTTGCTGTTTAACATCTATAGCCTGAATCGTGGGTTCTTCCTCTGACCCTTGCGTCGGCTCTGGGATCTTAGGTGGTCCGGGAGCAGTTGAGATCCCACTTAACTGCTCCCTTTCTCGTTTCCCGAAAACGTTGGACAATATCTTAGCGAATTACCATGCATGCCACATTTACTACACTTTAATGGTCCCGACGGTACGAAATTTCTCCGTCTGGGACTACCACTTTGTCCACCATTATTAAAACTTTTCTTTTTAGAATTAGGGCTGCCAGGTTTCGAATCCTGTTCATTCGTCTGCCTTTTCTGCGTATTTACAGCTTGCTTATTCGTCTTCTGAGGATCAGCTTGCCTATATGATTGCTGTTGAGGCAGATTCTTTTTAAACTCCTTAAACTTCTCATCTAAAAGTTTAGCAAAAGAGTTTACAAAGTCCGAAGATATTGTACTCTCCGGCTTTGTATTGACCGATGCAACCTTTGGTTTATTGACTTTTGCATCAGTCGGTGATTTATATGCCATCTCTGGCAACAAACTTGCCTTTGGCAGTGGTGGTGGTTGACAGCTTCTCTCATATTTAAGAGTCTGCTCTGCTTCTCGAGCTTGATCTAGAAGCTCTTCTATCGACACCATCTCTGCTCATTTTACCTGTCGCTGCAGGTCTGGCAACATATTTTGGTGGAGCCAGTCTAATTGTCTACCAATACTTGGTATTGGTGACATCTTCCTCATGATGGCTACAAGACACGTAATGTAGTCACTTACTGCTTCGTTTCTGCCCTGTGTTCTCTGATTGGCTTCAGAGACGAGGCTTTGTTGGTACCTTCTACTAGTACCGTACCATCGTTTTGCCGATGCGACAAATTGGGCCCAGGACTACCATTTGTCCTTTTCATTGCGATACCATGTTGCTGCAGTTCCTGTAAACAATTCTGACAGAGAAGAGAGAACTTCTTCTTCCGTCAGATTTGCCAGAGCTCAACTATCCTCTACTCTAGAGAGAAAAAAGTCTATGCTCTGGCTTTTGTCACCAGCGAATTTCACGTTCCATTTCCGGACTATATTGCGTACTTCTCTATTGGACCATTCAGTATTATTTCCCATTGTATTCTGGATACTGGGTAGATCAGACGGGCGTTCTCGCCCATCTTCCCGTTGATTGGTTAGTAGTGGGAACTGCCTACCCGGTATAGAACTGTCTCTAGTTCTTTGTGGAGGAGGACTATTCACAGTTAACAAATTGTGTGTGTCGTTAACTGTGAACGTTTCGTCCAAGAAATGTACGGTTCTAGCAGCCCGTCCATCGCTATTTTCGATGTAGGTGCTTGATGTTCTTCCTGGCACCTCGAGCCGATTCACTTTTCTGCTCATTTCTACATACTTATCTCTCATTTCAGCAATGCATGCCCTCATTTCTGACATGCATTGAGCGAACTCTGAGGGTATTTTAAACATCTTACTAGTAGAATCCGATATGGAGATAGTATTCTTTGCTACAGCAGTTTGTGTTCCTGACGTGATTGCTGCGCTGGCCGAAGAAGATTGCGCATTTGTTATCTTCTCCTTGTTTACCGTGGGAGGTCGCGCATGCCCTGTGGTCTCTTTGTTGACCATAGGAAGTTGCATTCGCACTGTGGTCTCTTCGTTGACCGTAGAAGGTGGCTGTTGGTCTTCCTTTCGAGTGACATTTGTCCCTTCGATCGTGATATTGTCTTCTGCAGATTCTCTTTGACCACCTGGTCCCCGCTTATCGCCTGGAGTGGATGTACCTTAAACTCATCATGTTCAGTTTGAAGTATCCTTGTCATCGTGCGATCACGATTCTCCGCCCTTTTAAGCATCACCTCCCTCGAATTAACATCTGGAGTGAAATCTTCCGGATCATAATTACCGGAAAACCACTTCAATATCCGATCAGCGCGACGCAATCTGCTGCCAGTGCCAAGCAGTTCTAAATTTTTAATTGCGTCAGTCAATTCTGCCTCATTGATTGACCACAACCACGTCTCTATCGCATCAATAGTGGTATCAGACATTTTATTTCCTTAGGTGTTGAGACTGCTTACTTGCTTTTGCCACTAAATAATATTTATATATAATTTAAACAGTCTCAACTACCTTGTGTGTGTGCAAGTTTCAGCTTATAAAACTGCTCTTACTTTATTGCTCTTGCGGAGCTTCAAACAAACTCAGAATGCTACTTATATCTTATTTGATGCAAGATATAAGTGCTGTGAGAAACACGAGATTTTTGGTTATGTTAAAATAAAATATTTTAATATATATATATATATATATATATATATATATATATATATATATATATATAAGGTTAGGGGTATTAAAATAGGTATAATACTTTTTTTATTACCCATCAGGGATTACTTACCTACTCTAAAAAAAATCTAATTACAATACAATTTACAATAATTTGTATATGTAAAATAAAAATAAATAATTACTTCATATTTAATAAGGCTATATCAAGTTCTATTGTTAAAATTAATAAGAAAACAACTTGAAATTTATTAGAAGGAACAAAAAGAAAATTAATAAAAAATTTAATAATAAATTAAAACAAGAAGGAAAAATCCAAACAACAACAAAAAATAGTTGTGTAAAGGTTAAAATCAAGTTAAATGGTTAAAACTATTCCCTGCAAGGCCTGTTACAGAGATTACTTGTGATTTAATACAAATATTAAAATCACTACTCTAATCAGGTGGATAAGGTCAAGAAGTTGAAACAATTTTATTTCCTAAAGAGTTAGTGTGGCCACCGGAAATCTCGGAACTGACTTGCACATACTATACAAATCCGCACGTAGTGGAGCTATGCTTAACACCGGCCTATTCTCTCCCTAAGTTTTGCTTGTTTGCACAAAAACTACCTTGCTCGGCCTGGGTCCTACCTTATTGGAGTAACGTATCAACGTATATATCACACTTGTGTGGACTTGTACGGCACTCCAATATACTATACTTTGCTTGATTCCGGCTGGGGTGTTTATTAAATAAAAGTTATATACTTCTATCAACCCCAGATACCAAAACACATACACTTCTGGAACAGAGTTACTGTGTCAAAGGGTCTGTCAAAAAAAAACAAAAAAGAATTTTTACTCTAAAATGGCTTTATTTGCCTCAGAAATGATTTTAAACTTCACTTGAAATAATAATGAAAAAAAATTTTTACCTTTAAAAATTTTAAACTGAAAAAAAAAAATTTCACATATAAAAAAATATACTTTAAAACACTAAACTAAGCAAAATTAGGCCCACTGACACTAAAAAATTTTTTTCCAAAAATAAAATTTCCCGGAAAAATCGCTACAAAATTGCTTGAAATGTCTAAAAATCACTAAAATTATTTTTTGGAATTTTCAATTTTCTAGAGAATTTCCTCTTGTCCCGAGAGGAAATCTCTGCCGGAATCAAACAAAATAATACTAAAAAATTTCCAATGAAACTCTAAATACAAAAAAAAACTTGTCTGGAGTAGCACTGTTAAGTGGGCGCCATTGTAAAAGGTGAGATACTTGTAACAAAAAGTTACTCGTACACTGAAAAACTTTCTGTTTGCTAGTTGCCCTTCTCCTTGACTATGCTAGCGCCACGCGTTCAGCGCAAACGGTGTGCCGAAAACGACAAAGAAAGTACTGAAAATGAACTGTGCCTGCTCCTATCATTAGTGTGTAACGTTGTTTTGACATATCGGCGCTTTGCATATGCTCGATCAGCGTAAGGGAAACTCAAATTTGAGTAACTGCTACTCCGATTGCGCGTATACCTCGAAACGTAACGAATCAGAGTAGCACATAACCTTGAAGGTTACAGGCTACGCCGATAATCTTTCAGTGTATATTATTATTGAATTTGATTATCCACCTGTTACAATGGCATCCAACGTGGAGCCATTGTAACAGGTGAATAATTAAATTCAATAATAATATACTGGTTAGTAAAACAGATATCAGTGTCAGTATACGGCAGTCTCTTAATAACGAAAATTTAATATAATATGATAAATTACTGTATTTCAGTGCTTTATGAGCAGGTTATACAACTGTTTTATTTCTCTTCATGACACATCATTAGAAATATTTTACGAAAAGACGTACAAATTGTGTTTTAACCCGTTTAACGAGACGAAACATTAAAATTTTATGTACCAGCTGATCAAAATGATAATATTTAAAAGATTGAATAACTTTATTTTTTGGCTACGTTGACCTCCAGTTTCCATGCGAAAAAATTCCACTAGAAAACAATTCCATGATATGTTCTTATGAGTTGTTTTTAGATATTTGCAATCGTTAAAATGCAAGACCAAAAAAATTAAATGCTATATTTCAGTAATCGAATCGACAAAAAAGCGGCTTTATTTATCATTTCTTATAATGATATTCAATAGGTTATAGTAAAAAATTTAATGATTAAGAAAGTTTTTAAATATATTAATTTGTAGAGTTTGATGGCGTAGTGGCTAAGGTGCGGAACTTGTATTCTCATTGGCACAAGACCGATTCCCCGTCTGGTCACTTTCTCACTGATTCTGCCGTGGGTTGATAGCACGTTAAATAATACGTCAACTGAATTGTCTTCAAACGAATACCGTATTGAAAATAAATACGTATCTTTGTTACGTATCTGAGACATATATAAACATTAATACGTAATCCATACGTAACAAAGTGTTGGAACTCGTTACGTATTATAAGATACGTATTTGATATTGATTATACTAAGTTTCAATACGCACTGCGACAGAGTATACTTAACTAAGCTAAGTTTCATGGTGAATAAATGTAACGTTAATACGTATTTCATGCAAAAAATACAAAATTTTTAATCGAGTTTCGGGTTTAAATACGAATTGTCAGTAAGAATACGTAATTTGGAGCATAAGATACGTATCTAGAAGACAGGTTTCGTTGTCAGAATACGTAATTATAAGCCACCTACATGTCAAAAGTAAGTATTTCATATAAAAAAATACGTCATTTTCAAACGCAGTTTTGGGCTTAAATACGTATCGCTAGTAGTTCAGGCGGGATCTGTTTTAAAATGGGTAGATTTGGATGTTTCGTATATGGTCGCTAATTTTTGCTTAAATGTCTCCGAAATTATGTTAAATATGATAATTTTGATATGCGCCAGTTAAAAAAGTTGTGCTAAATTCGCTATTCAACAAATAGTGAAAAAATCTCGAAAAATACGATTTTTTTCATTCTTTTTTTATTTATAGCTCCTTAAATATACATTTTAGAGAAAAATGTAGAAGAAAAAAAAGGTAGATGATAAAATTTTAGATGAATTATTAAACTTTTGAAATAGAAAAATTTCATTTTTTATGTTAGAAAAACGACAACAATTGCGAAAAGACTGCCCAAAAATTAATGTTTTGTTAAATGATTTTTTTAATTATTTAAATTTATCATATGATTTTGATATTGGGCCACAAAGACTTTTTGATATGATAAAACAGCCCAACAAATTTCATTAAAATCTGTTTGTTCATTGCTTCACAATAATTTAACAACTAAGCGTCCCGCAAAAAAAATGTAAAAATTTCAAAACTTAATTGCAAATAAAATAATGCTTTCAGATGGGTGCTGATTTTTCCACATATAGCAGACTATTAAAGCTTCCAAATGCACTTTAAAAAATTAAAATCAGTTGATTAGGAAAGTCTTGGAAATTAAAAAAAAAATATAATTAAATTTATGCTTATAAACAAATTGTATATCTTTTTCAATTTTGAATTAAATGAAACCCTAAAACTTTTGTTTGAAAATACTCTGAAAGGCGCTCATTTAAAAAAAAGAAATGTCAAATTCCGCTCAATAGTTTTTGAGCTATAACTCATTAAAGTTAACTTGTGTTTATTATTAAACAATAAACAATAGAAAGTCAATTAAAGCGTCATTAGCTTTATTTGTCTAAGCACTTTAGGTAAAAGTTTTAGTCCAGGTGATCTACCTCGAAATTATGACAATTTATATATTATTTACGTACAGAGTAAGGTTAGCAAAAAAGAGAAGAATTAGTGGTAACAAATAACAAGTAAAATAAGCAGGTCTGTAGCTACCCTTGCTGAGGGTGAGTTAGGGGTGAGAAGGGGTGAAAAATCGTTTTTTACGATTTCCGGCGCAAATATTGGTTGTAGAAAAAAAAATTAAGTTTTTTATATCTCAAAAAAGTACAATTTTTTTTTTACGATAACTCAATTGGTTTTTCAGAAATTTAATATTTTTGAAAAAAAGACGTTATTTTCATGTAGCTGAAAAAGGGTTATTTCTTGCTCGAAACACTTCCAGAAGCGCTCATTTTTTTCGTAAACATTTCAACTTTCAGATAAAATAATAAAAATATACCTGTACCAGCAAAAAAAATCGTTAAAATCGCAAAAAACTGAAAAATAAAGGTATTTTTCTATTCATTTTTTAATATACGTCAAAATCAGATATTTTTCGTGGAAATTCTTTCAATAAATAAATGTTACTTATTATAAATGAATTATATTTACTTTATAAGACAATTAAATCATTCACATCCATCGGAATCATAAGAAAAATCTTTATTGGTTCAAGAAAACACAAAACTTCAATATTATAACATGTACATATTTACGTACAAATATGACGTACAAGAACATTAATTGTATTTTGCCCATTTTAATTGCGATTGATCTTCTTCTTCTTCTTCTTCTTTTTCTTCTTCTTGGTCTTGCATTTCTGCGGCGTTTTTATTCAAAGTTTGCAAATATTCCTCTAATTCTTGCGACTGTTCCTCATCGGTGCTGCCTACAACTTAATGTTCTGTATTAGAACAATCATTCAATCCGTAACAATTCGAACATAGAATAGTGCATTTTAATCCGTGTTTTCTGCAACTAGATCTTAAGAGCATGACGAAGCTGTCCGCCTTCTAATAATATTTCCAATCTTAACTTATGAATAAACGATGCGTTTAATTGAGTTTTTTTGCTATAAAGAAAAAATTTGTAAGATTAAACTCTAGTGCGGACAACTCAAGAAAACCACCAAAATATTATACATACAAAGTTATAATAAAAACTTTCAATATATCGTATTTTAAGGTTAGGTTTGTCGAGTTTGATATCTAATTTCCAATCCAAGCTCATAAAAAAATAACAAGTCCAAATGATTTTTTATTTTAACAAAAATTATTGTACTAATATAACTTTAGTGCGGACAAGTCATTATATTTGTTTAATTTAAGAATTTAAAAGGATATCGATAAAATAAAAAAAGCAAAACTCGATTGCTGCAGCTCCGACATGCCGTTAAAGTGCTGCAAGCAGATTTACAAGCGCAAGAAATTTTTTTAAGCAGGCTGTCCGGAATCAATTTTTCTTCTGTATATTCAGGCATTAAAAAACCTTTCGATTGTTTCCAGCCCCACTCCGTAGGATTTTTCTTATTACCAAGCCATTTTTGTAGCTGGTAATAAGACCTGAAGGAATGTTCTCTTGCTGCTCCTTCAGTAGGGGGTAATTTTTCTAATTTAAAAGTAGATTCAATTGAAGCTGTTTGATACATTTCATACCTCAAATTATGTAGAGTACAGTTTTGTTTTTTAGAGTAAATTCCTGCTACCAATTCGATTCCATTTTTCGCAATTAATTCTTTATCTGCATTTACATCATAGAAAATATCTGCTAGCTTAGTAAAGTTTTTTATGGATATCAAGGATTTTAATGTTGATTTCTTACCTTTCCCAGTTAACCCAGACGTCGTATCACAACCCGAAAAGCAATGCAAGAAAGCAAGATACTTTTTGTGTTCATTATAGTTAAAACTATCTGTTGTATAGCAAAAATCTTTGACAGTACTTGTACCTACTTTGTAAAAGAAAATGTTTAAATTTTTAACATTGAGTTGATTAAGCAAAACAAGAAGATCGACATCTTGACCAACCACTACAGCGGTCTTGTTCTTCTCTGCAACTTGTATTGTCGTATTGACTATGAGGTGATCAGCATCTTCTTCTGCTTGTTGACAGGTGAATCTGGCAGCTGAAAATTCCTCAGATAGTACTTCAATCAATTTGCATTTATTTCTTTCATTTGATAAGAACGATTGAGGTGAAAAAGAAACTTTAATGTGATCTTGAAATTCATTTACGTTTGGTACAGTAGATATTACCCTGCGTGCACGTTCACTTGCTTTTGTACTTGTCGAGACTGATGTTGTGTCGCCAGAAGAATTGGTTTTATCAGCATCAGGATAGCCATTAAATATTATATAACTATTTCCAGCATAATTGTCTCGAACATAATTTAAATATTTTTTTTTAATTTCTCCAACGCTGTCATTTTTTTGCCAAACTACTTTATGCAATAGAAAACCACCGTCGATAACATGAATAACATTGGTTGAGTTTGGAAAATCAGAGCTGCTCGTAAAATCTTTATACAATTCCGATTTTACGTTGTTTTTAAAGCCATTTTCATTAAAAAGAGATAATGGATATGAAGCTAATTCGTAGATGAGATAGCTTTTCATGTCATTTCTATCTCTTTTTGCAAAGATATCCTTTGAAATAACAATAACGGATTAATTGCAACTTTCTCATCGTTTACTTTTATCGACGATCTAATAGTTTTAAGTGACAGCACTCTACTTTTTCGTTGTATTGTAACGCTTCCAAAATCTTGGCCAACAATCAATTCTGCAGACTTCTTTCCGATTGCATACACGTCATAGCAGTTTATAGATTCTCCTCCCACAATACCAGAATATATCAACATAATGCTTTCTGTATCAGGAAAGGGGTTGTACGTATCAAAAAATGCCGATAATTTTTGTAAATCTCTAACGTCTCTTGTTATCCGTGACTCCGTAGCGTCGACATGTTGTTCAGACGTGGTAGATGTGATATTGCAAAATTCCTCAACCTCATTACAAACTTCAACAAGAATAATCATCGTTAATATAAAATTCGCTATTACGCTTTCCAAAACTCCACGTCCGTGCATTAATCCACCTTGGGTTTTTATCGCTCTCATGAGAACTTGCTCAATGGTCATATCCGGCCAAATGCCACACCAAAACTTATCACTGCGACGAATAGCAAAAAAACCTTCGCTTGTGAAACGTTCAAATTCTAGTTCAGTCATTGAATCTTTTAATTTTCGCATGTCTTGGAGGTATAAATGTGCACATTTCGCATACAATATGTGCCCCGTCGCGTGGAAGAAAGAAATCATTTCTTCAACACATTTCAAATGTAAATCCCAATTACTAGATCGCTGAGCTCTTATAAAATTTTTAACAAGTAGAATCATTTCCCAATACTGCACCCAAAGCTGACTTGTGCGTCCTTTGGTTTTCAATTCTTGCAAACGCTTTACAAACTTTTCTTTGATAGTTACTACTTCCTTCTTTTTAATATTTTCAGCAAATTCCGATGTACCTAAACTCTGCAAAAGTACTTCCAAGCATGTAATTTCTTCATCACTCAATTGTAACGATGAAAAAATTATATTAGATAATGCTAAGTGTATAAGGAAATGTCCTCGAATGGCTCGACTATAATCATGCCCTAACAGTGCTTTGTCTGATGAGCTTTTTTTGAAGGTGCTGCAACTCACTTTCTTTGGTCTCCCCGCATAAAATGCATACTTGATCTGGATTTTCCGACATCTTTGAAGCCTGTAATAAAAATTATATTGTATTATATTTCAAAGATATTTATTTTTACGACGTATTGTTTCACTGTTTTTGAAATAAATAAAATAAATGTGAATAAATAATGAAACTTCATCAAGTACATTATGTATGTTTTATTTCATGACGCTCTATATATATATATATATAACTATCTACGGGTACACATTGTTTTTGTAGTAAAAAGATATTTGTTTATTGGCCGATTTAATCTATTGTGTTTTGGCGAACACTCCAAGTCAGAAAACCGGAGCAACGACACTTCGACAGCCTGTGCTGTACAAACACGGATAAGAGAATACACAGACTATATATATATATATAGTCTGTCGTTCCTCCGGTTTTCTGACTTGGAGTGTTCGCCAAAACACAATAGATTAAATCGGCCAATAAACAAAAATCTTTTCACTACTAAAACAATATTCAAAGGTTAATTATTAATTAAATTAATATTTAAATTGTTTATATTAAAGTATACATTTCAAAATATACAAATGCTACACTACAAAATACGGGTAGCATGTATATTTCAAAATCAATCGTTTTAAAAGGCATACACATATATTAACCTATATTCACGATGAAATACACACTTTTAAAGATTGTCACTTAAAACAACACTTATTTTTTTCAATTGAATAAACAAAAATCGATGTTTATTTCAACATAAATACTGAGCGTAACAGTAGCAACGACAGTTGTAAAGCATACTGCTCCGAAATTGCCAGCTCAGTCCGAGACCAGGGAGACTAGAATATGTTCCTAAACACACAGATAGATATATTTACTGTAGTCTAGTATCTACACACTATAGAAAATTTTCCGTCGCTCCTAACTGTCGCGCCACCTGATGATCGAGGCTACTGACATCGTCCTGGGTGTGCATATATAGTACAGACTATGCTTCACATAGTACATGCATAGTATGTATAGTATATTATATTTCAAAAAAGCACGAAAGTTTGAGGAATCGAAAAATAAGTCACTGTATAATCTTTGCCACTATTTTATAATTTTCTGCATTTTCTTGAACAAGTAAAAAATTTTTCTTCTGATTTCGATGGATGTGAATGATTTAATTGTCTTATGAAGTAAATATAATTCATTTATAATAAGTAACATTTATTTATTAAAAAAATTTCCACGAAAAATATCTGATTTTGACGTATATTAAAAAATGAATAGAAAAATACCTTTATTTTTCAGTTTTTTGCGATTTTAACGATTTTTTTTGCTTGTACAGGTATATTTTTATTATTTTATCTGAAAGTTGAAATGTTTACGAAAAAAATGAGCGCTTCTGGAAGTGTTTCGAGCAAGAAATAATCCTTTTCAGCTACACGAAAATAACGTCTTTTTTTCGAAAATATTAAATTTCTGAAAAACCAATTGAGTTATCGTAAAAAAAAAAATTGTACTTTTTTGGGATATAAAAAACTACTACTAAACTAAATTTCATAAAGTTTGGATCATTTTTGGCAGAGTTATAAATTAAGAGGAGGTCACGTATCTCTGTCCTTTTCTAATCAAAGAATTGAGTTTTTTACTGAAACTAATAACTTTAGCAAAAAATGAAGAGAAAGCCGCATCTCGTAATAAAAAAAACAATATTTTCTTTGATAAGAAAGAATTAATTTTATGGCTTCGTTTTCAAGAAAACCTTGAAAAACTTAAATCATAGAGGTTAGGCTGGACAATTTGGTTTTTCAAGGTTTTCTTGAGAACGAACCCATACAGCATGAAAGGACTTTGAAAGGATTCTGAAAGGATTCATGAAAGGACTACAATCTTTCAAAAATATTTCATTGAAAGGATTCTGAAATAATTCTATGTCCGAGGTATTATTCTTGTAAAAATAATACATAAAAATATTTCTTAAAGAATTCACAAGTCATTTCGAAATCCTTTCAATAGAAGAATTCTGTAAGGATCCATGAATTATTTTGGTAATAATTCGTAAATCTTTTCATACATCTTCCATTGAAAGGATTTTGTAAGAATAATATGAAATATTTTTAAAATATTTCATTGTATTATTTCTGAAAGAAATATACCTCGAACATAGAATTATTACAGAATCCTTTCAATAAAAGAATTCTGTAAGGATCCATGAATACTTTAGGTAATAATTCTTGAATCTTTTCATACATCTTTCATTGAAAGTATTCTGTAAGAATGATATAAAATATTTTAAAAATATTTCATTGTATTATTTCTGAAAGAAATATACCTCGGACATAGAATTATTACAGAATCCTTTCAATAAAAGAATTCTGTAAAGATCCATGAATTCTTTTAGTGATAATGCATTAATCTTTTCATCTATCTTTAGTTGAGAGACGTATAAAGTTCTAGAAATTTTATTCTTTCCTGTATTATTTAAGAATCAATTTAGAATGAATACACACACACACACACGCACGCACGCACGCACACACGCACGCACGCACGCACACACGCACGCACACACACACACACACACACACACACACACACACACACACACACACATATATATATATCGAAGTTATCATAACACAGACATCGCATGCATAACAATTTATAGTTTCAATTTTAAGATTCTTATTTTCCTTATATATGAAACGGGAAGCACTCTTACCGCTTGCGAGAATAAGAGATACCGCCATCAAGCGGATAAATTATAAACTAATCCCGAAAATATTTCTAAATGATTCTGTTATCTTTCACGTTTTCTTTCATAAAGTCCTTTCAAAGTCAATTCAGTAAGGATTTATGTAATAACTTTTATTCTCGTCATAAGTTATTTCATGAAATATCTCAAAAAGATTTCAAAATTATTTCATGTATGATTTCTTGAGACTTTACCAAAATGTTACATGAATTATTTCATAAAAGCTTTATGGAAGAATCTTGAAATTATTCGGTGACAGAATAATTTAAATTATTCCAAAAATCTTTCTAAATTATTTTACGACTGAAACCTTTGAAAGATTTCTGAGTTCTTTCTTGTTTCCTTTCGAGTAGTCTTTTCAAAATCCTTTCAGTAAGGATTCATGTAATAACTTTTATTCCCATCATAAGTTATTTCATGAAATATTTCAAAAAGATTTCAAAATTATTTCATGTAAGATTTCTTGAGACTTTACCAAAACATTGCATGAATTATTTTATGAAAGCTTTTTGAATGAATCTTGAAATGATTCGGTGAAAGAATACCTTAGATCATTCCGAAAATCTTTCTAAATTATTTTCCGATTTTAATCGTTGGAAGATTTCTGAGTTCTTTCTTGTTTCCTTTCAAGAAGTCTTTTCAAAGTCCTTTCAGTAAGGATTTATGTTATAACTTTTATTCCTATCATAAGTTATTTTATGAAATATTTCAAAAAGATTTCAAAATTGTTTCATGCATGTTTTCTTGAGACTTTACCAAAATATTACATGAATTATTTCATAAAAGCTTTTTGGAAGGATCTTGAAATTATTCGGTGAAAGAATAACTTAAATTATTCCAAAAATCTTTCTAAATTATTTTACGACTGAAACCTTCGAAAGATTTCTGAGTTATTTCTCGTTTCCTTCCAAGAAGTCTTTTCAAAGTCCTTTCAGTAAGGATTCATGTAATAACTTTTATTCTCATCATAAGTTATTTCATGAAAGATTTCAAAAAGATTTCAAAATTATTTCATGTATGATTTCTTGAGACTTTACCACAATATTGCATGAATTATTTCATGAAAGCTTTTTGGAAGAATCTTGAAATTATTCGGTGAAAGAATAACTTAGATTATTTCAAAAATCTTTCTAAATTATTTTCTGATTTTGATCGTTGGAAGATTTCTGAGTTCTTTCTTGTTTCCTTTCAAGAAGTCTTTTCAAAGTCCTTTCAGTAAGGATTTATGTAATAACTTTTATTCTCATAATAAGTTATTTCATGAAATATTTCAAA
The DNA here is from genome assembly GCA_017163975.1 of Anastatus disparis. Taxonomy (NCBI): domain Eukaryota; kingdom Metazoa; phylum Arthropoda; class Insecta; order Hymenoptera; family Eupelmidae; genus Anastatus; species Anastatus disparis. The sequence continues at coordinate 1,499,156 of JAFFSR010000361.1, read as the reverse complement.
AAGATTTCAAAATTATTTCATGTAAGATTTCTTGAGACTTTACCAAAATATTGCATGAATCATTTCATGAAAGCTTTTTGAATGAATCTTGAAATGATTCGGTGAAAGAATACCTTAGATCATTCCGAAAATCTTTCTAAATTATTTTCTGATTTTAATCGTTGGAAGATTTCTGAGTTCTTTCTTGTTTCCTTTCAAAAAGTCTTTTCAAAGTCCTTTCAGTAAGGAATCTTGTAATATTTCATGTCTTAACTTTCGTTTCCTTTTTGGTAATATTTTTGTAAAGACTTTGTAATCTTCCTGTGTATTATTTCATAAATTCTTTTCAAAAGAATATAGTTATCTTTTTAAGTTCTTTTTAAATGCTTTCAACGTATTATTACTTGTAATATTTCATGAAATTATTTCAAAATTCTTTCATGCTGTGTGGGGAAGCAATAAAATTAATTTTTTCTTATCAAAGAAAATATTGCTTTTTTTGATACAAGATGCGGCTTTCTCTTCATTTTTTGATAAAGTTATTAGTTTTTGTAAAAAAAAAATTTCTTTGATTAGAAAAGGACAGAGATACGTGACCTCCTCTTAAAAACGATAAATTTGTTTTTTCTCGTTTTGCTCCGAAATTTTGAGGTTATAAAAAAAAATGTACTGAACAAAAGTTGTGTGATTTTTTATTATCTACAACTTTCCCATTTAACTTTTTTCGCTACAACCAATATTTGCGCCGGAAATCGTAAAAAACGATTTTCCACCCCTTCTCATCCCTAACTCACCCTCAGCAAGGGTAGCTACAGACCTGCTTATTTTACCCGTTATTTGTTACCACTAATTCTACCCTTTTTTGCTAACCTTACTCTGTACGTAAATACTTATTCAATAAAAGGTAGGTTACCTGGACTATTTTCAAAACATGCGCTCTTTAGAAAGACATAAAAAGTATCGATTAAAATTACTCTAATCACTCGAAAAGTCGTTGAAAACGTAGAGGGTCACGTGATGGAGCAAGCTGATTAAAAAGTGAAATCTAGATCTAAAAACTACGGCGCGCTCTAGAAATGCGATTATCTCGGCTTCTAATGCTCTAATTTTGATCTTTTTTTTTAAAATCGATGTGCCGGAAGTCAAGGAATTCAAATATTTTATGTTAAATAATTAATTATGCGTATAATTTGTTATATTAACATAACTTTAAATCATGAGATAAAAAATTTGTATTTTTTTAAACATTCATTCATCTATTTTACATAAGAAGTGCTTCATCTTATGTCATTTTATCTACTAAATAAGAACTTATTTGATATTAATTTTTAATATTGTTTAAACAAATTGGAAAATTAAAAAATTGTAAATAATTGGAAAAAATGTTAAATAATTTAAAAGTATCATCATTTCAATCGTTAATGTCTATAATAAACTAAATGAGAATTCTGTACTTATTATTAATCTTTGATAAACATTATTAATTTATTAATTGAGTAAGTTCTTCGTATGAAAGTGAAAAATTCATTTGAAAATTAAGAGTTTTAAACGGATAATATAAAAGAAGAAATATGATGTGAAAAATAAATAAATTTATTATTATTTATAATAAATAAAAGGAAACATTTTTCTATAATTTAAGATAATTTTTAATCAAACAAGATTAAATCATTGCTCTGATTTTCGAAATATCCATCTTCAAATTTTATATTATTTCCATTTAAAATTATTATATCTTCAAATAGCAGAATCATAATGTAAAAAATAAATAAAGTGACCATCATATGCTTGAGTATTTACTTTAGATTCACTCAGATGTCGTTAAGGGAGCGTCCATTGATGACGTACACATTTCGGGGGAGGGGGGGAGGTCACAATTTTGTGATGGTCCCGTGACCAAGGGGGGTTGTCATGCTTCAAAGTGACGTACAAAACACTAAAAAATAATTATTTGAAATTCCCATATATTCACGCAAGATTGATGTAAATTTAATCTGCAAAACCTGAAGTATTTACGTAGAGTTGACCTTTTTTAATAATATACTTTGACATCTTATTTGACCTGCAGCTTCTTTAATCAGTATGTTTGAAGGTAAGTTAATTTACGTTCAATTACAAATATAAATCATTATTTTATTTTCAATCTCACTTCAAAAAGTACATGAAAAAACTATTGGAATTAAAAATTTTATTTATCGTATTAAGAAATTAATATTTTATATTCAAAATGCATACGTGGATATTACACATTTTATCAATTGATTAATTTATTGGAACTTACATTTTATTTTCATTCCATTATTATAATTTAATTTTAGTGGATTTCCAAAACAATTGATTTATTTGCGTATGAAAATTGTGTAGTTTGTATGGATCTTAATTTTTTTAAATAAGGCATGCTTAAGTTCTATAGATGTTTAAAAATAAAAATGAATTAAAACATTTTAGAATTCAAACATTTATTTTATTTTTCTACTTTGTCTGTATTGTATTGTAAAACAATCGAGTCATGTTATGAATTAATTAGAGTTTGTAATAATTTAAATGTTATCTTATATTAAAAAAATTATTCATAAACGGAAACAAAATTATTCTGTAATATTAATCATTTTTACTCCTAATTCAAATATATGAATTTTCCAAGCTCGCATCGCGTAGTATTTGAATTAGATTAAGAATACTAATATAAAAATATTATTTTTTTTAAATTATAATTAGTATACAACATGTTAATACTTTGAAATTTTAATAAAGTATTGTTTGAATTTTTACTTTTTGTGAATTTTTAATATACGTCACTTTAAGTGGGGTGTGGGGGGTTAACTTCAGTGTGATGGGGGAGAGGGGGGTTAAAATGGACCAAAATTTTTGTGACGTATTTGATGGACGCCTCCTAAGATTATAATGTATTTCATAAATAAATAAAAATAAAAGACTCAGCTAAAGCTTGATCATAATTGAACTTTGACTTTGGCAAGGATCAATGATTTTAATTCGCTTTATACAAATGTTTCTTTTTCATACATTTGAAACATTTTATTTAAATTAAACAGAAGTGTCAAACTCCGTAAAGGTATGATAAATTTCTTATATATTTTATGTTTTTAATAATTCTATCAACTTGGAAATTTTTTAAAACAATTTATAATTTGATTTTATTTGATTACCTTTATTTTTCAAGCATACATTTTATAAACATTTTTATCAATTTGAAAATACATTTTAATAGATGATTATATTGTATTCCATTTATTAGGATCATCTTTCATCCAAGGGTGTTTCATGTGAATATTCTGTCTGATTCTTACATCATCTTATAAAATAAAAAGAGACGGAGTCAGATTCAGCTTGCATCTCTGCTGTTGAATTAAACAGGAGTTTCAAACTGCGTAAAGGTATGATGAATTTCTTATAACTTTTGAGTCTTAGCCTCTTTTTAATTTTTAATTTGATGCAGTAGCGAAACAGATGCATAATATTTTGATAAAAGGTACATAGATGTAAATGTATCCTAATAATGCAAATGCAACAGTTTTTATATTTTTCAATTGTATTTTCACATAAGTTTAGAAGCATACTTGTGTATACTGAAAAATTATAATTATAGAAAATACACATTATAATTGTATCGGTTTATTATTTTTCTCATAAAATTATTAAGAACATAACCCTGGTAGAATTTTAAAAGAGTTTATAGCTAGATCTAAGCTAGCATTGAAAAAAAATAACTTACCAGGAGAGTGTCTGAGTTGCGGGTCACAGATCTTGATGAAACTTCGGGATAAGTATTTAGGTACCAAAATATGAGTAAAGCCACAACGGTACCGACTAACGCTTCGTGTTTATTTTAACGGATGACAAGCTAGGAAGCGTTTTAAGTTCGTTAGCAAATTTATCGGCTATCATTTTTGTATCGCCAAAATGAAACTGTAGTGTATCGATAATTTCTTTCGCATTAGTCGACGTAGCTAACAACGCACTCACCGACTCACGCGCTTCTCCCTTTAATGATTCAAACAATCTAAGAATATTTTCTCGATCTGAAAACCCTCCGAGTTCAGTCGTAATTTCGTAGGCTTCCTTAAAGTGAAGCCACTCGAGTAGGTCTCCCGTGAATGCAGATAGTGGTCTGGAAATTGCCCATTTGCTTGTAAGTCGCATATTTCCCTCTGATACAGAATTTTCTCTTACCGTCTGTAAAGTTTGTTCAAACGCAGCGGCAAAAATACCGCGATGAATCGCCTACTGCTTTCGACCGAGTATGCTCTATCCTTCTCTGCCCCTCTCCCACTGATGATAAATCATTAAAATAAACCATCAATATTTCACTCACATTTTATAATTTACACACTTTATAATTATCACACTTTATAACACACTGCAATTTATAATTTATAAAATAAAACGAGTGAGGTTTTAATAATAAAATATTTAAAATTACTATATAAGAAAGATAAAGAAAAAGATACTGCTTTTGTAACCGGCAAAGAAGGCTAGACATAGCCCCCCCCCCCCATTCGCGGCTACATTTATTGTACATACAAGAGAAAGAAAGAGAGAGGAAGAGAGTCAATTCTTAAAGCCGGCGGACAGAGAAGGATAGACGCAACCCTCTCTATTCTGTATGAAAAAGAAAGAGAGAGGGAGAGAGTCAATGTCTAAAGCCGGCGGACAGAGAAGGATAGGCGTAGCCCTCTCTATTCTTAACTGCCGTGAAAAACAGAGCGTCAACACGATTGCGCATCGCTAGTGCGCCGAGCCGCCGTAGATAATGCTTAACTTCTCTCTCAGAAAGTAGACGTCTTTTGACGTACATTTTCTCCAGGGGATAAGAAAAAAATGTTTTTTAACACGAGGAATTCTAAGACGCAGAGTTTCTTTTTTCAACACACAATATTCCCGAACACTAGAAGTTTTTTTTTTTGTTTTTTAAATGCGACGAAAACAAATTTCTTCAACACAATGAAAAATCCAATCACAACGTTATTTTTGAAAAGAAACGAAGAAACTTGCTATAACTTTTTCAACCGTTAACCATCACATCCGGAAATTCACTCAAGACCGGCTGTGAATCCCGGGTTTCGGCACCATTTTGTTTCAGAGGTGATGGGTTTAAACATAAATGACGAAACAAAATTTAATTATATAAGAGTCTTATTTATTTTCACTTTTTTACACGAAGTAGAGGCGACGACGTGTTGAAGGGAACTGCCTGGTGCGCGTCTTTAACGGTCCTTATATCTCCCAGGACCTTCATCCCCACCCCCGTTTTTACGATTACGCGGGTTTTCACAAATCTTCTGTCTTTCTCGTCGCCTGGTGGCAAAATAGGTGACTTTAAGCACCTATGCCCATGTGACCTTCATTACTGAAGCAATAGAGACTTGGCCCAACGCCCTTGCTCCTCGCTTCATGTGAGATCGGACCGGCCCTAGAGAAAACCTCCTAAGCTTCCTTTTTAGGTGATTTTCTCTATGCACGTTTGGTGTGTCGGCTACGAGAACGTCTTTGACGTTTCGCACGGTGAAAAAGACAGCGATATCCAATTAAAATTTCTTATTACGTGATTTATAAATTATTTTCTTATCAAACGGTTCATAATTGATTTCCTAGAAATAAAATCAGCATTTCCCTTCTTCACGTTATCGATACAATAATTTTACAATAGAGCATATTTAATACATAAATTTTCGCTTACTTTTCGATTCTTAGAATCATCAACGAGATTTTTAGAGTTTAACTAACAAATTGTACATCAATATAATTTAAGAAGAATAAGCCTAATATTTTATATAACTAAAGGCAAAATTAGCGCGAATTTAAATAATTTCTATTATAACCAAACATAAAAATGAATTTATTTACTTTTTTTAATTTCTATCTTAAACACTTCGAAAAAGTGAAGTTATGGACGATTATAGTCTTATTTTCAGAAAAATATGAAAAAAGAAATCCTAATTAAAGTGTAAATAATTCTGTCTAGAAATGTCTTGAATAAATCCAATAACTAAAATGAAAGCAGAGAAAGCAGGCTTTAATTTGCTAGTTTCCGAATTAAAAAATAATAATTAGAACTAAAGTTATGCTTGTTTAAAGTTATCAACATAACATTATACGCATAATTAATTATTTAACATAAAATATTTAAATTCCTTGACTTTCGGCACATCAATTTAAAAAAAATAGATCGAAATCGGACCATTAGAAGCCGAGATAGCCACATTTTTAGAGCGAGCCGTAGTTTTTAGATCTAGATTTCACTTTTCAATCAGCTTGCTTCATCACGTGACCCTCTATGTTTTCAACGACTTTTCGAGTGATCAGAGATTTTAATCGATACTTTTTATGTCTTTCCAAAGAGCGCATGTTTTAAAACTTTTACCTTAAAAGTGCTTGGACAAATATAGCTAATGACGCTTTAATTGACTTTCTATTGTTTATTGTTTAATAATAAACACAAGTTAACTTTGATGCGTCATAGCTCAAAAACTATTAAGCGGAATTTGACATTCCTTTTTTTTAAATGAGCGCCTTTCAGAGTATTTTCAAATAAAAGTTTTTGGGTTTCATTTAATTCAAAATTGAAAAAGATATTCAATTTGTTTATAAGCATAAATTAAACTATATTTTTTTAAAAATTTCCAAGACTCTCCTAATCAACTGATTTTAATTTTTCAAAGTGCATTTGAAAGCTTTAATAGTCTGCTATATGTGAAAAAATCAGCACCCACCTGAAAGCATTATTTTATTTGCAATTAAGTTTTGAAATTTTTGCATTTTTTAGCGGGACGCTTAGTTGTTAAATTATTGTGAAGCAATGAACAAACAGATTCTAATGAAATTTGTTGGGCTGTTTTATCATATCAAAAAGTTTTTTGTGGCCCAATATCAAAATCATATGATAAATTTAAATAATTAAAAAAATCATTTAACCAAACATTAATTTTTGGGCAGTTTTTTCGCAATTGTTGTCGTTTTTCTAACATAAAAAATGAAATTTTTCGTTTCAAAAATTTAATATTTCATCTAAAATTTTATCATCTAACTTTTTTTTCTTTTTACGTTTTTCTCTAAAATGTATATTTAAGGAGCTATAAATAAAAAAAGGACGAAAAAAATCGTATTTTTCGAGATTTTTTCACTATTTGTTAAATAGCGAATTTAGCACAACTTTTTCAACTGGCGCATATTAAAATTATCATATCTAATATAATTTTGGAGACATTTGAGCAAAAATTGGCGACTATATACGAAATATCCAGACCAAAATAGATCCCGTCTGAACTGTAGTAGAAATACGTAATATCTAGTATAAGATACGTATCCACGAGATAGGTTTTGTAGTAAATATACGTCATTTTGACTACAAAATACGTATTTTAAACACATATTGTTATGAGAATACGTAATTTTTATCGATATTTGTGTCCGAGATATTTATTTTTGACACGTATTTCTTGCGCATAATAGATCATTTTCAATTGCAGATTAGGGCTTGAATACGTATTACCAGCAGAAATACATTGATTCGAGCACAAGATATGTCTATGAGACAGAGATATATCTATAAGACAGGCTTCACGTATTTATACAAATCACGTATTTCAACTAGCGATACATATTCAACCCTGAAACTGCGATTCAAAATTTCGTATTTTTCCCATAGAATATATATTGAAGTTACATTTATTTACCATGGAACTTGGCTTAGTTAAATATGCTCCGTGGTATACTCCGCATTGAAATTACGTATCATTAATGACAAATATGTATCTCATAATACGTAACAAATTCGAACGTTTTGTTACGTATGGATTACGTAATTATGTTACGTATCTGTGATACGTAACAAAGATACGTATTTATTTTCAATAGGGTATTTTAATGTTAGAGGGTAAAAAATTTATGATTGTAAAAAAATCATAAATAGTCATATTCTAGGTTAAGAAAAGGTCACGTATCCCTGTCCCTTTCTAATAAAAAAATTATTTTTTTTTTGCAAAAACTTATGACCAACAAAAAATGAAGAGAAAACCGTATATCGTATCAAAAAAAGCAAAATTTTTTTCGATGAGACAGAATTTAATTGCTTTGTTTTTAAGAGAATCTTGAAAAACCAAATTGTTTACTCTAACCTTTATGTTCTAAGTTTTTTGAGATTTTCTTGAAAACGAAACAATAAAATTAATTTTTTCTCATATATGAAAATATTACTTATTTTGATAGGAGATGTGACTTTCTCTTGATTTTTTATTTAAATTATTAGTTTTTGTGAAAAAATCAATTCTTTTATTGGAAAAGGATAGATATACTTATTTTGCCCTTAACAATTGATGAAAACAATCAGAGAAAAAATAATGTCCTAATTTGAATTTTATAAGTTCTAAATAATTTCATTATAAAATCACTTATTTAAATATTATTACCATGTTTCCCATCAAAATAAATATATTATTATAAATTAAAAATTTACGAGCTACTTTTCCTTCACTTGTTTTATTTTAACAAATTGAAACTGTCTTATCGGGATGACAAATTCTTGGCATCAATTTTTTTCAAGAGAGAATATAATAGATAAAGTATAAAAAATTTTCTTCAAAACATGCTCCTAATAATATTTCCAATTCAAGTTCATGAGTTAACGGGGCGTTTAATAGAGTTTTACCGCTACAATAAAAAAATTTGTAAGATTAAACTTGAGTGCCTACAACTCAAGAAATCCACCAAATAACATAAATGAAAAGTTGTATACAAACTTGCAATGTATAATATTTTGAGGTTAAGTTCGTCGACCTCCATATTTAATTTCCAATCCAAGTTATTAAAAAAATAACAAATCCAGATGATTTTTCATTTTTATAAAAATTATTGTATTAACATAGTCGTAGTGCGGACAGGTGATTTTATTTGTTTAAATTATGAATTTAATAAGATATCAATAAAATAAAAAAAGCAGAAATCGATCCTAGCAGCTCCGACATCCCAATAAGTATGCCAATATTTATGCAAAATAAATATTAAAATAAAAATTACGTTATTGATTATTTCTGCTCTATTTTTAACTAGCTCTTCAGTATACTGTCTATATGAGTAACTTGTTGGTAATTTCTGTAGAGTGCGAAGAATTTTACCATATACTATTGTCAAGGAACGGCGAGGATTCTGATGGACTGTGAGACCAGTCAAACCAGTGGCCTGAAAATAATAATTTTTAAATTTTATAAGCTTGTAGTAAATTTCGATACAAATAAAGAATCATCTATTTTCGGAATATTCTACTTATTATTCAGTTTCATAAAAAATATTCTTTTGTGCTGTTTGCAAAAATAAAAATTTATTTTAGTTTAACCTTTAGACTGCCGAAAAATCAATATTTTGACATCATGCGTCAAAATATTTATTTTTCGGCAGTCTAAAGGTTAAATATTAATAAAATATTCTATATAATAGTCAAATATGCGTATACAAAAAATTTAAAAAAATAATAATAATTAGTTTATAATTTTACCGCGTTGACTTACATAAAAACAAGAAAAATTTTAAATAGTAGTTTTATTTTACTAATTGTTCGGTTGATTTTAATTCAAGTAAAACTTTGACAGCTATTTTTTTTATCTTTATCATTTACAGAATAGGAAAATTCTATTAGGATGTTTTATCATAATTATACAATTTGAATTTTTAACTGTAAATGCATGTCAAAAAAAAATTTTCAACCATAAATAAAAAGAAATTCAACGAAAAATAAATTATTACATCAATGTTCCAGGAGTCCTGACTCGATAACTCTATTTGAGGTTAAAATTCTGAAAACAGGGGCATTTTTGTACCATAATGCATCGACTCTAGATTCCAAAAATTAAAGGGTCCCACAGATTTAATAAAAAAATTATGATTAATCCACTTTTTTATAATAATCAAGATGTAAACAGATTTTATAACAGTAAATATTGTAACAAAAAGTAAGCAATCAACTTATCAAATAGCGAGATTAAATTATGAAAAAATAAAAAAATAAGGTTATCAAATAAAACTATCAAAAAGCGCGGTAGCGCTTCAGCAGCAAAACGTCGAGCGTGCTCCTCTTAAACTTAGAAATCGAGTGTTGAAAATTTTAAAATCAAATCCTATCAAAATGCAATCAAATATGTATGAAAATACTAATTGATAATTTAAGGATATCAATCATCTTTGATTTAAAAAAAGTTTTATTACAATCTGTTCTGTCAATCACGTAAAAACGTTATTTAAAATTTCAAAACACCATATCCGCGTTATGAAAACTCTTCTCCGTCGTCTCTAGTCATCGAAAATTGTTCAGCCAGAGGTGTGTCATACTTTAGTATTGTAAGAGAGTTAGGAGCGTCTTTTTTGTCTGCTGGCATAATATAGTGAATTTGTATATATCGATAGTGTAGGTTAGGTGTTGTGACATAATAACATAAAATAATTAACCCTTTCAATCACAGACGCCCATATATGAGCATCTTAATTTTTTTCTTTTTATTTCATATTTTTCAAAATTGATGCAAAATATTGAAATTTTTTGCTTTTTTAGGTACTGCAGTCCCAGCGTAACTGACGCAAGCACTGTGATTCAAGCAAAAGTTGCAGAGCAATGCGTAGTTTTTGTGGGGCATTCGTGAAGTAGTATATTTGAATTATTTTAAAAACAGAAACCGTACACAAGAATTCTTGAAGTTAGTTTTATCTATGATTATTTGAAGAATTCACAATTGCTTTGAATCTTTTTAATTAAGCACTCCAGTTTCCAAATATGTAGTTTATTTTATGTAAATTAAACCATAAATTAATTTATAATAATACTAAATTATAAAATACGCGTTGCACCACTTTCGCAGTAGTATAAATTTAACAGGAGTATAGACGCGCCACCTATGTAACTATAGTAAAGTTTCAATGATAATATTACTCCTACTAAACAGTTACGCAAAAACTGTGGATCTCTACCACCATTAAAGTATTAGCAGCCCTAAGGCGATGCCATATATTTAACTCAAGCACAATGAACAGAACTTTTTTTTTCGTGTAGACTACTAGGTTATGGAGACATTTTATGAATATATGATTGTTAATTATTATTAATAAACAATTGCTAGAAAACATGGGTTTCTGAGAATTTAATTGTGTGACTGAAAAGGTTAATAGAGAAACGACAAAAGAAAAATTTTGGATAAAAGGATCAGGAAACGCGTTATTTAAAAAACAAAAAAATGGCTTAAATATTTGGATCTGAAAATTGATGTAGAAGTATGTCACGTTGAAGATTTACGAAGTTTCAAATAATCTATATATTTTATTCGTAATGTAAATAGGTTGAAAGAATACCAGCTTCATATATGATTTATTTGATTGAATAAAATTTGACTTTAACTTTGTTTTTATGAAAATAGGATCATAATAATTTTAATTTTAATAACGACATTTCTTTTCGAACGATAAATTTCTATATAACAATTCCGGAAAGTATTGACACGAAAATGTTCTATAATACTGTACTATGGCAAACATTTTCTCCAGATGAAAAATTTTAAGCAGCAGAAAATATTTACGATGATATTTCAGTGTTTGAGTAGGTGCATCTATTATTTAATATTCGTAACTCAAATTTAATAAAATTTACACTTTTTGCCCATAGTTTGAACTCAGTACTTGGTCCTCGACAGAATGAAAATAATAGGACCAACTTATCAATTCAAAGCTCATTCAGATCAACAAGTATGAAGTATTCGTACAACAAATAATTTTTTAGTTGCTGGAACGTGCGGTGAAAATATTGGTTGGGATTGGAAAGTAGTGACTTTGTGTATAACATTGTGTTTTATAATCAATAAGAGATAGTCTTGAAAAACCAAATGTTAATTGTATGGTGTATAACAAAGAAAATCACTTTATTTATGCTGGATGTGGAGACAATGAAATTCACCCTGTTAGCTTAGAAAATGGAAAAATGGAAAAATATTAAGTAATTTATCTGGACACACTAATTTTATTTAGAGCATATTATGATTGTAAGTATGTTAAATAATGCAATTTATTTTTCCTCTGTGTGTCATTAATACATCTAATTTTAAATACAGAGGAGAACAGTAAGTTTCTGAAGGAGAAGATGGTACAGTTCGATTGTAGGACCTTTGTGGCAAAGAGAATGTGAACATTTAACAGCCTCATTTAGAGAATAAAGTAACAAAGCCTAAAATTAGCAAATGGATTAGTGCTGTTAATTTCACAGAAGATTAACTAGTATGTACTGCTATTAAATAGTACATCTATATCTTTTAAAGCTTTAGGGAAAAGGATCAAAATTATCTTTGTAGAACTTAATAACAATAGAAGCAGCTGCCATATTCAGTCTCCCTGATGAAGGAATTTATGTTGCAAATATCTTTAAAGAAAGAATTATCGTTGGAGGTGCTATGCTATACCTCTATCATTTGACTTATCAATCTGTACCATTGGCAAAAGTTTTAATTCTTAGTAAAACTGTTTACAGTGTATCACGGTATTCTCGTTACTGTGTTTGAATCTCACGCGCCCTTGTGACTAAGACAGCTTAGCGTGCCGTTATGAACATCGCCATATGATAGTAAGATTAGGCGTCAATCGATGTGCATAAGAGAGAAGAGAAGCCACGGCGCGGTGGACATTTTCTAGCAGTCTACAAGCGCGCATCTCTAGTCATGTTTCTGCGTTTCCTTTCAAGTTATAACTTAATTCGCTAGTGCTGATTTTCGAATTGCTAATTATTATAATTGATAAGAAGAGACTGCTTCTACAAGGGACAACCGAGCATCTACAGGTGTTTTTCTCGCGGACGTCATTAACTGGTGGTTGTGAGCAATCGATCGTGGCTGCTGTCGGCGAGTTTTAGCAACCATATTGGTTCGTGTTACGTCCTCTATCACTATCTTTTTCGAATACGGAGATTTTTGTATTTTATTATTTTTTTTCTTTTTTCGCTAATTTTAATTAATTTAATATTATCATTCATATAGGAGCGCGGTGGCGTAACGGATAGAGCTCTTGCCTTCAACGCGGTGGGCATGGGTTCGAATCCTGGCCAGGCACCTCTGACTTTTTTTCGAAAGAAAATTAGTGTATGTGCTACCCATATCGCGACTCTTAAGAAATCTGACCTCATTGAGTATCGGTTGATTGTTGGTCACAAAAAGTGGCTGACCATCCATCGGTAGTCAAAGTTTTCGGTATGGCGGTGTCTGACAGTCTAGCCTGATGTAATGTGTTAAACGGTTCCGGGCTGGGCTCCCTCGACATCTCCATAGAAAAAGGTTAATTATATAGAGGATAAGAATATCCTTTATATATTAATCTTTTAAAAAAAAAAAAAAAAAAAAAAAAAAAAAAATAAATAAAAAAAAAACAAATATTATCATTCATCTTATTATATTTACTTATTTTTGTTTAATAAATTATCTTAAGTTAAAACTGAAACGCGCTATCAATTAATTTACTTTGCATGATTGTATATAGCATAAAATCTGTTTCCCACTGCTTACCTCGACGCCTCCACGGTCCTTGTAATTAGTTTTAAATTAATTACCTGCAAAACATTAAGTAGTTTAATGCGACGAATTTTAGAACATGCATCACAAAGGAAAACTGCGCTACCAACGCGTCTCTCGATCAGGTAAGAGAGAGAGAGAGAGAGAGAAAGAAAGAGAGAGAGAGAGAGAGAGAGAGAGAAAGAGAGAGAGAGAGAGACGCAGTGAGTACTGCAAGCGACAAGTACATCAAATGAAGGGCCGGATGCAATAATGAGGTATACGCTCGGAACGGCGGCGCAGGCTCGACTAAAGCAGCCAAATATGAAAAATTGAAAAATCGATTTAAAAAAAATACTGGCATGTAGAGAATGAAAAAACACAACTTTTTTTAAGCAAAGTTTTTTCACTAGATATTTACTTTTAAAGAAAAAAATTTAAAAGTGACTTTTACAAAAAGTGATTTTTAACGAGTTTTTAAAACATAAATCGCTCTATTCCAGCCAAATATGATCGGATCGTTCTGAAATTTTGTACACACACGGGGAATACTCTAACGCTAGCAATAAGATCATAAAAAGTGATAAAATTAATAATTTATTTATAACAATTTAGTTGGAAAGTGATAAAGAGCATTTATTGACATACATTAACTTCAGTGACAAAAAGTATCGAGGGAAGTTTAAGTCTCGAAGAACTTCCAGCGAGAGATTTGTTCTTTAATATGTAAAGAAGTTTTTTGGAAAGTTTCAGATTTTTATATTAAAAATTGACTGAAAGAGGGCAATTTTTGTAATTTAGGTGTAAAGTCGCGCGTGCCGTGGCACGTGTGGTAGCGCGTCAGTACGCTCAGTGTACTTTTAACGTACTCGATGAAATCTGACGCGCTACCACACGTGCCACGGCACACGCGACTTTACACCTAAATTACAAAAATTGCTCTCTTTCAGTCAATTTTTAATATAAAAATCTGAAACTTTTCAAAAAACTTCTTTACATATTAAAGAACAAATCTCTCGCTGGAAGTTCTTCGAGCCTTAAACTTCCCTCGATACTTTTTGTCACTGAAGTTAATGTATGTCAATAAATACTCTTTATCACTTTTCAACTAAATTGTTATAAATAAATTATTAATTTTATCACTTTTAATACTATCTTATTGCTAGCGCTAGAGTATTCCCCGTGTGTGTACAAAATTTCAGAACGATCCGATCATATTTGGCTGGAATAGAGCGATTTATGTTTTAAAAACTCGTTAAAAATCACTTTTTGTAAAAGTCACTTTTAAATTTTTTTCTTTAAAAGTAAACATTTAGTGAAAAAACTTTGCTAAAAAAAAAGTTGTTTTTTTCATTCTCTACATGCCAGTATTTTTTTTAAATCGATTTTTCAATTTTTCATATTTGGCTGCTTTAGTCGAGCCTGCGCCGCCGTTCCAAGCGTATACCTCATTATTGCATCCAGCCCTTCAAATAAGGTCTTATCGCTCATCAATACTTTTACTAGCTAACACAATCGGAGTTCGCTTTGTAGCATCTGACAAAATCCTCGTAGTTTCAGCGATTCCGAATATAATTAAATTTAATATTTAATTAAAGTGAAATTTTTTGTAACCTAAGAAAATAACCGTTACAAGTATAATTTATCAAGAACAATTGCAAAGAATATTAAGTATTGTCGATTCAAGTAATATGATTGATATGTGTCTACTGGACAGACACTGATTCGCGACCACGGTCGTATATACAGGTCCTGGAATTCTCTTGGTAGGAGTAGGCATTGAAATGAGTTAAGCTTTCAAAAAGTCCGTTACGGTAACAACGCTGTAATGCTAGTATCCATACTATTTTATCATATAAGCCGCGTTTATCGACGTTTGCTGTATATATGTCCAATGCTATTGTGTTATATTGTTTAAAATAATTAAATGGTTATAAATGTTATAACATATCGGTAATGTATGTTAAATTACGGAAAATAATTATTCCAAAATTTTCTAAAATAATGTTTATTAATATAAAAAATACTTAGGTAATTTATTTATATAATTGTACATTAAAATAATATTATATTTTTGAATCTTAAACAATATTCGCTAAAATATGTATTATCTTAATAATCATAATTATGAATAATATCGATCAATTTAAAATTTTAAACTTTATTTTAAATTATATAGGGGCAGATGAGCATGTATCATTTCGTGTCCATTCGTTAGCAATATCGTGGTGGTCTAGTGGCTAGCGTGTGTGCTTTTGATTTTTGTTACTGAGAATCAAATCCCTGCTAGAGCATCAATTTTTTTTTATAACTTTTTTAATTGTTTTTTTTATATTTTTTAATTAAATCTATTTTTTTCTTTCATACAAATATACTTTTTACCAGGTATGTTAAACCCTTTTTTTATTTATTTAGGCCTACCCTGGCCTACAAGGTTAATACAGCCTTATAAATAAGTATACAATAGATATAGTACATAATATTAGTAGAAACAATACAAGAAATGGAAATTAGATTGCGAGACCACTATCATTCAGAAAATCTTACAAACTCATAATAATTTTAGAGTTTAAGTTCTTTAAAATATCAATCAATTCTTTTTTGATCAGGATCTTGTTTAATTCGAATTTTTCAAACATTTTTTTACGTGGAAAATTAAAAAGTGGACAATCCCAAAATAGATGATCTGCATCTTGATTATCATGTCTTAATTCACAGGCAGCAGAGTTCATAAAGCTTTTTCTTTTCAGAGATAAAGCAGAGCTGTCGTGAACAACTATGACTCTTGTATTGACATTTTTTATTCTTGAACCATGGTAGTTATTTGTCTTCATGGAAATTTTGAAAGTATTTAATGCCCTTAGAAGTTCCTAGATGTTGAATACTTTCATTATGATTTTCTATGGCTTGACTCTTCCAAATTATTTTAAAATCGGTAAATGAAATTAAACATTTTCTAGGTGAGATCTTTGTAGCACATCTAGCTTGATAGTCAGCAAGTTCGTTACCAAAAATATCGATATGGGCAGGAGTCCAAACAAATTGTAAAGGTGTTACAATATTACTGTTTTTATTTACTTTCCCAATTTCGTTTTTGGCTTTAACAATCAAAGGATGACTTAAAGACCAAAGTTCGGAGCTCTGTATAGCTAGAAGGACACTTTGAGAATTAGATAAGATAGTATGTTATTTGTTGTTCTCTTTAATAACCTGGTAAAAGGCTGAATTAATTGCGAATGCTTCAGCAGTGAAGATGGAACAGTAATTATTAATACTTGAATTGTAGACAACTTGGAAATCATCTGTTACACAAGCAATCCCGACGAAAATAGAATCTTTAGTTTTACCATCATCTGTGTAATATATGACTGCGATCTCTTCAAAACAATAGAGATCAAATACGAAACCTGGATTATTGAATTTACGGAAAAAATTTCTCAAATCAAAATTAACTTGAGGGCGGTAGTGAATAGTATTATAATTGTTTACATAGATGTCATCGATTTTGCAGACATATAATTGTCAGTGATAGTAATCACCTTATTTATACATTCCACGATTATTCTTTTTCTTTTATGTTTAGACTTTCTGTGCTTATTATAAAAATGTCAAACGTTTTTATGTAAAGAATTTGTTTCGTTAGACAGAGAGAGAGAGAGACTTCACTATGTAATTACAACCCAAATAGAATGCCCTGTCCTTAATAGATGTGATTTTAGACTCCACTATAATAACGTTTTCCGGTGTAGAAATTTTGTATCCCATAACAGTTCTAAAAGCAAAATATTGTAAGTTTTGAATAGTGTTGAAAGATGCATTTGTCTTGGGGTAATAGATAAAGACTTCATAATCAATAACAGAACGCATACAACTTTTACATAAAGTGAGCAATGTTTCGGGATGAGATCCCCACGAAGTTCCACAAATGTACTTTAAACTCCTATGTGCCCTTCGGTTTTTAGTAGCCATGTCTTTGATGTGTAAATTGAAAGTGATTGTGGCCTCAATAGATTTTATTTTATGTCCAATAACAAGAATTGACGTGTTGCCTGGCAGGATTTTTTTCTTGTTAAAATAAACGAGTTTAGTTTTTTTGAGGTTGAGCACAAGACCCAAGTATAAAAGATTGGTATGTATAGTTTCGACATTTTTTTCCAAAAGCCTTCAGCTTTAGAGATGGGAAGTATATTGGTGTACAAAGCAATATCATCTGTGAACTGTGAAACATGAATAAACTTGGATAAATTATCTGTTATGTTAGCAACAGAAATAAGATAAAGTAGCGAACTTAAAACTCCTCCTTAAAGTATTCCTTTATGGGAATAACGAGGCTGGTTGAAGTTGAACTCTGTATAAATGGTTCGCTAAAATGTAAGATGTTGAACCAGTTTGATCAAAGTAGTAGATCAGCCAATCTCCTTAAGTCTATTAAGTAGTGTTAATAGGTGAACATTATCAAAGGCACCCTGTGCGTCCAGGAAGGCAGCCAGTGTGCCTCTACCCCTTAAAAAGCCATCGTCGACGCACAGTGCCAGATTGATAAGATTACTATAACAAGATCGCCCCTTTCTAAATCCTGAATTGGACATTGGTAGAATGGAGTTATGCTCGCAGAACTATTAAAACCTATTTTTTGTCATAAGTTCAAAAATTTTAAATAGACGAAAAGTCATAGCTATAGGTTTAAAACCTGACCCATCAGGTTTGTCAATAAAATGAACAAAAAAAGATTGCCAGCTTGAGGGGAATCGGGATGAAAAATGCATTCGGTTGAAGATATCTAATAATTCCAATCTATACTTTATAGGAATATTTACCAAGATGAAATGGTCAACACCATCGAGACCACATCTAGAATGTTTATTCTTAGATTAGAGAGTTGCGTTCAATTCAGAAAAATCAAAAGGAGCATCAAACAATGAATCTGATATAGTACGAAAATTTAGTGTATGATAGTCATTAGGATCTTCAGGGGACGTGTGGGGGACTATTTTATTTAAAAGAGTTGTAGCTTGAGACTTAAAAAGAGATTTATCGCGTTTAGGCTTTGAAATCTTAACCCATTTGTTCTTAAATATTTTGATTTTATTCCAAACATATGAAGAATTTGTTCTAAAATCAATGGTTTCAATAAATTTTCTGTAACGAGATATTTTATTTTTCCTCTAAGTTTCTCGAAGAAATTTATCAGATTCCCGGTATTTTTCATAGTCTTGAGGCAAACCAGTATATTCCCATATTTTATAGATAGCTTTACGAAGTCTCCGGTGTCTATCGCATTTGTTATCCCACCACGGGACTAAGTTACGAAAGAATGTGTCTGCAACCTTTTTTTTGATTGGAATTTTAGCTACAATCTCTGATTTAACATGCTGTACTTAAAAGTTGTATTTTTCGGTAGCTGAGGAATTTAGATAGTCCGGTTAAAAAAAATTTATAAAACGTATTATCTAGGTTATTGCAGCATTTTACCCAATCTTTTTTTTTTATATGAATTTTGAAAGTTTTCCTTTGGTATACGCATTTGTTCAATTGGATTGTTAAACTGATAGGATAATGGTTCGATCCATGAAGTTCATTAAATATTTGGTAAAGAATGTGATCTGCCATGTTATGAGAAGAAATAATAAGATCGATATTTGATTTCTTTTTTCTACTAACATATATATGTGTATCAGATTTGATGTTATGAATAACAAGTCCATTGAAATCAACCACCGATAAAAGATTTCTCTCATCCCCATCAATGTGATTCCAGTTCCAATTTAAGTGGCGATAGTTAAAATCTTCTACTAATATACAATGTTCTTAGCTGATATACTGACTACTTAAGAGGAGGTCACGTATCTCTGTCCTTTTCTAATCAAAGAATTGAGTTTTTTACAGAAACTAATAACTTTAGCAAAAAATGAAGAGAAAGCCGCATCTCGTAATGAAAAAAGCTATATTTTCTTTGATAAGAAAGAATTAATTTTATTGCTTCGTTTTCAAGAAAACCTTGAAAAACTTAAATCATAGAGGTTAGGGTGGACAATTTGGTTTTTCAAGGTTTTCTTGAGAACGAAGCAATAAAATTAATTTTTTCTTATCAAAGAAAATATTGCTTTTTTTGATACAAGATGCGGCTTTCTCTTCATTTTTTGATAAAAATATTAGTCTTTGTGAAAAAATCATTTCTTTGATTAGAAAAGGACAGAGATACGCGACCTCCTGTTAAGATTGCATTTTAATCATTTAGAGAAGGATGAGACTGTGGTGGTTTATAGCAGGCAACTAAATTTAAGTTATGCTTGTTATTTATGATACTGTTACCACCTATCTCTATGTCAGAATCAGGTATAGGAAGGTTAAAGATTTTGAAGTCTATATCAGCTCTCACAATAAAGATGATACTGCCTCCTGTACCTTGTTCTGTAGGTCGATCGATTCTGTGACAGTTCTAGCCAGGAAAAGAACAACTATGACTTATGTTTAACCAAGTTTAAATACCAACAATGACATAATCTTGAATCATTTTTTCTATTTCATGTTTTCTAGCAAATAGACTTCTTAGATTCCAATAGAAATATTAATATTATTGTTGTTAATTTCCATGATTATATATAAAATTGAGTAAATTTTATTTATCTGTATTGGATAAGCCAAATTTAATAAGCCTTTAATTCAGTTTCTTAAGGAGGAATTTTAGTCTATTTTTAAGATTTCCCTCAAGAATTTTGGATTCAACAACAGTTAACCAATCGATTAAAGTTACAGTGTCTAGAGAAGATTTAAGGTCATCATCGAAGTCGTTTGCTTCGCTCACTTCACTGTTGTCACTAGCATCTTCATTGCTAAAGGTTTGGCATGATCTGTTTTTATTTTGTTAGAACTATTGTTTGATTTTTTTGTCCTATCACTCGTTATAGTGGGTTTTTGAAACCATTCACAGTCTTAAATTTATTTTTTAAGACCTTAACAGTAAACGAGCTGGAGCTTGAAGAGGAGTCTAATGGCCTTTTCTGATTAGTTTCACATTCCATGTATCTGTTTTAAGAAGTAATGTTTGCACTGCTAATTTCTGGTGTAAGTATAGATGAAGTAATTTCTTGGGTTAACTGAGTTTCTTCGTTTAATTGAGAGCGATCATTCTGATTTGTCAAGGCTGGGCAGTACTTAGCGATATGGTCCGCCTCTTTAAAAAAATGACATTTCATATCTTTCGATCCAAAAAATATCCAATAGATAACATCTTAAAAATTTATCTTGGTTTCGTTAGGAATTTGAACAAAACTTTCTTCCTTAACGTAAAATTGTCTACGATGCGAGACAATATGTTTGCACTCTTCGTTAGACGTAGAGCATTTTATATTTAAAATGGCGTTTTCAGTGTATACATTTGTTGTTTTGAAAAAATCGATAATTAAGTCGTTATTGTGGCAGAATATTAGAAATAACAACACGCTTGTACTTTGGCATAACACTAGTGTGATTAAAAGGCAAAAATTCAATGGAGTTACCGTTAGCTATAATTGGATTACTTTTAGCTTTGTTTACAAATTCTTGAGCGTTCTTCTCAGAATTAAGTGTAAAGCAAACTCTGCACTGAAAAAAAACCCGAATCCAGCGCTGCGAAGTTGATCGTATTAGCGGGATGCGAACAACACTCGAAGCATAAGTATACATAAAATCGTAGTAGGTTTATGCGTGACTATACCGCAGTCAATCATTGCGACCGTCTGTACAGTATAGTAACGTGAATCCGAGTGGAGCGCATTGCCGGGTCAATCGCTTCGACTCGTCGGCATCATCCATGCCGACAGCCGAAACCGGACACAACTTTTAGCGTTGCGTGGTTTCTTGCTTCGACTCGTCGACATCTCGCATACCGCAAGCCGAGATCGAGCACAAAGACATCGTTGCGAGTTCGTATACTTCGACTTTCTAGATTCTAGTACTGCGAAAGTCGATATTAATACTTTATGTCAATTTAAATTGTGTTGATTTAATTTTCATTCCAAAAGTGTTTATATGATTACTAAACAAGTAAATGTTTTAATTCTTTAATATTATTTAGATTAAATATTATTTATTAACATATTATATGAAACGTTAATTAAATTAAATAAGGACTAATGTTTCGTCATACTTTAATATTTACTCGAATTTCAAAAATTAGATATCTTGTTTAAGTATATTCATTAATTATTTATAATATAATGAAGTTTATCAATATTTTACATGAAAATATTTACTAAGTCGACTTAATCAGTTAATATAATCTAATGAATACCTATATATCTATCTAAATGACATCTGATAAAAAATGTATTCGTACATTTTTTTCAAAATTAAGGAGAGAAAAAAGATCTTATAATCAATTATAAAATGAATATTTTTCTAACCCTTTTGCAAATTAAGAAGTTTTCAGTTATTTCCCCGTTGAAAATGAGAAAATTAATCAGGCAAGTTTCCTATTAAGTTTTTTTGTATACTGAATAGTAACCTTTTACTAATCAGATAAGCTAAAAAATTTACATATTGTAATTTTCAAAAATTTAATTACATTCTATATTTTATTTATAAGAAAAATGATTCTATTAAATTTTTACTTTGGTTCGATAGTTTTGAATCAAAAATTCATTAAAACATTAATTAAAAAAAAGATTTAGAGCTCTAAAATTTATTTTGGGATCCAATTGGAACTTATTCCCTCAATTTTATCAATTTTTATTTTTTAACGGTGTCAGTGAACATGAAATATCTCATATACATATATACAAGTGTATTATTCTATTAAAAATTCATTAAATATAATAAAAAAATATTTGAATAAAATTTATTTCAAATAGGATTCAAAGATTTAAAGATAAATTTCTAAACGTTCTAACTTCGTATGCAACTTTTTTGAAACAATTTTCAAATAGTTACCATTCTCTTACATTAAAAAATACACAACTGAGTTCATGTATCGGGATTATATGGAAACATTTTGTAATTATGACAGCTTTCAAATCGGTAACATCAAATGATTTTTCATTCCATAAATATGCTAATGGATAACAAATTTATGAATTTTTATTTTTGTTTTGAATTATACTTTATAAAATTATGTAAGAATTCTTTTCTCATTTCAAACCAATATTTTATTAAAACTTTATTTCATGAATGCAATTATAAATTAATATTTTTAAATTTAAGGTATCAATGATTTTAAATTACAACTTATGTCTCTAAATTAATGATATTTCATTAAAATTATAAATAAATAATATTTTTTCAAATGAAATAAATATTTAGCACTGTATAATAACCTATATTTTTAATTGAATTTCCACCCTACTGCGAAATCTCACGTGAGATCTCACGTGAGATTTTGCAGTAGGGCAATGTCATTCATTTAACTAAACAGTAATTTATACGTTTCTTTAAGTTAATTACATGACAATATAATTCTTTTTCTTAATAATTGTATAGGATTATTCAATGAAAGTAATATCTCATATACTTGTGCATAGATTTAATTTTTAAATAAACTTACTAGGAGAGTATCATATCTTTGGATCACGGATTTTGCTCAAACTTTGTGATAAATTTTAAGAGAACAAAGTATAGAAAAAGCTATAATAATAGTCATAAACGTTAAATATTTCCCTAGTCCAGGCAATTAAATTGAATTATCATTAAAGATTTTTAATTACATTTAATTGAAAAAAAGCAAGTATTTGCTAATTTAACTAAAATATTTTTACTTAAAGAATATATTTTTCTTGAGTCAAATATAATACATTTCTACAGGAATTACATTAAAATTTACAGGAAGTAAATTTTTAAATGAAGTGTGTAGATATGTCAATAAAATATTTTTTACATTTAAAGAAAGATTTCATTCTTCGAAAATTCTATGCATGCTTCTTAGTAAAATAATGATATACTTTATATATAGACGATATTCAATCAAACACTAATTAATTTTGAAAAAGTACTTTCTTAATCTAATATTGTAATTTCTTTGTTTTAAAAAATGGAACTTCACTAATTAGGAGAGTAGGGCATCTTTAAATCACGGATATTTGCTCAAACCGTGGGATAAGTTTTCGAATGGCAAAATATGGGAAAAGCTAAAATTATAGACATTAACGCTCAGTATTTCCCTAGTAACAGGCAATTGAAGAATATCCCATATGAAAATAATTTTTGTGAGAAATTGTGAATAACTGTTAATAATTGTAATAAACTACCGCAATTAAGACATTAATAAGAATTAATTACAGTAAAAAACAGTTAATAACAATTAATAATAGTTAATAATAGTTATGAACGCTAAATAACAATTATTAACTAAAAGTCATGATTATTAATAATTATTTATAGTTATTCACATTTATTCACATTTATACACATTTATACACATTTATTAACAGTTACTCACATTTTCCAAAATTTTAGAATTGGTGAATAATTTATTATTATTTATACTTATTTATAATTATTTATATTTATTTGCAATAGGTTACAGTGAATTATAGTTATTAACACTTTCTTAGAGATATTTACAGTTTTTCACATTTATTAACAGTTATTAACAGTTTTTCACATTTACAAAATTTTTCGCCTATGTATAAAAAAAACGATCATACGTGTGAAAATTTTGGAAAGTGTGAAAAAGTTTTAATAACTGTTAATAAATGTAAATAAATGTGAATAAATGTGAAAAATTACAAATATTTGTAAATAACTATAAATAACAGTAAATAATTATTATTTACAGTTAATCATTATTATTATCTATTCGTAACAATTATTAACTGTTATCAACTGTTATTTACTGTTATTAATGTCTCAATCGCGGTAGTTTATTATAGTTATTAACAGTTATTCACATTTTTTCACATTTTTACATAGTTATTAATAGTTATTCACAGAAATTATTTCCATATGGGATCAATAAAAAAATAATTCGATTTTCAAACACTTATAGTTTATAAGCATTAATAGCTACAAGCTTAAAATTCTTTTTAAATAAAAGTTGAGCCCAAATCCTTTATAAATAGAATTTGTAGTATATAAAAATATTTTTTCACCAAGTTATAGCACAGTAAAGGTTGGATCTAAAATTTCTTTTCAAATCTTTAATTAATAATAAAAGCTGAAATTTGGTCCAATCTTTATTACGCTGTGACTTTTGGAAAAAAAAATTTTTTTATATCGTGCAAGTGCTATTTTGAAAGGATTTGAGCATAGTTTTTATTCTAGTTTTATTAATGCTTAATAGCTATGAGTATTTACAAATCTAGTAAATTTTTTATTGATATTCTTTAATTGCCTGGACTAGGGAAATATTTAGAGTTTATGACTATAAATTTAGCTTTTTCTACATTTTGTTCTCTGAAAATTTATCACAAAGTTTGAGCAAAATCCATGATCCAAAGATATGATACTCTCCTACACTGAGAAAAAAATTTAGTTGGATTAAGTAAGGCTTAATTGAATCAATGAAATCCCTTAGGTGCGGGCGGCACATAAAATATATTGTTACATTAATACAAATATTTTAATTGAGTCAAATAAATATTTCATTTTTTTAAAATAAATATTTGATTCTACTAAACATCACAAATATTGGTTGAATAAAATTAATTTATTGTTTTAAAAAAATTTTTTATTAATTCAAATGCATATTTGTTTTTCTAATTGCTTATTTCATTACATCAATATGCATGTAGTAACTGAATCAAATAATATTTTGTATTTTCAAATAAATATTTGACTTACTAAATATCGCGAAGATTGATGCAATAAAATTAATTCATTGTTTTTATAAAAAATTTTATCAATTAAAATGCCCATTTATTTTTCTAATTGATTATTTCATTACATTAATATACATATTGGAATTAAATCAAATAATATTTTGTATTGTCAATTAAATATTTGACTTATTAAATGTCGCGAAGATTGATTCAATAAAATTAATTCATTGTTTTAATAAAAAAAATTATCAATTAAAATGTCCATTTGTTTTTCTAATTAATTATTTCATCATATTAATGTTATATTGAAATTAAATTAGTTCAATATTTTATATTTTCAAATAAAAGTTTAATTTATTGAACATTTTAAATTTAATAAAATTTTAAGATTTAATAAAATTAATTCATTGTCTTAACAAAAAATTGATTAATTATTCGGTTTCACAAATAAAATATTTCTTCAAAGTAAAGAAATATTTAATTAATTCGATTTATAGATATTTTAATCGAACAAATACTGTCTTTAATCAACAGTATTTGCTTTCAGTGATTTATATTTATTTATTAACATCAATGAATTGATGACTCATTAAAGGACAGGTGAATATGATTTCATTTATTTATATGATAAAGAATAACAATTATTAACATACTAACATTAGTATGCTTTATACAGTGATCGCACACGCAGTAAATCTAACATAAATTTCGCTCGCATTACAATTTACGTATTATATATCTTGGATTTTTAACTTCCTTATATATCAACTTAGAAGCCCTCTTACCGCTTGCGAGATCGAAAATTAACGACGCCACCAAGCGGTAGTATCATCAAACCATCGAACTAAATGATTTTGTTAAAACAATAAATGTTTCTTTTAGTTCAAATATGTCTTATTTGAATGAAATAAATTATGTAGTTGAATCAAATAGTGGATTTACTTGATTTTAACAAGTATTTAATCAGATTTCTCTGTAATTTTTATTAAATTTAGTACATATTTTGCTAAGTTATTCACTTAGCAAGACACGTATTTAAAACATGAATTTGTTAGAGTATAAAGGATGATAACTTATATAAAAAAATATTTTTCAATAATATTAAATATTAATTTTAACATTATATTTCATTTGATTTAGTAAATATGTTATTAAATAATAACTGCTTGTTTCAATAAATATTTCATTAAGATAATCAAATAATTATTTAATCGATCTGATAAAGAAATTAATTAACCTTTTAAGGACGGGACTGGTCGATATATCGACCACTCAAGTATCATAATATTTTTGAGTGTTTTAACATAATATTATCCTTAAAATCACTCAAAAATATTATGATACTTAAGTGGTCGATATATCGACCAGTCCCGTCCTTAAAAGGTTAATACAAGAAAATATTTAATTAAGATATAAATAATAAAATATTTAATTGTTAAAAATAATAATTAATTCAATTAATCACTGATTTCATAGACGCAATATAATTAAATAATAAAAGTAATAAAATAATTTTATAGAACAAAATAAATCAAATATTTGAATCAATTGATAATTTAATTAATTTAATGCATCCAATTAATTATAATATACCCTGGTAGAAAATGAAACGCTTTTTCTACCATTTTATGGCCATTTCTTTAAAGTGAAGAGCAGAAAATGGGAATGTTTTATGGCCATTATTTGAACTAATATGAAACGTTTTTTTCAACCTTCATAGTGCTAAAAAATGTTAATAAAATGTTGAGTCTGATCCACTATTATTTGAATATAGATAGTTAACAGTAGTCTATCAAATTGTGCTCTAATTGATTACTATTAAGAATCATTTAAGGTTTTTTCTTGAAAGTTATCATTAATCATTAATAGAATCACTTTTGTTAATATATTCGCGCGTATATTTTGAATTGTGATCGGATTGTTAGAGGTTATTTTTAAACGATTAATAAAATTTTCCATTTATTATTTTAAAAAACGATATTTTTATACTCGTTTCGTACTGCGTTTCATATTTTTATTTTAATAAAATTTAATATTATTTTTATAAATTCCAATAAAAATAAACATTGACGAAGAAATATGAATAAATACTAATCTATATTTTCTCGCCACGTGGCAAAAGTGAGGTTATGATTTTACCTATGATCTGAAAAATTAAGGACTCATTACTAAAAAGTTATATAACTAGTCAAAAAAAGTTGTCCACCTAATTTTTAGATAGTTGTTACTGATTTTTTCTCTCCGTTTACTTAAAATGCGTATTTTTTTGGCTAAATACAAAAATTTTGAACAACATTTTTATATTAGCATTTTTTGCCTATAAGATGCTAACCAATATACCAAAAAATTTGAGCTCTGCAGATTCAGCAAAAAATTGCCATTTATTCGCCAATATTGACATGACAAAATATTACTATTGACAATGGTCATAAATTGTTGTTTACACCATTTTTAATGTTCAAATTTCTACCAGGGTAGCAATGAAATTATTTGAGTAAAAGACAATGAGATATTTCATAGAATCAATCATATATTTCATAAAGAGAAAAAACGCATTCATCAAAGCAACTAAATATTGAATTAAAATGATTAGGTATTTCATTGGCCAGTGAAATAATTTAATATAAGTCATACAATATTTATTTAAAACAATGAAATATCTTTTTGTTACTATTCAAAATTTATTGAAAGAATGAAACAATAATTTTGATATTATTAAAATATTTCATTAATATAATTAAATATATTATTGAACAGTAAAGTAATTTAATAGAGGTGATATAATAATTAATTAAATCAATGTAATATATTCTTCTTTTAATCAAAATTTGATAAAAATACGTTAGAATTAGTAAACATTTTATTAAGATAATGAAATATATTATTAAACATCAAAGTAATTTAGTAGAAGTATTATAATATTTAATTGAATTAGTGAAATATATTCTTATGTCAATCAAAACTTGATAGAATTAATAAAATAAATATATTTGGTTTAATAAATATTTCATTGAGATAATCAAATATATTATTGAACATTAAAGTAATTTTATGGAAGTGTTAATATAATATTTAATTGAATCAATGAAATATATTCTTGTTTCAATAACAACTTGATAGAAATAATAGAATAAATATATTTGGTTTAATAAATATTTCATTAAGATAATCAAATATATTATTAAACATTAAAGTAATTCAATAGAAGTGTTAATACAATATTTAATTAAATCAGTGACATATATTCTTGATTCAATAACAATTTGATAGACATAATAAAATAAATATATTTGGTTTAATAAATATTTCATTAAGATAATCTAATACATTATTGAACATTAAAGTAATTTAATGGAAGTGTTAATATAATATTTAATTAAATCAGTGAATTATATTCTTGTTTCAATAACAACTTGATAGAAATAATAAAATAAATATATTCGGTTTAATAAATATTTCTTTAAAAAAAATTTAATATCTGATTTTACGTTGCACCTTTCTCGACTTTAAAAAAATAATTTATTGGTTTTCTTTTTGTGAATTCATTGAAATCGGATTTGTTGATTTTAAAGAACCTATTTCTTTAAATTAATTGTAATTTTTATTGAAATGCTGATCAAATTTTATGTGTTATATACAACAAAATATTTTTTTTATACAATCACATATATTATTAATTAAATGACAATGTTATTAACTTAGTGAAGCGTTTATTTACAATATAAGCTTCTTTAACTTAATCGGATGACCGTTAATTCAAGCAAATATTATATTGATGATTGACCAATATTTTTTTATTGTTATAAAAGATTTTGTAAATTTAACAAACGATTTACTAAAATAAATATTTAATTACTGTAACAAAATATATAGATAATTTACAAACATATTCTATTGTTACAAATAAATATTTTATAAAATTTTATCAGCTGCCTTAATGAAATTGATTTGATTAAATCAATCAAATAATTTAACCAAAACAATAAATTTTTCTTTATTTTAAAAAAATATTTATTTTTTTTTAACTTAGGTTTCATTTTTTTTATCCCAACTAAATATTTCAGTGATTTAATAACTTTGCATATTACTTTAATCAAAATTAATTTTTATCAACAAAATATTTAATAACTAAATTTATTTCATTGACTCAACTAAATTTTTTTCTCAGTGTAGTTAAAAATTAAATCTATGCACAAGTGTATGAGATATTACTTTCATTGAATAATCCTATACAATTATTAAGAAAAAGAATTATATTGTCATGTAATTAACTTGAAGAGATGTATAAATAACTGTTTATTTAAATGAATGACATTGAAAATTCAATTAAAAATATAGGTTATCATACAGTGCTAAATATTTATTTCATTTGAAAAAATATTATTTATTTATAATTTCAATGAAATATCATTAATTTAGAGACATAAGTTGTAATTTAAAATCATTGATACCTTAAATTTAAAAATATTAATTTATAATTGCATTCATGAAATAAAGTTTTAATAAAATATTGGTTTGAAATGAGAAAAGAATTCTTACATAATTTTATAAAGTATAATTCAAAACAAAAATAAAAATTCATAAATTTGTTATCCATTAGCATATTTATGGAATGAAAAATCATTTGATGTTACCGATTTGAAAGCTGTCATAATTACAAAATGTTTCCATATAATCCCGATACATGAACTCAGTTGTGTATTTTTTAATGTGAGAGAATGGTAACTATTTGAAAATTGTTTCAAAAAAGTTGCATACGAAGTTAGAACGTTTAGAAATTTATCTTTAAATCTTTGAATCCTATTTGAAATAAATTTTATTCAAATATTTTTTTATTATATTTAATGAATTTTTAATAGAATAATACACTTGTATATATGTATATGAGATATTTCATGTTCACTGACACCGTTAAAAAATAAAAATTGATAAAATTGAGGGAATAAGTTCCAATTGGATCCCAAAATAAATTTTAGAGCTCTAAATCTTTTTTTTAATTAATGTTTTAATGAATTTTTGATTCAAAACTATCGAACCAAAGTAAAAATTTAATAGAATCATTTTTCTTATAAATAAAATATAGAATGTAATTGAATTTTGGAAAATTACAATATGTAAATTTTTTAGCTTATCTGATTGGTAAAAGGTTACTATTTGATATACAAAAAAACTTAAGAGCAGGTCGTATATCTCTGTCCTTTTCTAATCAAAGAATTAATTTTTTTGCAAAAACTAATAATTGTAGCAAAAAATAAGGAGATAGCCCCATCTCGTATTATAAAAAGCAAGATTTTCTTTGATGAGGAAAAATTATTTTTATCGATTCATTTTGAAGAAAACCTTGAAAAACTTAAAAAATAGAGGTTAGGATGGACAATTCAGTTTTTCAAGGTTTTCTTAAAAACGAAGCGATAAAAAGAATTTTTCCTCATAAAAGAGAATCTTGCTTTTTATTATACAAGATGGGGCTTCCTTCTTATTTTTTGCTACAATTATTAATTTTTGTGAAAAAATCAGTTCTTTGATTAAAAAAGAACAGATATACTCGACCTCCTCTTAATAGGTAAATTGCCTGATTGATTTTCTCATTTTCAACGGGGAAATAACTGAAAACTTCTTAATTTGCAAAAGGGTCACAAAAATATTCATTTTATAATTGATTATAAGATCATTTTTCTCTCCTTAATTTTGAAGAAAATGTACGAATACATTTTTTATCAGATGTCATTTAGATAGATATATAGGTATTCATTAGATTATATTAACTGATTAAGTCGACTTAATAAATATTTTCATGTAAAATATTGATAAACTTCATTTTATTCTAAATAATTAATGAATATACTTAAACAAGATATCTAATTTTTGAAATTCGAGTAAATATTAAAGTATAACGAAACATTTGACGAAACATTAGTCCTTATTTAATTTAATTAACGTTTCATATAACATGTTAATAAATAAAATTTAATCTAAATGATATTAAAGAATTAAAACATTGACTTGTTTAGTAATCATATAAACACTTTTTGAATGAAAATTAAATTAACACATAATTTAAATTGACATTAATATCGACTTTCGCAGTACTAGAATCTAGAAAGTCGAAGTATACGAACTCGCAACGTTGTCTTTGTGCTCGATCTCGGCTTGCGGTATGCGAGATGTCGACGAGTCGAAGCAAGAAACCACGCAACGCTAAAAGTTGTGCCCGGTTTCGGCTGTCGGCATGGATGATGCCGACGAGTCGAAGCGATTGACCCGGCAATGCAGTCGCAGCGCTCCACTCGGATTCACGTTACCATACTGTACAGACGGTCGCAATGATTGACTGCGGTATAGTCACGCATAAACCTACTAAGATTTTATGTATACTTATGCTTCGAGTGTTGTTCGCATCCCGCTAATACGATCAACTTCGCAGCGCTGGATTCGGGTTTTTTTTTAGTGTGTCGTCAGAGATTTTAGAAAACGCAACTAAATACTTTACAGACATAATTTTTTCAAATTGGTTTATGTAATCGTCATTTGTAAGACCGTTCATTGCATTCATAATGAATAACTGAGAGAACGTAGGTAAAGTGCCTATATGTGCTGTATTAGCATACGAAAGGTTTTTGTCTTGACTTGACGCTTCTGAAACAAAACTATATAACATTTCTTCATTTCTCTCTAGTGTATTTTTATGGTTATCACTTAATACTGGTGTAACTCCATCATTACTCTCGACATCAAGGGTCGAAGTCGGGCTATCTAAAATATTACTTGAACTTATCGGTATATTTGTTCTTTTGTATCGGTGGATCATGCAATCAAACGTAAACAAAGAAAACAAGCACCGAAGTGCCTCTGCCCACTAATGCGTCCGAACTTCTCGGCGTACCGAACGTGACTGCTAAATCTTTTTGTTTGTTAATAATTATTTTTAAATTATTTTAATATCAGTATAATTAAATGAAATAATCATAGATAATCTCTTTATTTAATTAATATAAAATTCATCAAATTAATAATAAAGAAGTGTTTCTTTCAATTTTTTTTTCAATTTGATGATGCGCAGATTATACAAAAAACAATAATTTTTTAAAAATACGTAAGTAAATATTTTAATGGATTATTTCTTACATACGAATTCTAGTAAAGTTATCTTTTTTCCTTGGTAGAAATGTGAACATAAAAAATAGTATATATAAAAATTTAATGTTATTAGTTATAATAATGCCAAAGAAATGGCCATAAAATGTTAAAAGACCGTTTGCATTTCGACTAGCCATTAAAGAGTAAAAAAAAAGTTTCAATTTTCACTAGGGTTGTTACTAATAAAAAGTTTTTAATTATTTTTTTTATAAAAATTTATTTACCTGAATGAAAAAGTAAATTTTCTTGAGCAAGAAAATTAATTTGATATGCATTCATTATTTATTTTAATAAATAACTAGCGTACAATATCTCGCTCCTAACGTCGCTCGGTTAAATTTCTTCATACAATTAGAATTTGCAATGTAAAATGATGATAAATATAAATTTCCAGAATTTAACTTTGAAGATTACAATCTGTGGATGCTTAGACATTGTACCAATAAGTTGATACGTCTCACAAAAGACTAATCTTGGGAGAGAATATTATGAATGTGTATAGGGCGTTGATAAAAAAAGTATATACTAAATTAAAGACTATTTGATTTTATCTGAATTATATAGATGTATAACCTTGCAGAGCAAAGGTTTGTTAAGAACTGCTCGTTATAAGAGCTACAAGAGTACTGAATAGTTTTATAAATTTTGATGCCTCGATTTTACAAAGATGTCGACGCTCGTATTAATACATATGTTTTTGCCTGGGTTTTTTCAAAGCAAAAAGATAGTTATACACTTTTAGAGAAAATTCAGACATATGGCATATTCATAAAACAGTAATGTTTAAGTTGAGGAAAACCCCGTAATCTTTACTTGAATAGTTTGCTTAAGGAAAGAGACCCTTTTTTATGGCTTTACAACAGTTATGCTCTGACGGTAAAAATTTGTGATTTTGAATATATGCGACTTTGTGTATATAATGAAAAATAGAATATTAATAATGAATTTTCTTAAAATTGAATTTACATTAATGAATAATTGAATGATAAAAAATATGATTTACATTACAGCAATAATACAACATTAGAACCAAATTGTACGAGCGCATACAGACATTTTACCAATAGATTTTTATATTCAAAAAGTTGAATTGTAAGGTGGAGTGTACGTTTGGTTTGAATGTCTGTCTTTATCTTTTCGAGTAAGTTTCGTATCGAAAAATATAGAATTTTGAAGAACCATATAAATCTCAGAAATACCTTTAAGAAGTTAAAGTTTCAGAGTCCAATTATAAAAAATTACTTTGAAAAATGGAACTAAAAAATATATGGGCTGTTATGTCTTGATACGAATGAGGAATAATTATATATTCAATTCATAGTCGTGTCTTGAGCATTAAGTATATCTTAAAACTTAAGTATCGTTATTTGAGTAACATCTGTTACTTCAATTGAGTGTTACATCTTTACCGACAAGTATCTTATCTGTGTGATTTTGTCTTATAACTAACTGTGATAACCTCTTTATGTAACACTCAACTGAGGTAACAGCTGATACTTAAGTGATGATACTTAAGTTTTAAGTCATACTTAATACCCAAGACACGACTATGAATTCGGGCCTTAGTGTATACAGGTATAGAATTTATGCGCGTTATACAATTGATTTCTCATTATTAAGCGTGTAACTGACTTAAGCTTTTAAGAGACCGCTTGGATATATTTTAAACCTATTTGAAGAAATTATACATTTAAATGCTTATGATACTAATCGTTTCATCTTTGTATTTAAGTCTAAGTATTCGCTATTACGTGTAAAGTAAAATAAGTTAAAACGATCGCGCACACCAAGTTTGTAGGAAGCTGAGACAAAAAAATTCAGCATTCGAATCGCCGACGGCGAAGTCTCACGGCTTTTTCATATCGGCAACAAAATAACCTTGCTCAATGTGTAGCTGACAGGAATATTTCCTGAAACACAGGGTCGGATGTTACGTCGGTATTTAGCACGACGTTAATATACGGCCATGCAATCCAATTCAGTGAGCTTTGCTCACGATTCCGCTCCCGGCTAAAATCCTTCACTGACACTGGATGTTCATATAAATAGAATCGCCAGTGGTTTTCCCATGACAGGAGAACCACCAATTTATTGTCGCCGTACCCCGCGAAATTGAAATTATTAAATTGCGGGTACATCCGCATACGCGCAATCATTATTAAATGCGCGTACCCGATATGTTCTGGCGGTACAGTTGCCGTCTCTAACACGGAGAGAGGATTAGGGTCCTCTCCGTCACCCTCGCGTGGTTCTTTATCATCTGGCAACATCTTGGGCACAAAAATCATAGTCTTAATCTTAATATCATCTTCCTCCTATTGTAATCGTGTACCGATGATCTAATAACGTTAAAATTTGACGTGTGAAAGAAAGTTTCTTTCTCGCGTGCAGTTATCTGCTAAAAAAATACACAGCTGCAATAGACAGTCATAATTCTATGAAACATCTATATCAGCACTTTAAATCAATATTGTAACAATGCAGCTGTGCTTGACCTATGGTAAATTAAAACAATACATTTAAAATTTTCGTAGAAATTGCAAAGTTAAAATTCGCATGTAAGTAAAAGGACTATGCCAGGATTTTGGTGTTATCTTCAAGGACACGGTATATGCACCGAAAACCACCTTGATATCTTTATTAGATTAATAGATAATCGATCTTGATCTTTTGGTCCCAGAGCGGAGATTTTTTGAACATATACTATTCAGGGGCATAAAAAATCAAATGTCATCATAAAAAATCATTTATGTTAATAATTGATCGATTTTAGAAATTGTAACAACCGTGTTAGTCATCATACGCAGTACTTAAAGCATATGAACATGTTTATCTTATCTGATAATTCATACACAAATTACGAATTTCAAAATTCACGGATTTTAGAAAAATAAAACATTTTACGATGCCATTCAATTTTTTGCTATCCAAATAACATATGTACCAAAAATCACCTTGATATCTTTATTAGATCAATAGATAATCGATCATGTATCGATTCTTGATCTATTGATCGTAGAAAGCTGATTTTTAGAATTTATACTAATTTTAATATAAGAAACAAAATGACATCATAAAAAATTGTAATCACCTGTTTGATTGTGCTTCGATTTATTACCCCGTATCATTTTACTCTTAAAGATTTTAATTTTTCTATTTTAATATTGTTTAACCAGGGAATGATTTGAAAGAAAGTAGCACGTGTGGCTTGCAATTTTCAGGATGCTTACTATTGCTATTTTATTGTTTCTTGGAATATAAAATTGTATCGTTTCTTTATTTGCACCACAACTGCCCCTTATTTCTTTTAATTTGACAGCTATAAAATGCGCTCGAAACAGTGCTTGCTCCACAATTGCACTTGAAGATTGATAGATAATCATGGAAAACGTATCTAGGTTTCATACTTTTAGTGTGCTCAATTGTGTGCTACGTTTCGCTATTGTACACGAACCGATGATACGTACAATTTGTCAAAATATACAGCGTGGTAATTTAAGAAATTTACCGACAGAAGCGTTATTAAGTAGATTACGTTTTATTTTATTACACTGCACCGTACGAACAATAAATTATTTAAAACGACGAGGACTATTTTCTAATAAATTTATACTTGATATGGTTGAAAGTGTCATACGACAAAGAAATCTTTCAGATCCAGATTCGAACGAGGTGTTGCGACAAATTGGTAATTAATTGAAATGATTCAATCATAATTGAATATATATCTATATCTATACATATTTAAGGGTACAAAACACCTTTTCCTCCTGCTTGTAAAAAAGATATGTATTAATTAGATTTAATTAAATTCTTTGTAAATGGAAATAATATTCGAAAGTAGACTAAATTTCAGTATTAGCATAATTCTCGCGTGAATAAAGGAATTTCTGAAACACAGAAAATTTTTTACTTTTCAACAGAAAATATTAATTTATTAAATAAATTTTAATTTTTTTACCTTATTTTTGGATTTTTTAACAACTTCTTGTCATTCGATTTCAAAACCCTCCATTCACGCGAGAATGATGCTAATACTGAAGTTATATCAGTTTGGAAAGGTCAAATCCATCTAGCGGTTCAGCTCAAATCTTACGGGGCAGCACCTAAAATTTTAAAAATTCAATATTTGAGAAAAACAGCTTTAAAGTTTTTAATTATTATATCTTAAAATTATCAATGCTATACTTATCTTTTATAAAATAATTCTTTTCTTGTATTTCTTATTTCTATTAGCTAACAATATAAAAAAGAGATACCAGACAAGAGAACCTTGTTATCGACTGGATAAAGCTGAAATGCAAAAAGATATGTTATTAAAATAATCAATAAAAATAATCTTTCTTGTTACAAAATATTTTTTCAGTACTCACCCTTATTCACCAATGAAACTATGTATTTGTTGTAAGAATCAACAAACACATAGTTACTTGTTACTCTGATGGTTGTTAGAATCACTCGTACTAACCTTGAATCAGCTGGAAACTAAGAAATAATATTTGATATGGAGTAATCATTTTATATTTTATAATTCAAATTCAAAATCAAGAAATAAAATCTAGATTTAAAATTTATATTTTGATTAATATTAAAATTTATAAATAGAATTTATATCCAAATATGTAATAATAATTAGAATTATACACTGACATGAATTTAATATGCACCCGGTGTATAGAAATCCACCACACCTATTCGTACAATAAAAAAAATATTATAATTAACTCCTTAGTGTGTAGTTGGTACTGTTTTTGTGTACCTACACGAGTCAATGTCCGTCCTATTTTATAATTTTTTACCTAGCTTTTTTTATTTTTTTTTCATGTTTGGTGTGCTGAATATGTTGTTTGCGTACTATCTTATTCTAATCTATTTTCCAATAATTTTTTTCATTCTAAATACTAATCTTATGCTCCCTCTTTCTTATTTCTATCCACAATTTCATAGAAAATGTAAAAAAATATTATAAAAATTTACAAGTTTTAATTAATTCAAAAGTAACACTTAATACAATATTCTTGACTACAAAAGTTCTTTTTTGTCTTTTGAAGATACACGTGCGCATCATGTTGCACTCGATATGATAAGAGTAGTCTTTACAACACTTCTTTGGATAATATTTATTTTGGTTTTAAACTAATTTATAGAATCCTCTTCTTCTTCTCCTTTGCTGTTTTTTGTTTAGGTTTGAGTCGGGGTTCGAACAAGGATATTATTATTTTTTTTGTTGATCTTTAATAATAAATTGTTTACATGGTTTTTTGAAATTGTATGACTTATCTGAAACAAAAAACTAACTAATTAGTAGCAAAGGGTCCCCCCTATATTTTTAATCGATTAACCGTTATTTATCTATTTATTATTATTTTTGGTTTACTCCTTCTTTATTATAAAAATTTTTCTATGAAATTGATCACTGATTAATTAATATTATACTGTGTATCCTTCAAGCTGCGTCTTACAAAATTTATTTACTAAATCTATGTTTTTTTTTATTTCACGATTATTATCTTTTTATCTCATTTTTTTCGTTATTTACATTTATTCTTAAGAAAGCGCTACGTTAATCAGAATATGACCATGGTTTTGAACGCGGTTGGCTTACAATTTGCCTTTTTTTTTAAATTTCATTGTTAATGATATTTTTCTTCACTATTAGTATTTTTAGATTTATAATCGCTGTTACTCAACTCAAATTTTTATTATTAATTTTCTAATTTCTTTTTTTTTTGCTTTCTTTTATGAACTGTTTGATAAAAAAAAATCTTGCGTTTGATTCCTATGAATTTTTGGGATAATTTCAGTTGTGTAAGGTAATTATTTAATTTTTTTTCTAAGATATTAGTCCATTTGACGAGTTCTTGATAGTTTATCTTTTATTTAATTTCTTTTTTTCAAGAAATTTGATATTACATGCATATGCCAGTTTACAGTATTAAACGGCTTTTTTTCATTGCACTCTTCTTAATTTTTTTTCAATTTTCTTTTGCATGTTTTATTCGGTTAATTCATTGATTATCATGAATTTTTATATACAACATAGAGAAGATTATCTTCTCGTCATTATTATTTTTTTTGTGCAATCCATTTCTACTTTTTTTGAACTCGCATGTTTAATTACTTTTGCTTACTTTTTTGTTTATTTATTGGACTTTTATTTCTGTAAGGAATAAGGTAATTCATAAGGAACCTTAGGCGAGATTTGCGTTTAATTTTACATTAATTATCAATATTTGAGTTGCTTAACTTGTCTCTTTTCTTACTAATTGTCAATGTATTTTGTTACAAATTTTTCTTAATTGAATGATTATTAATTCCGGTTAATGAAAAGGTTTTCGCAGCCCTATCCTGCCTGACGCTTTGCTGTACACTTAAATACTTATTCACTAATTTTCATTTTTTTTATTTCTTATTTTTTTTCAATTTATTTACTTGGTGTTCGCTTTATTTTTGTACATTCTAACATAATACTTTATTTGAATGTCGCGCATTCAAGGATATCTTATTATTTTTCATTTGATAATTTCAATTTTATTACTAATTTTTTTTCATAAATTTTCCGTTTATTTTTCCAATAAGCAGATACGCGGAAAGAGAAAAAGTAAAAGCTTTTGCTATATTCATTATTTGAAAATTAATTGCTTGATTCATCTGTAAAAGGAGGAGGTGCTTTTATTGTAGTTGCGCGTTTTATTTTATCTACATGAACCGTTTTTATTTTATTCGCGTTCTTTATCGTCACGTTATGTTTCGCGTTATTTACTTCAATAATTTCGTACGGTCCCTCATATTGCGCGTCATATTTTTCTTTTTGCGGTTGTTTTAACAAGTAGACGCTTTCACCTTCTCG
The DNA here is from genome assembly GCA_017163975.1 of Anastatus disparis. Taxonomy (NCBI): domain Eukaryota; kingdom Metazoa; phylum Arthropoda; class Insecta; order Hymenoptera; family Eupelmidae; genus Anastatus; species Anastatus disparis. The sequence continues at coordinate 1,459,935 of JAFFSR010000361.1, read as the reverse complement.
GAAAGGTTCCGTGTTTAATTTTCTATCGCAACAATATTTCAATCTATATTTTGCTTGTACTTGTAATTCATTGCCGCTAATGTTTGCAACTGAGAAAGGTTGTCTACTGTCTCTTTTAAATACTCATCATATGTTTGCAGATTTTCCTTTGATGGGAAGCTTAACGGTGTTCGTGCTTTATAGCCAAAAACAAGTTCGTATGGTGTGTAACCCGTTGCTTCATGTACTGTACAATTATATGCTAATTGGCATAAATCTAGCTACTCAGCCCAGTCCGCTTTTTCTTCCATGTAAGCTTTTAAATATTCTGTTATCGTATGATGCATGCGTTCGATTCTTTCCTGACTTTGGGGGTGATACGCAGTTGTACAGTATTTATTAATTCTGAATATTTCTGCAAATTCTTCGAGTAATTTATTTATAAAATGCCTGCCTTGGTCTGTGATTATATCAGATGGCGGCCCGAAATACGCTAGTACTTTTCTTGTGAGAGCGTGCGCTACTTCTTCTGCGTCCGCGTGTACTGTTGGTATTAAAATACAATACTTCGTTAACCAATCATGTACTGTAAGAACATATCTGTACCCTTCTTTCGTGGGTGTCAATGGCCCATAGAAATCCATAGATAATTTTTGAAAAGCTTTCGACGGTGTGTCCGTTATAAGCATGTGCAATCGCGTTTTGACGCTTACTAGCTTTTTTGTCTGGCAATTTTCGCAGCCTAATACGATTTGTTTAACATCTGGTCTTATATTTCTCCAATAGTAGTCAGCTGCTATTTTCTTGTATGTCTTATTTATACCTCTGTGCTCACCTGTAGCTGCTTCATGATATTCTTTGAGTAGTCTATATCTATCTTCTACCGGTGGTACTGGAATATTATTTTGATAAAATACTGCTATCAAAGGTGTATTTTTAAATATTTCATTAAAGCTTTCTATAAAATATGTCCAGTCAGTAATTGAGAGCATCACCAAATCTTTCACCACGCTAACGTACGGAATTTCGTATTGCAAAATTATCCTTTTCAAGTTTTTAATACATTTTTTAATATCTGCTTTTAATACTTTATCGTCTATATGTGTTTTAACGAATGCACAAAATATAAAATTATCTTTGTAATTAGATATATGTACTTCGCCGACTGCAAATTTTCTGCTTGATATTTCTTTCGGATTTATATATTGCCGCTCTATAAGCGCTTCAATTATTTCTGTATTTAAGTAAAAATCTGTTGACATCGTATAAATTAAATTTTCTTTATATTTGAATGGATGATCTCTCAATATTTTTAATTTACTAAAAAGCTATGGTACTTCGTTATCTAACGGAGCCCAAGGTGGTTTCTCGCGCGGCGGCCTTGCATTCTTTACAAGGCTACGCTCGAGCGCATCACTTATCTTATGTGATTGACTCTTTTCTTTTTGCGTCAGTACGTCTGTCGTAGGTGTAATAGGGGTACCTGGCTCGTTGATATTATTATCCCGTTGTTTGTTGTCGTTTTCGCTTAAAGCTGTACTTTCTGCGTTTTCTTTATTATTTTGATGTCTTTTTACTATATTATTTTTCCTCGTATAAAGGTACGGCGTAAAATGCCTTACTTTTAAATGTAAATGAATAAAATTGTTCGAACTATTTGCCTTGAAATGACAATATAGCTTTTCATCATAATCTGTTATAAAATGTACGCAGATGCTTTGATTAAATTCGCAAGAAAATCTAAATACACAATCTACATCAGCATGTCTTCTGCGTGATATTAAGATAGCTTCTGCTGTTGGCGGATCTCCGCATGCGCCTAATGATATTGCGTCAAATAATATGCCTCTTAATTCATTTGCGGACATTCCTGAATTACATACTTTTATTACTCAGTGAAAAAAAAACAATTACCGTTTTTCGGTATATTGTCATCCCTTATCATATCTAACCAGTGTTGTGCACATTCATCACTCGCATCATATACTTCGTATACACCTGCACCATCATGAAAAGAATTACTTCAACTAATTGGTCCATTTTTGTCGTTGTTTTCTATCGTTTTTATTACATCCATATGTCTATTTTCTTCGTCAGTTTTTTCTTTTTCAAGGTCTTGCGATTCAGTCTCATTTAAATCATTTTTATCTAGCTCTACGTCACTCTCGTTCTCTTCCTGCTCCATGCTTTCGTCTTGCGACTCAGATTCACTGACATCGTGCCTATCTCTATCGTTTTCGCTCTCACTTATAATTTCTTTCTCTTGACTTTTACTTGAGTCTTTTACCTTAAACTCGTCCTCAAAATATGATTTTCTGTCTGTCTCATTGTTTATAATTTCAGCGTCAGAGTTTATTCTTAACGATTTTTTCTCTTTCTCTTTTTCTAAGCTTATACTTGGCACTATCTGGTAGTATTCTTTTCGCATATGTGAACGAAATTTTTCTTTTTCATTAATATCTGTTGGATTTATTATTTCTTAAGGTGAATTGCCTCTTAACGCTTCTGTTACTTCTCCTGGTGTTTCCTCCCATATATTTATCCGTACACCTTTCGTACTATTTATTTCCTGTTCTTGTACATCGACTAAAAATCGAGCACGCATTTTTGTTATTATTTCTGGAATCATATTTAATATACTTCCTCGGCTACTTTCTTTACTTTGCGAAGTGTGTTGTGAATTATCTTGTATCTCCTTCTCTTTTTCTATTTTGGTGCCGTTGTGTTGAGATGCTTCCATTTATTTTTATTGATTTTACATTTATTGTCTCTATTGGCGATTCTACGTCACAGCTGTTCTTATTATTTTTCAATATACTTTTATTTTTTGATAATTCACTTGCTGGCTCATACGTATTCTTTTCTTTTCTTGATGACACTGCATGTGCTTATCTACTGGTGTACTCGCTGCAAGAATTCCTTCTCGCATGTTTGTACTTTTTCGCATATACGCAAGCCTACCGTCACTTTGGGCTTGACTTATTATATTTTCAGCCTGAATTAATTTTTTCTTTCTATCTGCTTGAGTTTTACGCGTTTTTATAATTTTTTTGTTTCGCCTTTTTCTCTTCTAAGTTGACCTTTTCCAAGGGTCTTTCTTTCTTTTTGCATAATTCCAATTTTCCTCTGAATCAGCATTACTCTCGATTTCTGCTTCATCACTTGTGTCTTGAATGAAAATATTCTTTTTCGGATTTTCCAAATCTTCTGAACTTGAATCCATTTGTTTTGTTTTATTTTCACCTTTCTTATGCACTGTGCGTGTGATAAAAATTCTCGCTGGTGATCTACGTCCACTAGTGCTTGGATCTTGCTTTTCTTGCTTATCTGCCAACTGATACATTTCTACGCGTGGTAATTCAGGATTTTCTTCACCGTCTACAATTACTGGATTTCTAGAGAGTGCATCAGCTGCATTATTTTTTCTTCCTGGTTTATACACTACATCAAACGTATATCCTCGTAAAGCTGCTTTCAATCTATTAAATCTTAAATCAGGCTTTGTGCTTGTATGAAAATGCTTTAACGGTTCATGATCTGCAACTACTGTGAATTTTGTACCGTATAAATAAGGCCCTAAATTGTTCTTTTCCGAAAACTACTGCCAATAATTCTTTGTCATATACAGAATATCTAAGTTCGCTTCCTTTGAGACATCTTGAGGCATATACACAAGGTCAATCGTCGCCGATTTTTCCTTGGCTCAATATTGCGCCTATCGCGTAATCAGACGAATCTGTTGTTACTATGAATGGTTTTTTAAGTTAGGCGCGGCCAACACAGGCTCTTCGCATAGCTTCTCGCGTAACGTGTCAAACGCTATTTGATGTTCTTCTAGCCACAGGAATTTATCTTTTTTTTAACTTAATTTATATAACGGTCTTGCTATGCTTGCAAAATCTTTTATGAATCGACGATAATAACCAACAAAGCCTAAAAATTGTTTTACTTTCTTTTTATTTGTTGGTATAGGATAATCACGCACTGCTTCTATCTTTTTGGGATCTGTTTTAATTTGCCCTTTCCCTACTATATGTCCTAATACCTTCACCTAGCGTCTTAAAAATTGACATTTCTTTGGTTCAATAGTCAAGTTTGCCTTTTCAATACGTTTTAAAAATCTCTTAAATCTTACTGCATATCGTTCTAAATTTTCTGCATGAATTATTGCATCATCTAGATAAATCTCTCATTCTGTACCTTGCAAGCCCTGCAAAGCTGGAGCCATGGCCCTACTAAAAGTCATAGGTGCTTCACATAACCCCATAGCCATACGTTTGTGTTGGTATGTACCTGATGGCCCTGAAAACGCAGTTTTATGTGCGTCTTTTGGATCAATCTTTACCTGATAATAGCCGTCCTTAAGGTCTACGGCGGTGATATAATTTGCTGACGCTAAATTTTCTACGATGTCACAAGTTAATGGCAGTGGATAGCAACTTCCTACAGTGATTTCATTTAGCTGGCGAAAATTTGTCACCAAACGGCAGCGTTTCCTGCCTTGGGGGTCAGGTTTCTTGTTAACTATCCATGCTGGGCTACTATAACTCGACATAAATGGTTCTATAATATTTTTTTCCTGTAACTTCTCTATTTTTTGCTGCATAATATTTTTTAATGTTATCGGGTAACGGTACGGTTTCACACGAACTGGCTCCTCGTGTTTCGTTTTTATTCTGTATTAAAATATTTTTTGCTGGCAATAATTCCTTATTTAACCCGAAGATAAAAGGATTCTCGGATATCAAGCTTCGAACATGCTCTTTTTCTTCTTCATTTAATTCTTCTAAGTCTAACTCTTTCATTACTTTTTCAACTCTTTCTTTTATTTCACTTGAAGTTTTATTTGCCATGCATCTGTCTACATATTTATTTCAGCATCAGCACTTTTTTTCTCTTTCTATTTTGTGAAAAGTTTGTATTTGGAGAAGTGCCATTATACGGCATCGAGGGAAAGGTTAGTTGTGAATTTCAGTTTGCGTTTAATCCCGGTGTCATCCACGCATTTGCTCTTTTATGAGCTTACGACGCTTCAAACTGTTCCGCTCTTTTAAACCGCATATTTGCTTCCGTTTCATTCTTTATTTCTATTACATTATTTCGCTGCATTGTACCGATTGCCATTTCTCCATTGATATCCCGTGTCATTTCGTCAATCGCTCTCACGATTTCTGGTGTAGTTTTCGGCAAATTGGGTCCTTGTGATGCGGCTATTGCATATCTTCTCCTTATCTCTTTCATTGCTTCCTCCGACCCACCTAGCAATTCCGGCACGCCCTATATTTGTGTGTTTCCCGAATCGTAAATTGGCATGAATTTCCTGCACGGACACGAAGTTATAGGATTATCGCTGTTTTTGCTTACAACTCTTTTTCCATACTCCTCGCTGCGAGGACTTCTTATAGGAGATAAGGAGCGCCCCCTACGTCTCGCTTTTCCGTCCTTTTTCGAAAATAAGTTAATGAGCGACATGTTTGATAAATGAGCTTTCACAATTCAACTTTTCCTTAAACTTTTATTTTTACTCTTTAAATTACGCGTGAGAAGGCGAAGCATCTACGTTTTCTTATGGGCGCTGATAATTAAATAACTTTGCAGTAAAAATGTTAGCATTAAAAATCAATCATCAAATTAATATATTCCAAACATTATTCTTTAACTTTCTCTATTTAACTTTTTTTCTTTACTGCAAAATTTATTGTTTAATTGCGCAAATAAGCGAATATATTTATAATAATTTCCGATAATATGCTTTTGAAATCAATTAGATTTTTTGAAAATTGAAAAAAAGAAAAAAAATTAAATAAATAACCAGGATATTGAATTTTATTATTCGCACGCACTCACTTGTTTAAATTTAATTTTTTTCCAAGAAAACTTTAAAACTTCCAATTTTTGAATATTATTATTTTCTTTTATTTAAGAACAGCACTATTTCTCTGTTATGCTCATACACGTTTTTCTTTTTTTTTTTAACGCACACTATATCCGCGCACTAATCGCTATGAGAAAAAAAATTCTAATTTTTATTTTATTTGTTTTCTGCGCTTCTATTAGCTTGACTCTATACTACCCCGTGGGACAATATAATACGATTTATATAATTTGTACTTACTTGTTGCAGCAGAGAGTGAGCAGCGTGATAAGGAGCACTCTCATTTCTTCGGTTATAATTTTTGTTTTAAAAAAAATGTATTTAATTAAGATATTCGATTAATCAAATGATCTCACTCTCTCTTTCAAAAAAAAATTCTCTACTTTATCTAACGCGCTTCTTTTTTCAGTTTATTTCTTGAAAAAAAATTTTATTTTTTGCTAAAATCCTCTTTGCGTATCCCACACCGCTGCCACAAAAAAAATGATATGTTACGTGGGATTTGTTGATACGCACTCCTATGGGAAGTGTGAGGATGCAAAAATAATTGTAGAGAGGTTTACTATAAATTGACTAACTAAGAGAGTGTCACACCTCCGGATCACGGATTCCGCTCAAACTTCGGGATAAGTTTTTAGATGATAAAATATGGAAAAAGCTAAAGTTGTAGTCACAAATACTCAATATTTCCCTAGTTACAGGCAATTACAGAAAATCACTAAAAAAGCTACTAGATTTTTAAACGCATATAGTTCTTTAGCATTGATAGCTAGAAGCTTGAAACTTTTTTTAAATTAAAGCTGAGCTCAAATCCTTTCAAATCAGTAGTTACAGCATATTAAAATATTATTTTTTCCTAAAATTAGAGCGTAATAAAGATTGGGCCTGAATTTTCTTTTTAAAACATTAATTAATAATAAAAGCTGAAATTAGGTCCAATCTTTATTACGCTCTAGCTTTGAGAAAAAATAATATTTCGATATGCTGTAACTACTGTTTCGAAAAGATTTGAGCTCAGCTTTAATTTAAAAACAGTTTCAAGCTTCTAGCTATTAATGCTAAGGAACTATATGCGTTTAAAAATCTAGTTACTTTTTTAGTGATTTTCTGTAATTGCCTGTAACTAGGGAAATATTGAGTATTTATGACTACAACCTTAGCTTTTTCCATATTTTATCATCTGTAAACTTATCCCGAAGTTTAAGCGGAATCCGTGATCCGGAGGTGTGACACTCTCCTAGTAAGTATTTATTATAAGAACAATACAAGGCGAGAGAGAGAGAGGGACTAGATACGACTTTGTTCTAGCGCATCTGGCGATGGTCTGACGCTTGTCGTTGTCTGAAACGACGATGTAAGTTGCCCGCGACGAAGTGCCGACTCAGCACTTCGCACACCGTGCGACTTTTGGCTTGGAAGCTCGGAGTCGCTATTCTCCGACTTCCAGTTTTATGCTATCCCCTTATCATATCCTCTATACAAAGATTATACTAACGTACTATATAATGTACGTTGCACATGCAATAATTTATTAAAAATTACCATCGCATTGAATTTAATAATTGGGAAATGAAAACAGTTGAGATAAACGCATTATATATTATAAAATATTATTATTTGATGTTTTTTATTCTGGATAAAATATTAATCTTTTATTTACGTGATAGATAACCTCTGGTTTCAAATCGACACCTCTAACAAATCCAATTCAAATTGTAGTTAATCATACCAAAATTAGAGAAGATACAAATAATAATTAAGCATTATAATACATTTTATTTTAAATTTAATACTATTTATAGACATAAATTTTGCTGATAAATACTATTAATATAAAGAAATTAATTAACACATAATACTAACAACACTGTTCTTTAAGTTGTATATAAATATATTATTGACGATAGTTGATTTATTTGTTATATCATCATGTTTAGACACAAAAAGTTTAGTTATCCTTCTAAACAGCAACAACGAAATCGTATTAATTATATAGTAAACAAGGTAAAGCAAGATCAGTTGATAAAAAAAAAGTAAAATTATCAACACGTAATGCTAACAATGGTTTCAGTAATAATTTTAATAAAAATGAAGTTTTTGAATTTAATTATCCCACATTACAAAATAATGATTTTAATGAATCTATAAATAATATTCAACAATTAAATGATAATGGAAATATTATTAATTTGAATAATTCAACAGAAAATGTGAATATTAATGAAATCCAAAATTTTAATGACAATAAAGAGCAATTTTTTAATAGGATATCTGATAAAATCTTTGTTAATTTTACATGTGATCCACTTTTAGATCTTGCCTTTTCGAATTGTAAGCAAAATATTTCTATGCCATAAATGATTTATTAAATCGTTTCAAAAATTGGCCAGATGACGCATTAAAAAAATTTCAATTAGATTTCTGTACATTAATGAAAACTCCTAAGACTGTAGCCATTTCTCCATTGGATTCTGGACAATATGCTGATTTTGGATTAGAAGAAGCTCTTTTGCATTTGTTACAATACTGCAATTATAATTCCTCTAAAATTTTAATTAACATTCATTGTGATGGTCTTTTTTTGTGGAAAAGTAAGAATGTTTATTTCATTCCAATCTTAGGAATATCCGTCGACGAACGATATCAAGATCTTTTTTCATTGGTGTTTATTATGGAGACAAAAAACCACTAGATTTTCCACTTTATTTAGAATCATTTATTTTGAAATATAATAAACTTACAAGCTGAGTGAATTGCATTTGAGTCTCGGATTTTCTTTTAACTTTGGGATATATTTAAATATATATATATATATATATATATTATATATATATATATATATATATATATATATATATATATATATATATATATATATATAGGACATTTCAGGTCAACTCACCGAACAAAAAAATAAAATTCGTTGTAAATCTGTGAAAATGTTCCATTTCATACCTAAAATATACAAAAAAAATTTTCAGAGGTATAGATCCAATGGATTAAGAGTAATGAGTAATGAAATATTGTGATTTTTCAAAATTTTTGGTGAATTCATCAAATTAATAATTTTTTACTCAAAAACTAAGGGTCCTAGAGATGTACTTATGAAGACATTTCTTGTTGCAAATTAAGCGTAGAATCAGCACAAATTTTTTTAAATCTCAAGATTGCTATCTTCTGATTGGTCCACTTTGTTATTTCATATAATTTGCAATTACTTGAGTTCGAACAGGTTGATTTCACTCCTGTTGGAGTATGTTATGTCTTCTGATAACATATTGAAGTAAGCTTTTGCTCCACTTGGCTCGAGCCCTAGGAGAGGAGCTATAGAACTTTGAATATTGAAAAATTTTTAATTTTGAATTTAACACATACATCAACATTTTCTTCTTCGATGTTCATAGATAATACAATATACGAATGCATGATTGTCTAAATATTTTAACATTTATCTATTTCTTTATGATGCAAGTGTTTTATTAAAATATTAATTATGCATTACGTACACATCATCAAGATACACTCATAAACAAGAAAATTTTATTCGTTTAACTAATTTGTCATTATAACTATTTTGCATACGTATTAAAAATTATTTAAATATACATATTTAGGAATTAAAATTAATACTATATATCTGGAAATAAAAAGGATAAAGTTAAATAAATTCTATACGGATAAAATTTATTCAATATAAAAATTTATTACAAAATGAAAGAATCTGTTATTTGTGTATTCTGTAACTTTTAACAAGTACTTCTTAATTTATCTCATTTTTCTGAAAATAAATTACTCAAAATTTTTTTTTAAATTGAAATGGTATTTTAAAATTATAATGTCATTAGAGTGGAGATAAATTAAGAAGTACTTGTTAAAAGTTACAGAATACACAAATAACAGATTCTTTCATTTTGTAATAAATTTTTATATTGAATAAATTTTATCCGTATAGAATTTATTTAACTTTATCCTTTTATTTCCAGATATATAGTATTAATTTTAATTCCTAAATATGTATATTTAAATAATTTTTTAATACGTATGCAAAATAGTTATAATGACAAATTAGTTAAACGAATAAAATTTTCTTGTTTATGAGTGTATCTTGATGATGTGTACGTAATGCATAATTAATATTTTAATAAAGCACTTGCATCATAAAGAAATAGATAAATGTTAAAATATTTAGACAATCATGCATTCGTATATTGTATTATCTATGAACATCGAAGAAGAAAATGTTGATGTATGTGTTAAATTCAAAATTAAAAATTTTTCAATATTCAAAGTTCTATAGCTCCTCTCCTAGGGCTCGAGCCAAGTGGAGCAAAAGCTTACTTCAATATGTTATCAGAAGACATAACATACTCCAACAGGAGTGAAATCAACCTGTTCGAACTCAAGTAATTGCAAATTATATGAAATAACAAAGTGGACCAATCAGAAGATAGCAATCTTGAGATTTAAAAAAATTTGTGCTGATTCTACGCTTAATTTGCAACAAGAAATGTCTTCATAAGTACATCTCTAGGACCCTTAGTTTTTGAGTAAAAAAATTATTAATTTGATGAATTCACCAAAAATTTTGAAAAATCACAATATTTCATTACTCATTACTCTTAATCCATTGGATCTATACCTCTGAAAATTTTTTTGTATATTTTAGGTATGAAATGGAACATTTTCACAGATTTACAACGAATTTTATTTTTTTGTTCGGTGAGTTGACCTGAAACGTCCCATATATATATATATATATATATATATATTAACATTATATTTTTTCTTTCCTAAAATTATGAAAAAAACTTCGTCCATTCGGTCCAACGCTCGATTTTTCCGAGTTATGAGCAGTTTTGTCTGTTTTGCTAAAAACTTTGCATCTGCTTTATAGTTTTACAGTTTTCGAACTACTTATTTTATTATGTTTTTACTAATTACTACTATTATAATAAAGTTAAGAATTAAGACTTTTTTTTCTCACGTGAATATCTTTTGCATTATTGTCACATACATACACACATATACACATATCCAAACACATACACATACTCATATACACACACACATACCCTGGCGAAAAAAATCAGGTGACTAGTCACCTGATTTATCAGGTGATTTATCATGCCAAAATATCATGTATAGATTTTGTTGGTTTTTACACGTTTTAAACCATGCTTAGTCAATTTAGAACAATTTTTGAAAAATTTTTGAAATTTTTGAACTTCGAAATTTTTTTGTGATTTAGTCCAAATTTTTTCTAAGACCAAATTATCTAAAAAATTTTCTAAGTTCAAAATTTTCCAAAATTTTCAAAAATTGTTCTAAATTGACTAAGCATGGTTTAAAATGTGTAAAGACCAACAAAATCGTTACATGATGTTTTGGCATGATAAATCACCTGATAAATCAGGTGATTTATCACCTGATTTTTTTTAATAGGGATACACAATACCCGTCACTCCTTCTCTCCGTCTCCGTCTCTCCGTCTCCCTCTCTCCATCTCTATCTCCGTCTCTCCGTCGCCGTCTCCGTTGCTCCGTCTCTCTGTCTCTCAGTCTCCCTCTCCGTCACTCCGTCTCCATTTTTCCGTCTCCGTCACTTCGTCCCTCCGTCTCTCTATCTCTGTCTCCCCGTCTCCGTGTATCTCCGTTTCTCTGTCTCTGTCTTTCTGTCTCCGTCGTTCTGTCTCCGTTCTTCCATCTTTGTCTCTTCGTCTCCATTTTCCGTGTTTTTCTATTTGTCTCTATTTCTCTGTCTTTATCTCTTCGTCCCTGTTTATTTGCCTTTGTTCCCGTCTCTGTCTCTTTGTCTATGTCTCCATCCCTCCGTCTCCATTCTTCCGTTTTCGTCTCTCCGTCTTCACCTTTTGATCTCTCTGTCTCCGTTTGTTCATCTTCGTTTCTCTGTTCTGTTTCTCATTTTTCCGTCTCTGTCTTTTCGTCTGCGTGTCCGTATCTCTGTCTTCCTTGTTATGAAATCGTTCCGTGACTCTGATGTCGCCTTTTGACTCTGTTTCCTTACTTCTGTTCATACACACGTACGTATACACATTGATGCTGATGTTTGAGTTGATGATGATGATGATGATCAATATATGTTTATTGTTTAATGAATTTCAAATTTTACGTTTTGTCCCAGATCTGTTTATAAGATTTATTTGCAAAGCTTTGTGAGAGAAGACAATCTAAATAAATAGCCATTCTTATAGTTTATTCTGATTAAAAAAAATTTCTAGATAAATATTTTCACTTCTGAACTTATATTTGTAATTAATTAGAAGCATTTCGAAAAATAATCAACTTAAGTTTTTATTGAGGACCCACCAAGGTTTGATTCTATAGTGATTGTTTTTAATTATATTTTCTTGTATTATTTGATTTGTTCAGATTGTCTTCTTTATTATAACAGATCCAACTTTAGACGTTACTTTTAATAATAATTTCAGTTCTTTTTTGCTTAGCACTAATATTAATATCCACGTTTCTTTTATTACACAGCGCTTACAATAGCAGCCGCGTTTTTTTAATTACACAGCGTGCAAAATAGCAGCCGCAAATTTGTTATTACACAGTACTTACAATAGTTGTATTTTTTAACTACACAGCATTCACAATAGCAGCCGCGTTTTTTCAACCACACAGCGCTCAAAATAGGTGCCGCGAATTTTTAATTACACAGCGCTTACAATAGTTGTTGTGTTTTTTAACTACACAGCATTAACAATTGCAGCCGCGTTTTTCAACCACACAGCGCTCAAAATAGGTGCCGCGAATTTCTAATTACATAGCGCTTACAATAGTTGTTGCGTTTTTTATCTCTAGCTCTTGAAATAGCAGCCGCGTTTTTTAAACCAGATAGTGCTCTGAAAAGCAGTCGCGAGTTTCTGATTACACAGCGCTTACAGTAGTTTTAGCGTTCTATCCCATTACAGCGCTTACAATAGCAACTATGTTTTTTTAGCCAAACATCATTTAAAAAAGCAATTGTGTTTTTTTAATGGCACAGAACTAACTATAGCAGCCGTGATTTTTAACCACACAGTGCTAAACTCTACCTCATAATTTTCAATTTTTTTATATTTAATGTTATATTAGAGTTTCAAATATGTTTGATTTTATTTTCTTATTCATTATATTTAATTTTTGTATAGTGGTTTTATAATATTTCTTTGTAAACGATGTTTGTATAGACCATTTTATCTTTAACTTTTTTTGATTTTTCTGTTTATATTTTCAATTCTTTTTTATTAGTCGTCTTTCAAAGTGCCACGTATAACTGCCCATGACTAAAAATTAGTGTTGGTAAATATACTCCTACTTTTTTAAATGATTGTCCTTGCGACTTATTAATAGCCATTGCATAAGCAAGTTCTACAGGAAATTGTTTTCTGATCATCTGGAATGGCAGTTCATCATTTGCTGATAAGGTCATACGTGGTAAGAATATAGTGCTCCCTTTTTTACTCCCTATTAATATTTGCGCAATAATAGTAAATTGTTTTAATTTCGTTATTAATAATCGGGTTTTGTTACAAAGTCCTTCATTTTAATTAACATTGCTTAGAAGCATTGTTATAGCTCCTTTTTTTAATTGTAATCTATGTGGAGGTGAATTGTTGGGCGTTAAAGAATTTCAAAATTATGTCGGCAAAATTACGTCTGAACTTTCATCATTTACATCATTTGCAGAGTCAATGCTCAAGCACTCTACTACTGATTCATTTATTTTTGATAAAATTTTTTCATCCATTTCTGTTACATCTACGTTTTTCGATGCTAATATAATATTTTCGTAATAGTCACAATTTCTAATATTTATATTATGCCCGTAAATTTCATCAATTAAATTGCACTTTGACAATATTTCTTTTGGAATTTGTATAACTTTATTTCCGTTTTCATATTTTAAATGGGAATTACTATTTCTTATATTAAGTAACCAATTATTAAATTTATTATCTGATTCCGTCAAACATTTATTTTCTTTTAAGGACATACATTAAAAATTTTCCCATAAATAGCTTTATTTTACACAATTTTCTACTATCTGTGTTCTATTTCCATGTTTTACTATTGGCAATGTTTGTCTAAAATCACCTGATATATAAATATAAATGTTTTCTCCCCAAAGGGATAATTATTATCACATCATCTTTTAACATGCGATTGACGGCTTAAAAAGCGTATTTTGATGTCATTGTGCTTTAATCCCAGATAACAATTGATACATTTTTCATTTTTTCACCTATTTCGCTGTTTGCACTAATTTCACATATTGTGTCTTCAGATATGTTCAACAGTAATTTTAATGCTGTATGTACTGTCACACCGTCTTGTCATAAGTTAGCCGCTATTCCTGTCCATGATAGAACTAAATAGTTGATTTCATGAATTTTTAGATAAGTTATAATTATATTTAATAAGTAGCTTTCACCACTTTCACCTGGGACGTCTAGATATATATACTTTTTAGTGCAATTTGTATTTAATGAATTTATTACTGTATTACAAATAGTCGTTTGAGCATATGTTAGAGTATCAATAATTGATTCAATATCATCAACATTATTTACTGTACTATATTTAATTTCGTTATTTTCATTATAGTATTCTGAAGGAAATAAATTAAAGTCACTTAATTGGAATTCATTATTAGTTAAAATATCATTAATTATGCTTAATGCATATTTTTCACCTTTTCGTTCATTTATTTTCAGAGGATAAAAATAAATTTTATATTTTTCATATGATTCTCGAGCATTAATTGGATTGTGAAATGTACAAATGTAACCAAATGATTGACAAAGGGCTTCTGGAAATCGAGATTTACAAGATTCTTCCAAACATTTATCCCATTTATCATCGATTTCAATTGAATTTCTTGCTTTTGCTGCTTCAAAGAATGTTCGGTATGTAATTCCATCAAAAGTTTTTCAGCTTTCAAAAGATGTTGCAGCTTTAACGTGAAGCAGAAGTAATCTTAACGGCAGGCCGGAGTAGAACCTGATACCGACCGAGTAACAATTGAGTTGTTTGTTATTTACTCAAGTATTAATCGGTGTATCTTCAAAATAAAGGTTGAGTGCAATAGATATTATTATTATGAACATCTATGCATAAGAAAAAAAAAAATCTACCGATTTGTTTTCGAGAAAAGTAAGGAACGCCGAAGTAAAAGATTATGTTTATAATATTTTCGCGTTCCTTACTTTTCTCAAAAACAAAGCGATAGATTTTTTTTTTCTTGTACATAAATATTTGTAATAATAATATCTATTGCGCTTAACCTTCAATTTGCAGATACACCGATTAATACTTGAGTAAATAACAAAAATGCCAATTAGACAAGGACAGCGAATCCGGCCTGCTCTTAAAAGGAATCTTTATCTTTGTTTTTGATTAACTAATTACATTCTGGTTAGAATGGGTTTCATAGTTTTTATTCTTTTCGTCCATGTTTTATGTATTCAATTAAAAACATAAATTTGCGATATATCAGAATAAAAGTAATTATGTGCATCTGGGTCACTTTTATTAAGTTCCAACCACGTTGTTAGTGTTGTATTGACATTTTTCTTATGAATTTCGTGTTCGGATTCTACTTTAAAATACACATATTGTTCATTTTCATTATGAACAACTAATCTATAAATTGTATGAGAAAGTTCATTAATCTTATATTCCAATATGCGATGCATAGCTTCTGGTGGGCAATCGTATCTTGTGTTTATATATTGTTCAATTTCATCATAAAACGTATTCAAATCATTCGTTTCATCCGTTTCATCATTAGTACTACTTTCAGTATTTATTTCACTTGCTTTCTTTTCGATAAATGCACAATCATGTCCTTCGAAGCAGTATTTAAATAATTATTTTATAACTCCTATTGCTGAACATAATTCAATATTAATATAACAGTTAAACTTTAGTAATAAATACGGGTTATCAGAAACCACAAATCTATTGTCTGCCCACTTGTTTTTTGTGTATAATATCTCATTTTTATTATTCCTTCGTCGATAAATAGGATGACCATTTGTCATTATTGTAGTTTTATTAAATCGCTTCGGAAAATTTTTCGGACACTTTCCTGATTCTTTTTCCGTACAAGGTATTTTTATTCTGATCTTCACAAGGGCCAAGGATCATAAATTGTTTAACTATTTCATATAATCTGGGATTCTCATTTTTATTTGGAATTTCAGCTACAATAAATTTATCAACGTCGTCACTATTGTAAATTTTATCATCTTTACTTAAAAATATTAACATATAGGCATACCGTAATCCTCTCTTTTGAAATCCTATTACGTATGAATAGGCAATGCATTTTACCAAAATATGTTTTTTAGAAATTTGCTCTAATAATAGTTTTAATTTTTGATAAAATACTTCAACAACAATATCTGGTCTATTTGTTACTTCTTCACTTTACCCTATATTATTTGTGATTTTTTTCCATTTCGTATTGCATGTCATGGTAATGAAAAAATCTGGTTTCCCATTTTTTCGTATTAATGTCATAAGATCAAGAAAATTTTGATATAAGGAACGCGGACTTTTTGTAAAAGTCTATGGTAATATAAACATTTTCCTTATACTATTATTGTCAATAATAATTATTCACTTTTATTAAAGCTTATTAATTTACAAAAAATTTTTCATTTCAATGCAGTACAATATAATGATATGAATATGTGGAAAAAAATTAAATACATATTTTATATTGAACTACTTTTGTCAATGAAATTAGCAAATTTATATATAATAATATGATATATAAAAATGCAACCGAGCGACGTCAGGAGCGAGGTAAATTTTGCTCGTTGCATATTAAAGTTGAGATTAAAACCTTTCAATCGAAAAAAACGTGTCCAGAAAGCTCAAGTTATTTGAAAGTTATAAGGGAATAAAAATAGAGCAAATATTTAGCTGAAAGTATGCATAGAAAATAAATGCTATACTTTAGTCTGGATTTCATTTTAATTTTCTTTCCTTCATAACTTTTGAACAACTTAAGCTTTTTAGACACGTTTTTTTTAAGGGGGTGTAAAATACCGACATAACAGTTTCTCAAATTTTTCATATTTGTGATAACCGCAATCGAAGGTTTTAATTTCGATATTGGAACATCTAATTTTATAGTAACTTTCGTAACTACAAAACGATGTTATTTTTTAGGGTGGATAACTGGCGCAATGTTATCCTAGTTTTTGAGTCACTGCCTAGCAGTAAAACTCGGGTATTAAGTTCCCGTCAGTCAATGTATTCTGTATTTTGATTATTTAGGACGCATATATTAATTCCGTTTTTTTTATTTTAGGAAAACTAATCAAATTTTATTATGATATTTTTGTTTTAGTTACTTTTATTTATTTATTCAGTTATTAATGATTAATTTATAAAAAAAAAACGCAAAAGAAAGATATTTCTAATATTTTTGTAAATTGAAATTATGCGAATTTATTTTATGAATAAATGTGTTGATTCTTTAGCTTTCATATTTAATTGATAAAATTACATTCCGTTCTAAAAATCATTAATAACCGAGTCTCTCGTGAAGTGACCGGGCTATTTTAGAATGGCTTTCCTAATTAGATTTTTGTGTGCTACCTATCGCGCGTTACTAATTTTATTCGCAAAGGTCTCTCCTTAAGTGACCAGAGCAAACAAAAGCGTAACAAGATTTATGAAAATGTGTTATTAAAATTTTAATAGATAGAATTAAATAAAAGTAACTCTTGTCGAAACTATTGAGTCAATAATAACTTAGTCTCTCGTGAAGTGACCGAGTTATTTTTGAATGACTCACCTATTCGTTTTTATTTTGTAACGACCCTACGCGTTATAATTTGAATTCATAAAGGTCTCTCCTTAAGTGACCAGAATAAATCGAAATTATAAAACTACCTTTAATTTTATTATTACTTTTCTTGGGTACGCCCGTCCCGAAAGTATTAGAAATATTGTCGAGATGTGCGTTGTGCTAGTTAGTCGTTGCTTATTTTTCTCTTATTCTATTTATTTTTTTTTGTGTAGAATTGTTTTTTATCAAAAAATTAATATACAGATATCCTTTAAGAGGAAAATTTATTTTTTTATCAATCAAACTTCCTTAAAATTATTATAAATAAATGAAAAACAAAGATCTGCGTTTGCTTTTTAATTTCTATTTTAAAGAAAAGAGAAATTTATAGCAACCAAACAAAAGTCTCTCGTGAAGTGACCAATGTTCAGTTGATATAAAGTTTCTGTGAGGTTTAAAAATACTCGGTCTCTCGTGAAGTGACCAAAAATATTTTCAAACCTTGTAATTCTTCAAGAAATCCAAAAGTTCACAAAAATGAATAAACAATTTTATTTTAAGATATAAACTACAAAATTAGTTGCGCTTTTGGCAATAAAATTTACTACTAGCCAACAAGGAATATTATGGTCTCTCGTGAAGTGACCGTAATATTGACTCATTGGTTAGTTTATGTTTTCTTTTATTTCATGAAAATTTTTATTATTTACTAAACAAATTAATATACAAACTCTTTAGGAAGGAATTTTTCCTTTTATTAATCAAAAATTCTTTAAATTTATTTTAAATAAATGAAAAAAAGTCTACGTCTTCCTTTTAATTTCTATTTTAAAGAAAAGAGAAATTTATAGCAACCAAACAAAAGTCTCTCCCGAAGTGACCAATGTTCAGCTGATATAAAGTTTCTGTGAGGTTTAAAAATACTCGGTCTCTCGTGAAGTGACCAAAAATATTTTTAAACCTTGTATTTCTTCCCTTACAAGAAATCAAAAAGATAAAATTATATGCGAAGACAAGTAAATAAAAATTTTATTTAAAGATGAAAAAATACTATTTAGAAAAAAAGTTCAAAATTATTAACTAAATTGCCCTTTTGGCATAAAAATTTAAGTGCTAACCAACAAGTAATATTATAGTCTCTCGTGAAGTGACCGTAATATTAATTTGTTTGGTTAGTTTATGTATTCTTTCGTTAGATTTTTTTTTTGATTGTACAATTATTTAAGTTATAAAATTTACTTACTCTTAAGGGAAATGAAGGGAACTCCTTTTTTAAAAATAAGAAGATGTTAATTAAATTTAAAGTTATTTATTCAATAAAAACTGATACAAAATATGAAATATTTTTTTGGATTTACTTAATATTTAAAATTTTAAATCGAAATCGAATCGTGTTATGAAAGAAAAGTAAAAATTTTGAATATCTTTAAGGTTACAATAAGTAAGACTCTGTTCTGAGAGAAAACTCAAACAGTAAATCAAAAAAAATGAGAAAAACTTCTAAGTTATTTTTGAGAAAAGTAAAAATGAGCGAAAAAAAATTCTAAGTTGAATTGTAAAAAAAGAGACAAGAAAATTCTAAGTTTGAAAAAATAGAAAAATCTGAGTTTGATCTCGAGAAGTGAACTCGAGCAAGAAAAATTAAGGAGTGTTTTTGCATCGGTCGGTCAGGCCCCTTATATACCTAAACAACTAACGTTGTAGCATACTATAAGATAATCTTCGAAACTATCTAATAATTTTCTCCAATTAGAGAAAATTGTTTTTCTCTAACGCTTTTTTACATAATTTCTATTGGCCTTTGCTTTTCTTAAGAGGTCAGAGAGGGACCTTAAGCCCTCCTAAAATTTGAACTTTGGCCTTAAGTAATGTGTAAGACAAAGAGAGAAACTAGGGTATAGAAGTTTTTCTTGCAGCAGAGGGGATATATCTGGAAAGATATGCCCTCTCCCTTAGAGAAGCCCTATTTTGTCTCTTGATCTTTTACAATTTTTCTTAAATTATTAAAAATCATTATAATTTGTTATTAACTAACTACGGTCTAAATTAAATGTCTCTATAATATTGCAATTAAAATTCTCTTTAGAACGATATAAAATATGCCTATTTTTGCTAGAATTTAATGTAAAATAAAAGAGAAGTTGATTTAATATTTCTTTTGTTATTTAATTTTACTTGCAATATTATTTGACATATACGTAAAATTGCAGTTTCTTATGAATCGCCGTTTGCTAATAGTTTTTATTTTTATTTATTTTAAATATATTTTTTTTTATATTTTTCTTCTTGTGCTTTTTGTTTTTTCTTGAAATTTTCTCTTAGCTTAATTGTAATTATTTCTATTGCTATTTAAAAAAGGGGAACAATTATGACCGAATAATAATAAGATTAAAAAGAAAAATCGTTTTGTTTAAAAAGTTAAAATAAAATTTGAAAATAAAAGAATGCTTGCAGGACCGTACATCTAAAGAAGCGAGGTTTTATAGCTTACAGATGTGTATGTTATAAGTGCATGCATCCTTTAAGAAATCAAGGAAAGAAGTTAAAAGAGA
The DNA here is from genome assembly GCA_017163975.1 of Anastatus disparis. Taxonomy (NCBI): domain Eukaryota; kingdom Metazoa; phylum Arthropoda; class Insecta; order Hymenoptera; family Eupelmidae; genus Anastatus; species Anastatus disparis. The sequence goes on along the minus strand of JAFFSR010000361.1, from coordinate 1,439,718 downwards.
AATATTATTTGAGGCTAGAATTGTTTCCCTTTATTTACTTAATATTGTATATTTTTTCTTTATATAAAAATAATGATTAAAAACAAATAAACATTATTTGTTAAAAACCTTTTATGCATCTAATTTTTTTAATATTGAAATTCGCTATAATGCGCGTATATTAATTAATTAATCTTAATTATTATTAAATCTATTTCCTTATGATTATGATTAAAAGTAAATTATTTTGTAAATATTTGGAAATAAAAATTATAAAATTTTCGTCGCATAGAAAAGAAAAGTTTGGTTTTCGTTTCTATGTGACATGTGTATACATACATATATATATATATATATATATATATATATATATATATATATATATATATATATATATATATTGAACGGTCTTCGTATCTGTTCGGTTTAGGAATTTTTATAGCTTTCAGCTGTACCGATAACTAAGCGCATGTTCGTTTTTTTCTTCATCTTTGGAAAAATAAGATGAGAACTATGAGAAAATAATTTTTAAATGTTTGTATTTTGATAAAATTCAGAAATGTTTTATTTACTAGAGATTTTTATTATTCCTTTTACGCATAAACAGATACAGTGATTGTTCGGTGTTTACTTTAGACGACCCGAGTACTTTCCTATTATTATAGGACTTGAATAATAAAAATTAAATTTCGCATGAATGTAAAGTATAAAAAAATTTAATTGTTTAATCCGATTATGTATATAAATGTATGTATATTTTGTTTGCATAGTTAGATATATCCACCTATATATAGTTATGGCCGTGCGTATATATATATATATATATATATATATATATATATATATATATATATATATATATACGGGTGTGTATATAGGTGCATATACACTTGCCGAGTTGACCCGCCTACGGTGCATACACGCTCAAGAGCTTCGGCTCCTAAGTCTTTTATTGCCGTTTGCTTTCCTTTTGGGATTTTCCCTTGTATTAATATTAATAAAAATTTTTTTAATTGTAAAAATAATTTTTTAAAAATTTCCTCATTAGATGTATTTGACATCACATATTTAATCCAAATTTTTTAAAATGTCCCTATATTACTGTCTTCAATTTTAATAAATAAAAATCATAATATAGAAATATTTCCAAAATTTTTTTAATAAAGATTAAAAATTCGAGAAACTGCAATGTCGGTAACTATGTATTAAACATATACCCTATTATATTACCTTAATCAAAAGGTTTCAATCTCAACTTTAATATGCAGTTAGTAAAATCTTATAGAATAAGTAGTTCGATAACTGTAAAACTATAAAGCAGATGCAAATTCTTTAACAAAATAGAGAAAATTGCTCATAACTGGAAAAAAATCGAGCGTTGGACAGAATGGACGCGGCTTTTTTCATGATTTTATGTAAGAAAAAATATCCCAAATATTGAAGAAAATCCGAGACCCAAATGCAATGCAATCTCCTTGTAAGTACAGGAGGTTTCAATTATGACAATAAACATTTTATTGTTAAAATAAAAGGTTTAATTGCAGATACAGTAGCTAGAAATTGGTTAAGGTAGTTGTCGACCCATTTCATCATAAAAAAATTATTTATTATAAAATGCGTTAAAATTTGGTTTACAACTTTAATATAACTTCATAAATAAATAATTAAATTTTTGGAACGTTTAACGGTTCCATAATTATAATATATTATTTTAAATTTGTACTTTTAATGATATTTATTATATAAAATGAAAATTTCTTCTTCTTTCTTAAATTAGCCTTTCGACTTATCATCATAAGCCATCATCAATTTATTTTTTTTATTAATTATTTTTGCCTCGAGGGGACTTTTTATTATAAAATTTTTGTATTGTTCCAAGGAACTCTCTATTTTGTGTTTTTTGTGTTCTTTGGGTTCTCTTCCCTACGGAAAACTACGAAAATTGTTTTTCCCAATTTTCCCAGGGAGTCGAACCCCGATCCACTAGGACGCAAGCCAGCTGTCTTTGGCAACTGAGTTACTTTTGGTCCTTTAACGACGGAGCTCGTAAGTGTGTTTATGAAAAACATAGCACATGTAACAGAGCTAGCTTGAAAAACAGTCGAGAGCGAGATTCGATCCACGGTCCCCCAAGAATACGAATCCAACGCTCCTACCGACTGTGCCACAGAGGTTCTTAAAATGAAAATTTCAAAGTTTTACTTTTGAAACCGCTGGACGTTATAAAATTTTAACTACTTATTTCTTAAATTATATTAAAGTTGTGAACTAAATTTCAAAGGATTTTATAATAAACAGGTTTTTATGATGTGAGGTGTCGACAACTACCTTAATGTGTTTTTCTCCTCACAACACTACACTTATTATGGTTGTGCTAAATGCATCCAGAAAGGAGAATGGAAAGTAGGGCGAATGCTTTTTTTAAACTTAAATGCTCCTCTCAATGAAGATAAAAATTTTCAACAAAATTTACCTGATAAATTTTTAAATATTGTAAGTCCTTTAGAAATGAAAGGTATAGGAGTGGTTTCGCAAATTCCTTTAGATTCAATGCATCTTGTATATATGGATGTAGTACAATTTCTTTTATCTCTTTGGTCGACTGAATTTGGGAATGGCGTTGCTGCTCGCGAAATTGATGATATTTTTTCAAATAATTAGCATTTCGTATGAAAAAATGTATTATATCCGTCAGATAGAAGACGAAAAAATAAAAGACCCGTATTTTTTTGTTTTTCAAAATATGATGAATTGCAAAAGTTACAGCCGATATAAGTTATTACAATTTTGATATATATATATAGATATAGCGCTATGATAAATGACGTCACGATTGTTATTGGCAAAATGACAATCGTGACGTCACACCAATTATAACTGTCTCTATCTCTTTAAGTTTTCATTTTCATGAAAAAAGAAAAAATACGTGTCGTTTATTTTTTCATTTTCTTAATAACGGATGTAATGGATTTAAAAAAAAAAATTTCATGCAACATCCCAATTATAAAATTTCAGCTCGATGTGTTTCTTTTGAATTTGCAAGAAAATCAAGAGGATAAGATCTACTAATTAATTGGAAGGTGACCGAATTTAGGCTGTTGGCTTTATATTTAGAAGCAGTTGCTATTCGAAAATATTTAAATCACGCCAGAATTATTCATTTAAATTATTTAAATTTGGGTTTAAGAATCCTCTCTGATATTAATGAGTATAAAGAAAGTAATTTATATGCAGATCAATTACTTCATTGTTTTGTTGAACAAATGAAAGTTTTATATGCCGAAGATATTCTTGCATTTAACATGCATAATTTATGTCATCTAGCAGCTGATTCATATAGATTTGGTCCACTTGAGACATTTATTTTTTTTCCTTTTGAAAATTTCTTACAAATTTAAAAAAATATGATTCGTAATAGTATTTACCACTAGCTCAAATTTTAAAATGGATTACTGAAAGAAGTAATACTATTGCTCTAAAAATAAAGCCTGAAAATAAATTTATTTTAGTCAATAAATTATCTTCGATTTATTCTCATGAAATCCCAAAGGAATTTTTTGATTACGATAGTTATTCAGCGATTGAATTTCCAGATTTTAAACAGACTTGTCAAAAATGGAATAACTTTGTCATCTCGCTGATGATAGTGTTATTTTTATAAAATTTATACTCTCCAAGGATAGAAATACCTTTATTGTCCATCATAGATTCATTAATTTATCTTCTATTCCAGATTATCCTTGAGATTCACGAAAATTTAATATGTTCAAAGTAAAAGATTTATCTAATAATTCACATATCTCATCTATAGAAAATATTAGAAGGAAAGGTTTTCAAATTCCGAACGAAGATCATTTTTATATTTTTCCAACTTTATTTTGCGCTAACAAACACGCCGCGATTAATTGACAAACGTCTTCGTACTGATACGCATCACACAACGTACTCGTGTATTTCGTAAACTGGGAAAGTTTTTGGTAGTTTTATGGGACTAGTAAATATAGTATTTTATAAAGGTTGTTGATATTGAAGTTTTTTTCATAATATCAGTGTAGTGATTATTTTAATCAAATTTTGTATCAATAACAATGCCGTGGTCAAAAACACGTGGCGGTCCTAAAGGAATGAAACGTGAATCCTTATTGCCTGTCAAATCAATTTTTCATACTTTAAAAAAACGTAAGTTAAAAGTATTACTGTTTACTCTATTATTCAATTCATCTCTATTAATATATAAACTTCACATTATTCATTTATGTTTTTTTCTTAATAGCAAAATTTAGTGTTGATCAACTCATGAATGCAATGTTTAGAGAAAATTAAGTAATTCAAAATAGTTAACAAACATCTCAGTCTAACAACAAGGTACCACCAAATCAATACTTTTCGCCAAATTTCGTTATGGGGGGAGGTCCTGGAATTTTCACCAAATTATAGTATGTTGTTGTGCTTTGTGAAAAAAATGTTACAGTGAGAATTTCAGCCTTTTAGTAGCCTTAGGCCCAGAACTATGATCTCTTCAATGTCAAAAGATGGTCCATTTTTGCCCCTTTTTTAAGAGCTTATATCTCAACTCCCTGTTAAGCGATTTTAATTTACCGATTTCCATTTTATTGTTATAATGTCTAGTATATTATATTATTTTTTCATATTTTTAAATATTAATCTCCATTTATGGCAACCAAATTTCAACAAAAGAAATTTTAAAAAATTTGACCATTTTCAAATCGCTGCTAAAACCGAACAGATGAACGAAAACACTTTTCATAAGTCTTATTTTGAAGATATTTTCAAAACCTTTTAAATGAGTCCTGCTTAATTAAAATCAGCGCAAAGGAAGCAAAGATATAATTATTTAAAAAATAAGTATTTTGTAAAAATCGCGATTTTGGCCATTTTTGAGGGTATAGAACTTTTTTCTACCAACTTAAGTTTTCACAAAAATTTATTTGAAAGTATTTATATGCATGTACAACAATTTCCTTATGAAAAATTTCTTGGCCCGGATCTTTGACACCCTCATCTAGATCATAGAAAATGCAGTATTCTTCATTGTTAATAAGTTAATACACTTACTACTTCTGACTTGAACTGATCCAATTTGGTGATACAAAACGTTTCATATATGACGAAAAATCGAAATCAATATCAAAATCCTGAATTCAAGCCCTATAAGTCTAGGTATTATAAAAGCAGATCTAGAACCATTTTAAGATTTAAAAAATTTTTAAGTATCGAATCTGTAAAAGAATTTTTTTCATTTTGACCTATATTCTTAAGACTACTACATTTTTAGTTTTATACCGTAAATATTTTTGCAAAAATAAATAAATAAACGTTATTTCGACCGTTGCGCTAAGCTATTATCATGAATTCCTTTTTATCATACAGTATTTTAATTTTTAATCTATTTGATTTTTGCAAAAAATATATTCAGATATATATTTACTCTTGTGAACTAATTATTAAATGCCCAATCAGTTAAAATATTGAGTTATTAACAATTTCTTATGCACTAACAAGCTAGAGGATTTTACGCGATTCCATAATCTTTTATACATACTACTTTTCCAGTTATTGGACCCTTATTATGTCGTATCTTCAATGATTCTCCACGAGAGTGCGTTTTTCCTTCTTGCTCGAGGATCTTGTTGATTACTACCATCAACAAGGTTTCTTCTCCACACACTATGGGTTATATCAGGCCGATCTCTTTACTCTGTTTCATGTCCAAGGTTCTTAAGCGCTTTATCTATAATTAACTTTATTCCTACTTGTCAATAAGGCAGTTACTTGACGTTCACCAGACTGGCTTTAGAACTGGACACAGTACTCAGACTTCTTTACTCAAACTGACTGATGACATTAGGCTGAATATGAACATACGTTACCTGACTATGCTCTTACTATTTGATTTCAGCAAGGCATTTGATACAGTGTGTCACACCACTTTACTTTGCAAACGATGTCTTCTCTCGATGTCTCGCACTCTGTCGTTAGATGGGTTGCTTCTTATCTATCTGACCAGCGTCAGGCTGTTGTTCATAGTGCTGGTAATCAGCTTGACTTTGTCATTCTTAACACTGGTGTTTCTCAAGGCTCTGTCCTAGGGCCTCTATTATTCTTCATCTATATTAATGACGTTGCTGCTGATTTTCACTCTATCGTTCAATATCTAATATATACTAAAGAAGATAGACGCTTATAGGAGGATTCTTCTGGGTTAAATTTTTCGTCCGAAAACCTGGGTAACACTTTAACATTGTTTGTATATCTATACATATGAAAAATTTGATATGTATCTATATGAAAATACATACGCCCTCAATAGCTGGATAACTCATTTTTGGAAGAAATTTCCCATTTCAGAGTACGCTTCTGTAAGCGTCTATATTCGTTGTAGACACTGATGATCTGCAAGTATATGTTCATTTTCAGATTAGTCAACTGGATTTTTTTACCTCGCTAATGGCTGAGCACGCTTCTTTAATTAGTAATTGGGCCTCTTGTAATCATCTGAATCCGAACGTTAGTAAAACTAAAGCCATTACCATTGGCTTTTATCACTATATTAATGTTACCTTCATTAACAGTAACTGGAGTTCTGATTAATGAGAACATTATTACGTTTCAATCCTCTGTCCGTAGTTTAGGTGTTTGGCTTAATAGTAAGCTGAACTGGAAAAAAATTTTTAAAAAACATATTAAAAACACGCTTTTATAATGGAGAAAATACACTAAAAAGTATTAAATAAATTAATTTACTTCCTTAAAATTACTTTTATACAGTTCATTGTGATAATTAAAAAAAAATTTTACAACAAAGATTTAAAAAGAAGTGTGGGCGCTAATTTTAGTAAATCCAATTCATTTTTTTTTAAATTGTTTATTTTTTGCTCTTTAGTTAAAATTGAATTTTCTATGAGTAATTTTTTTTAAAAGCTTGTACTTAATTGTATCTTCTATACATTTCCCTATCCCTCTTATTCCCCTACCTCTATATTTTCCCCTATACATTCGCATATCCCCTATGCATGCCCCTATCCCCTATGTATGTCCCTATCCCCTATGCATTTTCTACGACTATCAACTCAACAACATTCTATCAACTCGCCTTCACCCAAAGATAGCCTCCCCACTTAAACTTCCTCGGAGATTACTTTACACACCCGTCATCGCCAACCTGATCTGTGTAAAATTTCAGAAATTTCCATCGACGAAAAGTACCTCAAATCGAGCGTGCAAGAATTGATTACAGACAGACAGATAGACATACATGAAAGCAAGCTTAATAAAAACGTGTAAGAAGCAAAATGCAGATGTATGTAAAAAGTCCTTTTCTTTACTGTTCAGGCTCAATTTCTTTAGAAAAAGCGCTACTCTGTCTCTCCGTAAGCACCTAATTCAAACACTGCTGTTTCCCCTCCTGGACCGCTGTTGTCTTGTCTATTCTGACCTTTCTGCTGAGCTTGACCTCAGGTTGCAAAGAGTCATCGACTCTGGTGTGCGTTACATCTTTGGTGTAGGTAGGCGCTAGCGCATCTCTGCTTATAGGTCGTCTCTTGACTGGTTGTCCACTATAGGTAGAAAACGTTATTTTCCCGCTACTTTCTTATTTAAAATGTTTTCTTCGTGCTCACCGCCTTATTTATACTCTGTTAAGGAGCGATGTGAGGCTTTTGACTATACCTTTTGCTGTCATAGAATATTATCATAGATTGTTTCTGGTAACGTTCTCGCGTCTATCGAACGATCTCCTTGCGATACTTAGAGTCTCGCCTTTACTATCTTATTTCAGATCATCTACTTTTTCATGTTTCCTGTCCCTTGAGAATGGACCTCAACTCTCAGTTCAAGTCTTTTGCTGTTTCGCTGCTATTTACTTACTAGTCACAATATATATATATATATATATATATATATGTTTGTAATACATATTATAATGTTATTTTCATATTCAATTTGTTTATATTCTTTATAATTTGTACAATATAATGTACAACAATGAATAATTATGTATCTATCTTTCTTCTTCTTATGTATTATAAAGGCAGCCTAGAATAGAGGGGGTTGTGTCTATCCTTCTTTGTTTACCGATTGCAACCAAAATTATAGAAACTTATATAATATACCTTATACAGAATTGATATAAGGAATTAGACTATATAATAAACATTTTATTGTTAAAATTTAAATTAGTTTATTTTTTTGAATTATTAATCATAGTATATCATCATAATAAAGGTACATAAATAGTTTATTTTAATGATTTATCATCAGTGGGAAAGGGCGGAGAAGGACAGAGCATATTCGGTCGTAAGCAGCAGATGATTCAACACGATAATTTTAATTTATTAATTTTTTATCAATACTGAATTATCACAAAGGGTAATGTACTTTTCGCCCGGAATGATGAAAAATCGTATATTGACTTCAGGAGAAAAGTGGAATATTAATTGCTCGCGTATTTGCAGCTCTCGCTTCGCTCGAGCGGCAATCCATACGCAAGCATTTATTAGTCAACTTTTCTCCCTAGGTTAATAATATACTATTTATTTATTGCAGAGCATGATGGGTCTATGATTCTGAAGAGCAAAAACATGCGAAAAGTTTACGGAAGAGATTCACCTCAATTAAAACATTTCCTGATACCAGAGGAAATCACTTTTTCATTCCATGTGATGGAGAGTCAATGAAAATAAAGATCACCTCCTTTGACAATGTTAAAAAGGTTATTTAATTGCAACTATATTAATATTTGATAAGATTTAAAAAAACGAATTATATTTTTTTTCATATAAATAATATATAATAAAACCGATATGTAATTCTTAAAATTGCACTAAATTATTATGTTAAGAATTGAAAAATAATCCTTTCACAGATTTTAAAAGCAATTCCTACACTGTAAATCACTTTCATATAAAAGATCATTGATTCTTAATAGTGCTATAATTGTATGATTAATTACATTGATCACAACTAAATTTGTTTATTCAATGATGCAACTTATGATAGTTTTAATTAATCACCCCAAAAAGAGATGATATCGACGTGAAATCATTCTCTCATTCATTGAACACAAGTACCCAAATAACATACGATGCTGTTCGACGTTTATGATTACGATTACAAAAGTAAATAAGGTGAATCATTTTACATGTTACTGAATTTTTATTTTTACAAAAAGAAAAACCCTGAAAGTGACTTACAGTGTAATAATTGATTAGCGCAACAGATAAAATAACGTTTATTTCTTGAAAAATTTTGTTTACGCTATAAAACTAAAAATTTAGTAGTTTTAAGAATATAGGTCAAAATGAAAAAAAATTTTTCAAAGATTCGATACTTAAAAATTTAAAAAATCTTAAAACGGTTGTAGCTCTGCTTCTATGATACTACAGACTTTTGATATGACTTAAATTCAGGATTTGGATATTAATTTCGATTTTTCGTAATATATGAAAGGTTAAGAATCACCAAATTAGATCAGTTCAAGTCAGAAGTAGTAAGTGTATTAACTTATTTAAAATGAAAAATACTGCATTTTCTATGATCTAGATGAGAGTGTCAAAGATCCGGGCCAAGAAATTTTTCATAAGGGAATTGTTGTATAGGCATATAAATACTTTCAAATAAATTTTTGTGAAAGGTTCTGAAAATATCTTCAAAATGAGACTTATAAAAAGTCTTTTCGTTCATCTGTCCGGTTTTAGCAGCGACTTAAAAATGGTCAAATTTAAAAAAATTCTTTTTGTTGAAATTTGGTTGCCATAAATGGAGATTAATATTTAAAAATATAAAAAAATAATAAAATATACTAGACATTATAACAAAGAAAATAAAAATCGGTAAATTAAAATCGCTTAACAGGGAGTTGAGATATAAGCTCTTAAGAAAGGGGCAAAAATGGACTATCTTATGACATTGAAGAGATCATAGCTCTGGGCCTAAGGCTACCAAAAGGCTGAAATTTTCACCGTAACATTTTTTTCATAAAGCACAACAACATACTATAATTTGGTGAAAATCCCAGAATCCCCTCCCCCTCCCATAACAAAATTTGGCGAAAAGTATTGACATTACTCATATATATATATATATATATATATAGACAGGGTGTCAAAAAAGTAATGGAACGGTCCTGTATTTTTTCAGGCAAGATATTTTTGGCAAAGGTCAAGGTTATTCCTTTAGTTTTAACGAGGAATCCGATGGTGAACTTTATTTTGACCTTGAGGATGACATTGAAGGTCATCCTTGAGGTCAACTTTTTTTTTCAAATGCGAACTCCCTATTTTGATACCGGCAATCGAAAGAGTGGAAAATTTTACGTTCAAATATGTACTCAGGTCACATGACCTAAACGACCTTGAACCTGATTTTAAAGACATCTGAAACTCATGACCGTCTGACCTCTGGAAAGGTCTATATCGTACTAAACAAGGCCATTTCTTCAGTAACTTTCAACGAGGAATCCGATGGTAAACTTTATTTTGACCTTGAGAATGACCTTCGTGGTCAACTTTTTTTTCAAATGCGAACCCCCTATTTTGAAACCGAAAGAATTGAGATCGTTCAAGCTTTCGTTGAAAATCAGCATCATACTCTAGGTAAAAAATCAAATGAATATGACATTTCTCATGAATCAGTGCGAAAAATATTAGAAAATATAAATTTCCATCCCTATAAAGTACATTCGGTACAAGAGCTTAGTGATGATGATCTGGACCGCTGAGATTAATTTTGTGAAACGATGATGACTAGAATCGACGCAAATCCAAATTTTTTGTATAATACAGTTTTTTCTGATGAAGCTGCTTTCCAGTTAAATGGTGAAGTAAACAGACATAATTGTAGATATTGGTCCGATGTAAATCCTTTTTGGATGCTGGAAAGTTATACACAATACCCGCAAAAGGTTAATGTTTAGGCTGGCATCTTGAATGATACATTGATAGGTCCTTTTTTTATCGAAGGCAATCTTACCACCGATAGATATGAAGAGCTTCTCAGAAATCAAATTATACCAGGAATAAGAGAAGTAGCAGGTGATAATTTTGACGAAATATGGTTGAAACCATAACAACAACATGATAGAGCTGCGCCTCACTTTGATAGGAATGTTCGAGCATACTTAAATGATCAATTCACTGGTAGATGGATTGAAAGAAGAGGTGCAATTGAGTGGCCTACTAGATCACCCGATCTGACGCCCCTTGATTACTTTCTTTGGGGTCATTTAAAAAGTAAAGTATACGCACCTCAACTACAAACTTCAGACGAACTGCGGAACAGGATTTCACAAGAAGCTGTTTTAATAGATACAGAAATGATCCGCAGAGCTGTTACTGCTTTTTATGAATGCATAGCTGCTTACCAAGAAGTTCAAGGCTCGCAGTTTGAACAAATGAAATAAATATCAGCAAAATGTGAGAGGCAAGGGGACTCACGCTAAACCAGCACCCCATCGTGAGAGGCAAGGGGACTCACGCTAAACCAGCACCCCAAAGGGAGCAGAATTTACTACGTCCACGCCGTTGCTCCTGGGTAGTGCCAAAAGTAAAACTATACCTTTGATCTTCCCTAAGGTCAGACGGCTATCAAGTTCAGATTATCTTCGAATGAGGTTCAAGGTCGTTCAGGTCATGTGACCTGAGTACATATTTGAACGTAAAATTTTCCACTCTTTCAATTGCCGGTATCAATATAGGGGGTTCGCATTTGAAAAAAAAAGTTGACCTTGAAATGACCTTAAAGGTCATCCTCAAGGTCAAAATAAAGTTCACCATCGGATTCCTCGTTGAAATTTACTGAAGGAATAACCTAAAAAAATACAGGACCGTTCCGTTACTTTTTTGACACCCTGTATATAATTTTATATATCCTTACATAAGTCATGTGCTATATACATACATATTTAGTTATGATTTTTTTTAATAGATGGAGTTTTAAAATCATTTGAAGATTTCAAATGAGTTATAAACGATTGAATGGATACAATTGATTAAAAACTGGATGCTTTAACTGAAATCGTATTGAATGCAAGTGCAGGAGAAGTTGGCAGTAGCATGTATATAAAAAACAATTTGTTACCGGAATTTCCAATACAAACTGTAAAACAGTTTACTGGTTTTAATAATGATTTGATAAAACCAGATGTGCAAGAGCAATTTGTAAGTTTGTAAATTTTTCTGAATGGTTTCAGTTTCAATTTTTTTTCTACATTTATCCTGGGTGATCGAGATACATGAAAATTAACATATTTATTTAAAGTTTAGTAATATATATTGAAAAATATATTTTGAAATATTTATGAAAAAAATTTTTTTCATAAATATATATTTTTTCATGATGGTTTATATAAATTTGAAATTAGTTGATTTTTAACATTTATAAATCTCTAAATATAAATTTTTATTTACTAGGAAAGAGTGATTAAAAGTACAGGTGGCAAAAATGTAGGAAAACGGGTGAACAATCTCCTTTGCTGTATTCTATCAAATGAGATCAGAAAAGCCTATACATGGACAGGTCAGAACAAAGAAACTATTTAGATGAGTAGAACAACTTTTTCTGACGTCATTATCCGTAAGTTAATCATAAGTATTAATAATTATAAATAATATTTGTATTAAGTCAGGGTTTTTATAAATACTTTTATTTATTTATTCACATCATCATTTATTTTTAGGTATGTACACAACGATAATGAAGAGCATTACCATAGAAGATGTACAAACCGCTATTGCAGTTTGGCTTCGTCGAACAAGCGATCGTATAAGAGCACTAGACAAAAAAAAGATGAAAACGCGCAAAAAGAAAATGAATTTGCATAAAAAGTAATAAAAACAATTAAAATATTATTTTTTATTTAAAATATTCTGAAATTAACTTCCTTTTATTTAACGAATCAAGTTTATTCGTTATATTACTTATTGTTAATTAAAATTATTAATATTTATCTTTTCAGTTTATTCATTAAAATAAGAGTTATGATTACTTGTTAATGTAACAATAATATTGTTTAATAGTAACAAATAAATAAATAAATATTTATGAATTATTTTTAATTAATAATAATAATAATAATAATTACCCTATCATCTCAAAGTTGGTAACAAAAAGTTATTCTTAAGGTGGGTCGTGCATGTAAGACCGTATCATGTTTAGAGTTTCTTGGTGGTATTTGTATTATTGCAAATTTTTATAAATTGATAAACTCTATATGTCTCAATTATAACTATTATTATTTTGAAAACAAAAATCATTGCATAAGTGAATGCGTAGAAAAATTTTTTTTCTTGAAAAGCCCCTTGTGGTTATTTACTTATATACGGCACTATACAGCGGACTTCGTAATATGTATACATGCACTCTAAGTGTCTTAGGATTATCACGCATGAGCAGTATATACCAGCTAATTTACTCGATTCTACATTAATCAAATATTTTCAACTTTTACACTTAATTTCTCTTTATTTACATCGTTTACTCCCTTTTTCCTCGGTCATATTAAATCGTCTGTCTTCCATACTTTTTTTATCAAAAACTTTTAAGTAACAAAAAAGTTATAATCAACTTTATGCATGAATCATGATTTTTTCCATTTACGTGTGTGTATATCTTTTTTTCAGACGTTGATTACTTGAAATTTTGATGGTTTACCTTATGTTTTTATTATACCAATGAAAAGATGGGTATTTCAAGATTATTATAGTAAAGTTTCGTCAAAAACTTTTAGGTTTACAAAATATCATTGGGAACGGATGATCCACCTTAATAATAACTTTTAATTAACTTTAAATATAAAAATTACCATACATAGATGCCTTTTTGGTATCTAAAATATAACTTTAAAGTTATCTGAAAGATTTGTTAATATTGTTAACAAAAAGTTACTCTTGTAAATAACTTTGTTATTTTTTTTTTTTGTAAAAAAAAAAAATAGTTAAGAAGCTTACTTGCCTTTTTGGAGCCTTAAATATTACCGTAAAGTTATATAGAAAACATCTTAATAGCATTAACAAAAAGACATTCTTGTAGATAACTTATAGTAACTTTGTTTGTAAGAAAAAATTTTTAACATGCTTGGTGATCTTTTTGCAGTCTGAAATATGACTTTCAAGTCATCTGTAAGATGTCGTAATATCACTAACAAAAGGTTATTCTTGTAGGTAACTTTTAGTGATCTTTTTTGTAATGGAAAATTGTTAACATGTTTAGTTGCCTTTTTGAATTCTGAAATAACGCCTTTAAGTTATCCTTAAGGCGTTAAAGTATATTTAATCAAAGATTTGTAGCGTTAAGACATTTCACAGACAACTTTAAGATGATATCTATAACATGCTTTTGAGATACCATAAACATTCATAATGTATTATTCTTTGTACAATATATTTGCCAAAAACTTTTCGGTAAGATATCTTCAATATAATACATGGTTAAACTTTAAGCCAAGTTTAAGATACCTTTAAGACTACATATAATTATTCTATAAGTAATCATTTTGCTGGCAAAACATAAACTTCACGACGTCTTTAAAGGCATCTATACGGTGTAATAAAATATCTTAGGGATCACTGGTGGGCTACCAAATTGCACTTGCAAAAAGTTAACTCTACGGTAACTTACTGCTATCTGCGGGCTAGTTGGGTGCTTATTCAGTAATACCGTAATGTCTAACGGCAAGCTTAACGCCAATGCGCGCATACGTAGTAATCATTTTTTAGCAAATACTATCGAAAATCGCGAACGTCATCAGAGATCATGTTTACACAACGACGTAAATCTTCTAAACTGAAGCGCTAAATCGATTTTATCGACAAAGGGTCTAGCCTATTAAGAGGATCAAAATTGCCCTCACCGGAAACTGAAAAAATAAAAATGCTGTTTTTTTCTACATTAAAAAATACCCACACAAAAAAATTTTTAGCACTTTTGAAAGAATTATAACCTCAAAATTAATTAAAACGTGTTTTTTCGTTTTTTGGCAATATCTCGGCTTCTAATGGACAAAAAATACGTTTTTTTTTTAAATTGTAGGTTTTCGGAAGCCCTACAACTTAACGTAGATAAAAAATAGTTTTGGCACAAAATTCAAATTTTATAAGCATTTGAAATTTTTAAAGTTCAATTAAAAAAAAACTAAGATAACAGAAATAACCAAAAGAAAATATGTTGTTTTCCAACCAAAAGCTATGACCATGAATTTTTTAAGATTTCTAGAAATGGTGCAATGGCCTACAGAAGCAAAAAACCACTTTTAGTTCGATTTTTGGGCATTTTTACCTACCTTCCGTACACTAAATGTGATTATAGTATATTACATACCCCGAAATTGTTTCCTGTACATAATCATTTAAAATAAGGTGAAAAAACCTTCGATTTCAGCCTCGAAAAAGTCTGATAAATGCCCTAAAATCGAAGGTATGCTCATTCACAGTCACAAATATGAAGAACCAAATTAGTGAATCGTCAACAGTATGAATTTGCAGTATTAAATTCAAGTAAGCATAATTTGGTTTTCTTATTGAATCTATTTTCGATTGAATCGGAAGATACTTACGTTGTGTTTAGTAGGATCATCAGGATCAAAGATAAAATGCATCAATAGCGATATGTAACGTCAAAACGTTAAGAATTTATAGCAAGATTGGCTAAGCTTAATTTTATATTTAATTTTCATTTTATTAATTGATCTTACCTTATTCCTTTCTTATCAGAAAATATATATATGTATTCATTATTCTTTAAACAATAATTTATAAATAAGCAGCAAAAGAATGATACCAATCTTGCCTTCTTCTGGTAAAGTTAGTATACTCGCCGACTTTACGATTCAGCAATATCCACTGGGTTCGTGTTTTGAAGTTACATAAAATTTATTTTAATAACTTTATATTTTAGACACGGTGGAAGAATAAGAGGTGATTCGACTTACCTCTACTTTCTGTGATGCTTATTGAATTGCCTCACTTCTTCTCCGCGTAGCGGAGCCACTTAAGTAGATACTGTAGGGTTTTTGTATAAGTGTATAGGATTTATGATATCCCGTGTAATGCCAGGTCCAATACCCTGACATGTAATTAATCTGACTCCAATATTAACCCAAATAAACGTGTTCCCAGAAGGCCAAATAACTACAACAAAAGATTTGAATTAATTAGTATTTATTTAATACTTTATCGCCAGCCAACTGCTAGCACGCTGTGTACGTTACGAAAGCTAGTACACCACTGGTCGTGATGACTTAGTCGGTTCGTCTCTCTACTCAAGACTGATCTTGCGCTTGCGCATTTACATTTATACTTAGTTACTTGAGCGCCGCAACTTAGCTATGCTAACGCCATATAGCTCCCCCTCAAATGTTGACTAGGGAAATTTTTATTAATTTTGTAATTATTTATACACATAAAAATTTATCTAGGAGACATTGACATTTTCTTAAATACATTTTGTATACAATTACAAAAATATATGTTTTTTACATTATTTCTTTTTTTAACATTTTAAATTATCACAGCGTGTTGCTTTTTAAACTTTTGTTGGCTTGTTTACATAAATTTTAATACATTTTAAACTTTTTAAAACGATACAATTTTAAATCGCTTTTACATCTCAAAACGCAGTACAATTTTTATATCGCTTTTTACATTTTAAACGCAATCATTTCTACATTCTTGTTTCTTTACATTTGTCAATTTTCTTAAACAACAAAATTATTTAATATTTGTATGTGCGAAAGTTTGTATTTTACCATTAAGGGATGTCCTCATACCGGCACAGGAATCTACCTTATCTATATTTGAATTATGTATTTTAATAAAAATTTAACTATTTTTGACTAAAATTCATAGAAGAGGCACATTCTTAACATTATAAAGAATTTATTGCAATGTTAAAAGACAGAATAACAGTAAAAAGGAAGACAAAAACTGCATTATACGATTATTCATAACTACATTGAAAAGTTTATCGTATTAAGCAGTTTTCGACTTTATTTTTACCCTTATATTGTCTTTTAACGTTGCAATAAATTCTTTGGCATGTTAAGAATGTGCCTCTCCTACGAATTTCAGTCATGAATAATTAAATTTTTATTAAAATTCATAATTTAAATGTAGATAAGGTAGAACTCTATGTCGGTATGAGGATTCCCCTTAAGGCGTTTGTAGAAAGCTTTTATGAAAAAAATATTTTGCGTTACAAATGAATAAAAGAAATTGTTTTGAAATTTAATATAATAGTTTTTATTTTTAGGATTTGTAATTATACTTATTTACTTGTTTTCATAACTCCTAGATTTCTTCAACAACTGTACATAAAATTCTCTACGCATCAACAATTTTTTTTTTTTCTTGCTATTAAAAATCCTATTTCTGCTTAGGCTTCCTAACAAACATCTTTATGCCTAGCTACGTCATTAATATACTAATTTTCATTACTAATGTTCATGAACCTATCTAATTGAGGACCCCTAAATGTAATTATATCACAGGAGTTTTTCCTATTACTAATCAGTCTTACTATTTTTACTCTAAACTTATTTCTTTAATTTTAAATGTGGCCACTAATCTAAATTTGTTTTAATACTGTACAGTTTAGATCTTTATTTATTTGACTAGTCTTTTTTATATTAACTTGTATTTGTATATGTACTTTTATCACTCTTCTCCGTCAGAGACCGCATAAGCAAGCCGATCCCTGCTCAAAGAGGGTGGAGGATTAATATGCCTCAAGCCTGAGTCGACCCACCGCTACGAGTCTGCTTACAGGTCCGGGTGGAGTCATAGTCCATTACAGGTATGCGGTTGAGTTCCGCACCTGTCTTATAAAATATATTCCGTAGTTCATGGTACTGTGGTGTGTCATCGACTTTCATCATTCTTATGCACTTCATAAAGTACTCAATGAACTCGGGTACATCTCTGCCTTCAAAGCAGTTTGTCAAGGATTGCTTATATTGGTTAAAAGCGTCTAATTTGCTAGCCACAACCGCAATCTCGAGGTTAAATTTTTTCCATGGCAGCACGCCACCTAAACAGGTTATAACGACGTACAGCAGGCTTTCAATATCGCCTCTAGGTGAAGCTACATGTGCGTGTCTGTCACGACTTGAGTAATTTTGTCTTTCTTTATTTTGGTCTGTGGGTTCAGCCTGTTTCCCGTTAACGGCAGGCCGGAGTAGATCCTGATACCGACCGAGTAACAATTGAGTTGTTTGTTATTTATTTAAGTATTAATCGGTATATCTTCAAATTAAAGGTTGAGCGCAATAGATATTATTATTATGAACATCTATGCACAAGAAAAAAAAATTCTACCGCTTTGTTTTTGAGAAAAGTAAGGAACACCGAAGTAAAAGTTTATGTTTATAATATTCTTGCGTTCCTTACTTTTCTCAAAAACAAATCAGTAGATTTTTTTCTTCTTGTGCATAAATATTTGTAATAATAATATCTATTGCGCTTAACCTTCAATTTGCAGATACGCCGATTAATACTTGAGTAAATCACAAAAATTTCAATTAGACAAGGACAGCTAATCCGGCCTGCTCTTAATAGGAGATAACAGACCTGATCCTGCCAAATATACTTGGTCGGTATTTCTACTGTTCATAATTATTTTGCTGGGCCGTATATCTGTATGGGCAAATCCAGCATCATGTATATATTCTATATTGCATAACATCTGCCATGCTAACTGGCATGTGTCTGCGATGCTAGTACTTGAATTATTTCTTGTTAAAATCTTACTCAATTCTTCACCTACTTGTTCATATATGGCGAATCTGTATTTATTCCTTTTAAATTGATACGTACCAGTACCTATTAATGCAGGCAACCCTATATAGAGAACTTCCTTGTCCCTAATATATTGGTCCTGATGCTCTGTGGTGGCGTAGCGTAACAAGAAATCAGTCTCAGTGGGCATTGTATTGTCTAACTCAGGCTTGACCTTTCTTACGGCAACACGATCATTTATCGCCTCTGAGTGACTTAATATTGCCTTATACACACGATGGAAGTTATGTCTGTGGATTTCTTCACCAATATAACACTTATCACCACCTCGAGCTGTAACAACTCTGTTTATTGGTACAGGTGCTACTTCTTTATGAGTTACTTGTTCAGGTGCAGGTCGTTTATAAGTTTGAATTTCGTCCTCTTCATTGAACCTGATTTGTCTATGGTTACTGGCCGTATTTTGAGGTACATCCTCTGAGGCTTCAATTACTTCCTCTTGATGGTGTACATCCACTGCAGTCTGAATTTGATTTTCAGCTGCCATATTACCTAGAGCATTACTTGCAGTTTGGCTATTGTCATTAATATCGACATTGGTGTCGACTTCGTCTGCTACATAATGTGCTGGTTTGATTAATTCTATGTTTACGAGCTTTTGCTGCCCGTTTATGTCAATTATGACGTCTTTTCCGTTTTGCTTTCTTTCTAAAATTTTATGAGGTCCAGTGTATGGCCTGTCTAATCCTGTTTTTAGTGCCTTTCGCCTGTAAAAGACGTGTGTGCATGTTTCCAGGTCTTTGAAAACAAAAGGTTTGA
This sequence comes from Anastatus disparis, assembly GCA_017163975.1. NCBI lineage: Eukaryota > Metazoa > Arthropoda > Insecta > Hymenoptera > Eupelmidae > Anastatus > Anastatus disparis. The sequence continues at coordinate 1,420,174 of JAFFSR010000361.1, read as the reverse complement.
TGTTATTATGGTGTGTAACTAGAATAGGTTGTAAATCTCTCATATACTCTCTGAACTCTTCTAAAAAGAATCTTTTGTTAGGTTTAGTCTCGCTATATGCACAGAACTCGCCTGGTATCCTTAAATATGTACCATACACTAAATCTGCTGAGCATGCATCAACATCGCTCTTAATGCTAGTGCGCAGTCCGAGCAATATGCTGGGTAATTTGTTAGCCCAGTCGGCGGTCTGAGTTTGACATTTAATGGCGTTTTTCAGAGTTCGATGCCATCTCTCAATTATGCCATTAGATTGAGGATGGTATGGCAAAGTACGGATTCTTTTACATCCGATTAAATCCATCAAAGCGTCGAATATTTGAGATTCAAATTGTACACCTTGATCTGACGTTATATATAATGGTGCACCAAAACGAGAGATCCAATTATTGAAGAAAGCCTTAGCTATGGTTGGTGCTGTGGTCTCACTTAGTGAAACTACTTCTGGCCATCAAGTATAACGATCTATCATCGTTAGTATATATTTACATTTATTACTCTCTGACAATGGACCTACTATGTCTATGTGAACGTGAGTAAATCTACCTTCAGTAGCTTTGAATTGCTCTGGTATTAACTTGTTATGACGGGTGATTTTAAATTGCTGACAGGCAATACAAGACTTACACCATTTGGTGATGTCTCTTCTCATGTTAGGCCATACAAACTTCCTTCTGACCAAGCTCTCTGTAATTTTTGCACTAGGGTGTGCTAAATGATGGAATAGTTCAAAAATTTCTTTTCTTAATTTACTTGGTATATACGGTCTAATCATTTGACCTTGTAAATCACAGTATAGAGCTGCATCAGTTTGATTTTGCGAGAATTTCAATTTCTGCAAGTGCAACGGATGATGTAGATCTGCTGTTATTTCAGACAGTTGATCATCATCATTCTGTGCCTGTGCCAGTCTTTCAAGATCTATGGCAGTGGGTACGCTGAATGCGTCCATCTTCATTAACACCTGAGCAAAGTCAGGGTGATACATGAGCTCTGGATCATTCCAATCAAATATTGTTGGCGAGCAAATACTGTCTATGCGTGACAGAGCATCTGCAACAGGGTTCTCAACACCTGCTACATGACAGATTTCACAATCGAATTCTGAGATGTATGCAAGCTGCCTAATGCGTCTTGAGTTCGCTTTGTCAGCGCTCTGTGTTAAAGCATAGACGAGTGGTTTGTAGTCAGTATAAACCTTGAATTTCCTGGCATCCAGATAGTAATGAAAATATCTTATTGTCTCATATATTGCTGTCAGTTCCCGATCGTTTGTGTGATAATTTAATTGCGCTGGCGAGAACTTCCTAGAGAAGAAGGCCAACGGTTGCCATTATCCCTCTTTAAGTTGTTCCAAGGCTGCGCCCATAGCATAATCTGAAGCGTCGGTGCTGATGCGTATTTTCGCAGTTTCGTCAGGAAACGCTAAATACGACGCATCGGCTAATTCTTTCTTTGCTTTTTCAAAAGCTTTTTCGGCTTCAGCAGTCCATTCAATTGGACGTTTGTCTTTCTTTTTAGCATCTTTAATGTAGTTATTTAATAATCTATGGTTCTGAGCGGCCTTTGGTAAACTTTTTCGATAAAAATTAATCATTCCGAGAAACCTTCGCATCTCATCGACGTTTTTAGGTTTCGGATATTCTTTGATGGCTTTAACCTTCTCGGGTGTTGGTCTAAATCCTTTTTCATTTATTAAATAACCGAGGAAGGTCAGTTCTCTTGCACCGAATACACACTTATCGATGTTTAAATGTAGATTAAATTTCTTGAGTCTATCGAGCACTTGTTTCAATATCATCAATATAACAAAATACGTTCTTCAGGTCTCCAAGAGCTCCATTTACATAACGCTGGAAGGATTGTGCAGCATTTCTAAGGCCGAACGTCATATAATTGTATTCAAATAATCCAAATGGTGTAATTACGGCCGTTTTTTGGATACTATCTTTTTCAACTGGAATCTGATGGTATGCCTTCTGCAAATCTTATGATGTGAATACCTTCATACCATTTAGTCCTGTGGCGAAATCTTGAATATTCGGCACTGGATATCTGTCGGGAACTGTGACATTGTTTAACTGCCTATAGTCGCCGCAGATGCGCCATTCGCCATTTTTCTTTTTTACCATGTGAATGGGACTGGCCCAAGGACTTTCTGAAGGTTTGCAGATTCCAGCTTCACATAACGCTTTAAATTCTTTCTTGGCTGCATCTAATTTCTCTGAAGATAACCTTCTAGCTTTCTGAGCCAATGGTGGTCCATTAGTTCTAATGTAGTGTTCTGCACCATTATTCACACGTGTTTGGTTTTGAGTAACACCCACAACGCTTGGATATTGCGATAATAGATATGAATATTTGTGTGACGGGTCAATAAAATATAACTGAATTTCTTTGTATTTTCTTGGTCTCAAAGGCGTTGAGAGAGCTGTTTCACCATCTATTAATTCTCTCTTCTTGAGGTCTGGTAATAGATGGTATTTTTCTAAAATATCCGCGCCCATAATTGCGTATGGTACGTCTACCACTAAAAAATTCCATATTATAGGTCGTTGTAGACCAACGTTCAGCTCTCGCCTTGATAATCCATAAGTGTTAACGGGAGTGTTATTTGAAGCGTATAACTTTAATGATTGAGGCTCTTCTTTGCTTAGCCTTAGTTTAGGTATTACTGAGACCTCTGCTCCCGAATCTACCAAGAAATACTTTTTACTATTGTTATCATAAATAAAGAGGCGTTTAGTAGGTGTTCCCCGAATATGAGCCTCCGTCCATTCAGGGTTCATTAGTTTTCCGTCCCGTTGCTATCTATACGTTGATTTTTTCTAGGTGTTACACGTGTGTTCAGCGATCTTTCGTTGGATTCATTTGTACGAGAGTCGCCTTCTCTATTGTTGGTGTCCACACTTAAGTTTCTCCAACCACATGGTTGTTGACACCTGTATGAGTTGCTTTTATATTTTTGGTGAAATTTGCACCATGGCGTTCTCCTAGGTCCTCCATTATTAAATGAGTTATTCCTTCTAACGTTTCCTCGGTTTGGGCTCGTAGAACGATTCCGAGTGTCTTTGTTATTTCTGTTGTTTGACTTGCTGCGACGTTGGTTGTTGTATTTGTGTGGTGTATACGCGTCTAATCTCGCTGCTACTTGTGCTAACTCACTAGTTCATCTTGTTAAGATCTCGCCACTGTGATCCGTTACCTTCTTAGGTACGTTTTGCTGCTCATTAGCATACAATTTTGCTATATGGTCAGCTTTTTCTACATTGCTTTTTTCATTGGCTTCAGTAAGCTCTTTTTCTAATTGAACTCTAATATAAGTTGGCAATCTGTCTTGCCAGAGCTTTAGTACTGTAAGCCTCGGAACTTGATTATCGGCGAGATGTAACAATTCATGAAGGAATTCTGATGGTTTTTTCTTACTGGATTCTCTTCTATCGAACAGTAACTTTAACTTATCCTCTTTAGTGAGAGCAAAGCGATCTAACAGAATCCTTTTCAGTTCTTCATATTTATTTCCTTCAGACAGGTATCCAATTGCTTCTGAAACATTTTTAATGACCTCAGGACCCAGATTTTGAATTAAATTATAGTATTTGTTCTCATCCGTGACGATCTTTTTGAACTGTAGCTGACTTTCAAATAATTAAAACCATGCCTCCGGCTCTTTTGTCCAGAAATTCTGGAATTTAACCTCCCTTGGGTATAATCCTACTATAGCCTGGGCTGGAAGTACAGCTGCTTCATCTGCATCTTCAGTCACTCTGACGGTGTCATTCAAATTCCTATTTTGTGTTACGGCGAGCCTGGCTTCCTCTAACCGCATTGCTAAGTCTCTAGCTTCTTGCTGAGCCCTTGCAGCCAGTGCTTTGTATTCCTTTACTTGTTGTTCCATTTTCTTTTTAGTCTGGGCTAAATCCTCGTCCTTTTTGTCTGTTTCTGGCATTTTACCGTTTTCGAGTTGGGTTAAGAGGCGGCCGTATAGTTCTGTCCTTGTCTAATCTAAATTTTCTTTATTACTAATAAATTAAATATTTTCATAGAAAAGTAAGACAACCGCCCAATAGAGCAAAAGACAAACAAACGATTCTTTTTTATGAAAAAATATGAAATTTTGATTATTTTTCGAGTGAAGTCTGAAACGGAAAAACAGTTGAATCAACTCAATCAAGTTCGATTGTTTTTCCGTTTCAGACTTCACTCGAAAAATAATCAAAATTTCATATTTTTTCATAAAAAAGAATCGTTTGCTTGTCTTTTGCTCTATTGGGCGGTTGTCTTACTTTTCTATGAAAATATTTAATTTATTAATAATAAAGAAATTTAGATTAGACAAGGACAGAATGATACGGCCTCCTCTTAACTACCTAATATGATGTCTATCTATGCCCCATCTGAAGGTCCTAAATTTCTAATCCACTTTTTATATAGCTTAAGAGTGTTAATACTCGCGTACACACATCAACAGGATGTTTTTCCCTAGGAGTACACACAGGTACCCTCACAATCGCTTTTAACTAAAACAACTCACACACCTTATTTACTAACATGCACGGCACAAAACATTCTCATACAAACAGGACTAGTACAGCCGCATGAACGATCTGATTACTATACTCCAAACAATTTACTTTAAATTTACAGTTAAATTCTCTTAATTAGATGTTCGCTGCTATCGCTGAAGGGCATTCCGTTTACCATTTCTCGCTTAGAGTGGTTCTGGTGTCCCACTGAATGTGACCCTATTGAGTACAGCTTATAGCTGATGGCTAGTTAGAATTACCCTGAGGCGATGGAAGCTTATTTGGATAACTACCTACTATAATTTTCATCAGACCGCTCAGCGAACTGTCCGCCTATTCTGGCTAAAATGCTTCAATAGAAAGCACAGCAAAACCTATCTACCCTACTGACACTCTAGGTCGGGGGTGTACGCATATTTTATCTTAAAAGCATAAGAGAATCTCCGCCCGTCACTAGTTCATGATGCTCAATACCTCTTTCAAATTTAACTCATAAAACATTAAAATTTGCATATATATTTAATATGTGTGCAGAGGTTCTCCTATGGTTGAGATTGGTTATGAAAGTTAACTTGAGAAGCTATCTGAATCGTGCCCAAATCGCGGCGACGGCGCAGGCGTTTCAATGTTCACAAACTAAAATTTTAATATACTACTTCAAACATTATCATAAAAATAGAAGAAAAAAGTTTTAACGCCGCACAGTCGCCCCGCTTCGCGCAAGAGACAGCACTATGAAGCATGGACATTAAAATTTATCGGCATCGACACGTGCGCGATCTCACATTTACCTCCATAAAATATTTAAATTTAATTTTTACCAAACTTTTAACTGTGACTGATAGCACACGTGGCGACCTCGATTTTTATATAAAAATCTTTCAATTTAATTTTAAAATAACAAAAACTTTTTTAATATTCTTATATACAAAGAGGATTTTCAATGTCTTTCAGTCAAACTTGATAATAGAATTCATTTGTAAGTTTATAGGTTAGAAACTTACAAAAGGAGATTAAATAATGTAGACAAGTACAGATGCAGTTGACAATACTGTATTAAAAATATTTACATGATTATTACAATAAACTTAATTCTAAGCATAAAGACTTCAAAACTAACCTGAATCTATACAATTGTCGATTACTAAGCAAAATGTAAATTACAAAACGTGAGATTTATGAGTAGGGCTATTCACGATGCGTATTGCTCGGAGCCTACCATTGTACTGTCTCTCCTGCTTCCAGAGCAACTGCTCTGCTGATAGTGTGACCGTCAGTCACACTATTAAGTTTTTGGCGCTAGCGTTTAAACTTACACATTAATATTTTTCAATTTAATTTAGCAAAAACAAAAACTTTGAATGTGTTTCAGTTTAGTTTAATACGAAAAATCCTTAAAAGTCTCTTAATTTAACTATTTCGCATAATTATCGCCGATAACCAATTCCACTATACGCACAAAATGGCTTTCAATAAACGCGCACGTTAAGGTTTTTATGCTGACATCATATCCGCGCTAGAAATTTATTACGAAAATTGCAATTTATTATCTTTTTATTTCTCTTTTTTTAGAAATATTTACTTTAGTGTATGGTGTACCGAGTTTCGTTAATTAAACTTTGTTATTTTTAATTTTCTTCTTTTTTAAACAAATTAATGTTGAGGAAGTTGCGTACTTCAAAATTCTGTCGACGCTTCTAACCGTCCGTATGCCAGTTGAATTTCAAAATGGCGGACTTTCTGTATAGCGTCGCAAAAATGGCGATTCACTAAGAATTTCGCGTTCTATTAGCACACTTACTTACTTCCGGCCGAATTTTTATTAATTTCACTTTTACTATTATTTTTTTTTTCTTTAAATAAAAATTCACTCACGTATTTCAATTTGTTACACGCACGCACTAATTTTCACTTTACTTCAATTTGTTCTTTTCGGTCTATTTTCTTTCAATATTTACTTGATTTTCTTTTTGCTTTTCTCGTTATCATAAAATAATTTTGTTACTACTCAAACTTTCGCAATTTTTCTTTTATTCAATTTTTTCTTCTCAATATTTTTACTATTAATTGTATTTCTTTTCTTATAACTTTCTTTTTCTTTTTATTTATGTTAACGTAGTTTTTTTTTCCTTTTATTAAAAATTTTTTATTTCTTATATATCAATATAATTTTTCTCTTTACTAATATTCTTTTTCTAATTTTTTTACAATTACTTTAATTTGTTCGTTTTAAATATACAAAAATAAAGGTTACTATTCTTGGTAATTTTTTGTCTAGTGATTTTCTGTTATAGTTCTTATAACGTAATAAATTTAATCTAATTTTGTAATAAATTTAATCTAATTTTGTAATAAATTTAATTTAATTTTTCTTCATTCTATCAAGTTAAATTTCTTTGTTTATATAGAAGACATTGTTGTTCTCTTTTTTTTTAATTTTTGTGTAAGTATAAATACACAGTAATGTCTGAATGTAATGGTAGAAACACTTTTTGTGTTGTATGTGGGCGGTACGTTCTTGAAGAAAATAGGGGAAATTCAAATGCTAGAACCCTCGAATGTTATGAAAAGTGTTTTAATACATTGAAAAATCTACTAGGTAACAACTGGACTCCAAAGGTTATATGTTCTACTTATCAGACACACTTTTTGATTACGATAAGGGGTTTAGTAAGGCCAAAATATTTTTAACCCCTATGTTTTGGAAAAAAAACCTAAGAATCACAGGACAGACTGTTATTTTTGTTTCTGCAATACTTCAGGTTATAGCTCAAAGAACATTAAAAGTATCGTGTATCCAAAAGTGTCATTAGTAACTTCCCCTGTATCAGTTTCGGAAAGTAGAGTTAGTTCACGTCTTCAGATTAAGAGGATATCGTAGTTCTGCTTCTCCTAATAATATTTTTATTCAAAGTTCATGAGTAAACAGTGCGTCAAATCAAATTCTTTCACTTCAGTGAGAAAATTCGAAAGATTAATCCTTAGCGCGGACAAGTCAAGAAATTTACCAAAATAATATACATAAAAAGTTATAAACAAACTTTCGATTTATACTATTTTGAGGTTAGGTTCATCGAGCTTGATATCTAATTTTCATTCAAAGTTCATGAAAAAATATGAAGCTAAATTGAATTTTTAATTTAACAAAAATTATTGTATTAACATAGTTTTACCGCGGACAAGTCATTATATTTGTCCAAATAGTAAATTTAAAAAGATATCAGTAAGATAAAAAAAGCAAAAATCGATTCCAACAACTACGACATCCCGTTAAGTCATCTGAGCGTGGTGAAATACACGGAAAGACTGACGCACCGCTATATGTAATGTTCGTCACAGGTTTTAGCAGTGAACGACACCATAATAGCAATGATTTTTCTTACCAACTTACCTGATATTATAAATATGTTGGCTGTTTTGTTAAAAATACAGATTGAATAACGCAAGGGATTTTTTGTGCAGAAAAATTAAATTTTCCTGTGTATGAAAATTGAAAGAATGAAATTTTGAATATTTGCTTCATATTTTTAAGTATAAATGCATATGCATAACCTATAACTGTCTAATGTTTTATGGATAGTAGCAATACATAGTGAGATAAATGACAAACATATCGCATCGAAATGACATACATCGCCAAACGCTGTGAAGAGCACAACGCTCAGCGATGTATTTTTTTACACGTTCATGATGATACGTGACATTACAAATACAGGTGTATTAGTTTTTCCGTGTACAAGATGAAGAAAAGCACTCACAAGATTCTGCGAGTAACTTCAAAGAAACTGATGAAGACGAATATGAAGCTGCAAATGCACCTGAAGAAGGCAAATTTAATCAAGATGAATTTAATTAAGTGATTTTATTCGAGATTTAGGGATTTCAAAAGAGAATGCAGAGTTGTTAGCCTCAAGATTAAAATAAAAAAATACTTAATCAATGAAACAAAAGTGACATTTCATCATGATGGAGATCTGCCATTAAGGAGATATTTTTCTACAATTTGGTTTTTTGCAATGATGTGAAGAGTATAATGAATCCTAATCTATAAATTACGATGCGAATGATTGGCGAATTTTATTGGATTCATCAACAAGAAGTTTCAAACCAATTTTATTAAAGAATGGCTATGAATATGCCCCTATTCCAGCTGCACATTCTACACTTTTGAAATAAGAATTTGAAAGTCTGGAGTTCGTTTTAAAAAATTTGAAATACGACGAACATAAATGGTTGCTATGTGGAGATTGAAAGATTGTGACGATTTTGTTAGGACAGCAAAGTGGTTTTACGAAGTTCCCATGTTTTTTGTGTGAGTAGGATAGTCATGCACGGGATCAGCATTATGTAAAAAAAGATAAGCCATGTAGAAATAATTTAAAGATAGGCTCTAAAAATATTTAAAAAAAAATTTATTATCAGTTGAAAGATTTTGCATACATCGCCTCTATGGGATTAAAATATGCTAGCGGACTACTGCCAGGGCTTAAAGCGCGATACAAAACTGCGTCATAAAAAGGAAATCAATTCATCAATCTTTTGAAACAAAAAATGCGTTACTCTACTATACAAAATTAGAATAGTTATGTAAACCATTAAAAAAAATGAAAAATGAAAATAAAAAAATATAACGAAAAATACAAAAAAAAGAATGAAAAAAGAGAGAGTATTAATCCTGCTTTACCCCCTGCTTTTCCACGTTGGTTATTCTTGGGTACGGTAGAAAGCGAGTAGACTAATAAATATGTTAAAAAGTTTTGAGTTGATAAGATTGATAAATAAAGTTCAAATAAAAGGATATATTTAAAATACCGCAATACTTGTGGTAGAGAGAAAAAATAAATAAAATATACAAAAAAGCTTTGTGATTTAAACCAAACAGGATTGATATAATATATGTGAGTTCGAAGATAAAAGTTATACATGAAGTATAAGTGTATATACCTTTAGAATCATAAAAAAAGTTTCTGTGCGGTTTAGGAATTAAAATATGAATTTAAGGTTCATGGAATTTATACGGCTAGTTTTGATAAAAATAAGATTCGTTCATTAGAGCTTGTTGGTGCATGACTGGAGTATCCAGTTTGTGTAATTCAGATTTGTAGGCTTGAAGTTCATTAATTTGAAATGTGTGGATCCAGGGTTTGTGAGTTTGAGATTTATAAGCTCAGGGTTCGTAAGTTTCCAGATTGGGGCCTGAGATTTTATCAGCTTAGTAATGTTTATAGGGTTACAGTGTATATGCTTATCAATTGCGAGATGTGAGTTTAGGATTAGTCAGCTTTGGGCTCAACCTTACAAACCCATAGCACACCAACCCGAAGCCCATGAACTTCAATTTCACACACCTAAAACATACGATCTCTAAGCCTATAACGATTAACCCATATAAACATATCTCAAGCCCACAAAATTCAGGTACAAGTACGCAAACTCACAACTCTCAAAACCAAAAACCTCAATTCTATAATCCCTAAGCCCTCAAACCCTAACCTCATATGCTTAGAACTTAGAGATTTTAGAATTGAGGTTTGTTGGCTTAGCATTTGTAGATCCAGAAAAACATGCCTGAGTTTTGTATGCTTTGGTTATGTGAGGTTGGGGTTTGAGTGCTTAGGGATAATAGCATTAAGGTTTTTAGGTTTAGGATTTATAAGTTTGGAAATATGGGCCTGAGTTTTGTCGGCTTAAGATATGTTCACAGAATTCAGATTGAAAATTACAGGTTTGGAGTGTGCAGATTTGGGAGTTTATGGGCTTTAGGTGTGTTATGTTAGGATGCATGGGTTTCAAGGTAGTAAGATTCAAGTTTTTAGGAGTTGTGAGAGAAGGGATTTGGGGATGAGTTTTATGGGTTCGAGATGTTTATTTGATTTACAGTTGTGTAGGTGAGAATGAGAGTGGTATAAGTTACATTTAAAAAAATTTTAATTAGTGGTATATTTCATTTCTTTAACATTAAAACAACTTATTTTTCAAAATAGAGTGGCTTTTTTATTTATTTTTCTTTAATATTATAAGCACTGTAAAAATGGCACTCAATAAAAATGTATATTAATTTAAAACTTTAATATCGAAAATCTTGAAATGGGAAGTATGTGACTTATGCCACTCTCATTCTAACCCACACAGTTTGTAGGCTTAGACATTTTTTTTGCTAAGGGTGTGGTAAATTGAGAGTTTATGGGATTGGGGTATGGGGGGCTAAGGTTTGTGGGTTTTCGGTGTGTGAGTTTGGGGTTATTCGTTTTGATAATTTAGATCTGAGTTTTACGGGCTTAAGAGCAGGCCGAACTATCTGTCTTTGTATAATAGAGTTTTTTATCATTTGTCGAAACACAATCCGTTGTATTAAGAAAAAAGTAGTAGCCCTCGCTAGATATTAGTTTAATAAGTAAATTTTGTAATAACAATCAAATTATTCTATCGTGTAATTTTTGAATAATATGAGACTTACTAACAAACTATAATATAACCTATATTTTGGTTGGTCACATATTATTCAAAAACTAAACAATAAAATAAATTTGATTGTTATTACAAAATTTATTTATTATAATAATATCTAGCGGGGGCTACTATTTATTTCTTGATACAACGGATGGTGTTTATGTAAATGATGGAAAACGCTATTAGACAAAGACGGATAGTTCGGCCCCCTGTTAAGACATGTTTAATAAGGTTTAGAGTTCATAGGTTTAGACATTTTGCACTCAGAATGTGTGGAATGCAGGTTTATGGGATTTATGTATGTAGCGCTGGGATTTGTTGGTTTGTAGGGGTTGTGATTTGTCGTTTGGGGCTCATTGGTGTAGAATTTGTGGGTATGAGACTTTGGTTTAAGAAGAGGCTGAACTATCTGTCTTTGTCTAATAATGTTTTTCATCATTTATGTAAACTCCATTGGCTGTAACACGAAAAAAATGGTAGCCCCCTCTAGATACTAGTATAATGATTAAATTTTATAATAAAAAAATTAATTTAATCATGTAGTTTTTGAATAATATGAAACCTACCAAAAAAAAGGTTATATTCTAGATTTTCAATAGGTCTCATATTATTTAAAAATGTTGCGTGACAAAATTATTTAAAATTTTTATTTTTTATTTTTACTTCATTAAAATTAATTTCAGTTTAAAACGCGCCAAAACTTTCTTATAGAACGTTTATTTTTCATGTTGACGTTGTAGACTATCTTTCAATTAGAGAAAGATAGAGATTATTTAAAACCGTTAACATTCATTTGGTAATACAATAACTTTAATGGGTGGTCACTACGTCAGACCAACTAGCGTGAGAACAGCAATTAGCCAATGTGACTTCATTTCTCTCTCCTCCATCTCTACTACCTGCAAGGTTGAGGCTGAGGAAGGGAATGAGTGAAGGAAAGAGAGCATCTTCAAGCAATGGGTTAGAGGGAGAGAGTGCATGAATTGACACAATTCTTTCTGCTGATTGTTCGAAGAAGAGCCGAAAAAGCTCTCTCTTCTTTTTAAAGCTCGAGGAGAGGTAGAGAGGAAAGAAAGTTAGGTATGATCACTCCACGCCGGGCAGTGTTTTAGAGCGGACTGGTGGGTCCGTTTGCGGACCCCCAGTCCCCGCGAAATTCATTTTAATCATGAGTAACAATTGAATTATATTTCTTTATATTAAAACATATTTTTTTAGTATGTGTAATACAAACATAACTGACAATTTTATTTGAATAAAATCAACAGTTAAAGTGAACGTTTCAGCTTGTTATAATAGAACTCGAACAATAGTTTTAGTTTAAATAGTGAGGTGAGTTGGGACTATTTATATATGAATGCCGGAATTTACGTGACTTTTAAAGTTTGAATGACTAAATCAAGCACGCGCCTTACACGAGGGAAGCTAAGAGCTCGGACAGCTCAGCTAACAGAGCATTAGGTATAACAGCACGATTTAGCTGTAGAGTTGAGTCTAGTTGCCGAGAAGAGCGACAGAACATCACTCATTCAGATAAGTGTAAATGTATAATAATAAACTAGTAATTGTTACCTTTGATTTAAGAAACATTAATGAAAATGAATTAACAAATGTAATAATTAGTTTAGAGTAGTTAAAGTAAAGTAGAAATGATTGGTCTTCTAATTGAGATGATTCTAACATAGTAAATTAAATAAATTGATGAGAAATTTAAACTAATACAACCATGAGTTGGCTTCATCAACAACCCATTTTCATATTCCTACTAAATAAATTCTAATGATGCCTTCTAGAAATTCTCTCTCATATATTCTCTAATTTTAATTCAGAAAATATTACGAACCCCCGTCTTGGCGACGGAGGGAGGCACGTTAAAAAAAAACAACGTACACTCAATTCTTTCTATTACGAGCAGCTCGGGAATAATTTCTCTCACTATTACGAGCGTGAGAGGGGCCCCCACCACTCAAAAAATGCTATCTTTGGAATAATGAGTGAAACAATACCCAACGAATATAAACAATAACTATATCGATTGTATGTGTATAACCGTTTAATTTTCATTGAAAAAAGATCGTTTATTTGATTTATTTATTTTTAGTTTCATTCTTCTGAAAACGTTCTTTGTATGGCCCAAGCCATGCTTGATTGGAGTCAAGGTGTAAATCAAATTTCATGAGTGAAAAGAGCAACGCTGATAAAAGCTCGAGATATTGCTCTTGACATTTTTTTCAAAAGCAATGAAAATAGCATTTAATTTTGTTTTATAATTGTTGGATTAATTTTTTGTTTTTTTTTTTCGTAGTTAGTTTTTTTATTGTAATTATGTTTTGTCTTTTCATGTTGATACGGTCAATTTACTAATAATCATCTGAAAAAAAAAATTTTTTTTAAAGCACATTAATTTGATGTTATGTAATTAAAATGTACATAAAAAAATAATATAAATAAAAATAAATGATTATAAACATACATATATAATAATAAAAATATAGATATAGTAAAAGATTATATATTATTTGAAAAGTACATTACACGAAATCATATATTATTTAAATAGTACATTAATGCGCGTCGATAAGGAGGGAACATCAACTCTTGCTGCGCGTATGTAATGAGAGAGGTTGAATTTTCGAGCAGGACATGAAGAAAAATAGATTGAGTATTGGGGGAACAAGGGGAAGCATTTTGCTCGCTTCAGCGAGACAAAAATGTTCGTTCTATCGAACGCTTGTTATAGTGAAGCTCGTTATAGCGAGAATTAACTGTAATAAAATTATTTTGTTCTTATTATAAAGTTTTATTTATTATACTAGTATCTAGCGGGGGCTGCAATTTTTTTTAGTATCACAGCCAATGTTTATATAAATGATAAAAAACACTATTAGACAAGGACAGATAGTTCGGCCTGCTCTTAAAACATTTCATTTATGGAGCGTCATAGGGGTATTTTTTGCAAATGCGTGAAAATCTGGACGTGCTGGAGTATAATACTCAACGGGTTCGAATTCATCATCTCAAAAAACATATAGGGCTGATTCCATTCAGATTCATGCAGGCCGTCACTGATCGAATTTTTTGTTCTTGTAAGTAATAAAAATACCTTCTATTATGTATATGAAGATAAAATTTACCTCGTAGAACGCTCAAACATTTTTTTTTTACTGCAGCAATTTTAGTGTTGGATGTAAAAACGAAAAAACAAAAATTGAAAATGAACCTCTACTTTTAAATGACTATAGCTCCGTCAATTTTTAACCTTTTTGGTCGTTCTTTCAACGAAAGTGTGCGAAATTCTGTCTAATTTTAAATGCAATCTCGATTTTTGTAATACAATTTGATCTCACTGAGTTATTTACGAAAAACCGAAAAAAGCGTTTTTTTTCAAACACGATTTTCTCAAAAACTATATTTTTTTTTTTGAAATTTTAATATGATTTTATACATAAAAAATACTAACTTTTAGGAAAGGTGAGAATATGCGATTCTGCCTTATTTTTTTTTAACAGATTTTTAAACGTTTTTTTTATATTTTCGATTTTAAAACATTGATACCATGGCGCATCGTACTATTTTTCCAACTTTACGTGTTCTTACAACTATTTTTATGCTTTTATTTATTAATATATCAAAAATATTAACAATAATCTTTAAAATAAACCCCGGATCGAATATTTTGATCAATTAGAACCAAAGTTATGACGATTTCAAGTTAAAAAAAAATGCTGAAACTTTAAATAAATATATTTACTTTGAATTTTGAATTTTGAATTTGAATTTTGAATTTTGAAAAGCTGAGATTTTTAAATACTAAAATATATTATTTGGTCATTTTCAATAAACAAATAATATGCGATACAATTAAGAAAGAACACTAATGAAATTAGAACTAATCTGAATAAAAAAATCCGAATTTGAATAAAACCTTTCAATTTACTTCTTGCCACTCATGTCTCGAAGTTTTGGCAGTGTAGATTTGGTTTCATTCACTTTTCCAACAGTGAATCTTTTCAATACCTTCAATTTCTTATCCATTTCCTAACCATTCCATTTTTTTTGTCAGTCGAAAAACTTCTATCTCATCCTTGCGGATAACAAGAATGTTAATCAACGGAGTATATTTTGATACGTGAGTGGCGAAATTTTCAGCGTTTCTAATAAAATCTGCACTCTTCTTGGACAAATTATGCGTGGTAGCATAATGTTTAACTAAACCACCAATACCGTCACAAGCGCCTTTACCATGACCTGTTGCAGAAAAAAGCCATTGTCTGTTTACTTTTAAGTTTTGAAGCTCATAGAATTGATATCTATTTTTAGAATGACTGGCAGCTCCTTCGGAAATGGTTATGATTTCATCAAGATCTTGCGCAATATGTTTTTGTTTTAAGTTATCAATAATTAAATTTATAGCTATTAGGGCATGAGACGAATCATGTTTAATATCGCCAGAGACGGTGACATAACTGACTGTTTTATCATTTCCAAAATAGCATACTGACGTAAATATTAATATTTGGTTTTTACTCCAATGATAGCTTTGAATTTCATTTTGAAGCAGAACTGTCCAATTTTCTGCAAAATCGACATGAATAACTAATTGGAAGTCATTATTTTTCGCTAGAAGTTTAACCTCTTTAATTGCTATACGTTGAATTTCTCTGACCAATTTATAAGCTCTCACAGTGAATTCACGCTCTCTTAACTCTATTAAGAAATTTTCAATTGTGCTAGTTTTATTCAGTAAATTTGATTTTTCCCAAACACCATAAATTATTTCTTCATATAAATCTTCTTCTGTCAAAGAAATTACTTGTAAATCAATAGAATCTCCAATGGGACATTCTTTACATTCTCTTAGTACACATTTCATATCATCTTTTGAACAAAAAAGTGAAGAACATATTTTCAATTCCAAATCTGCAATGTCTTGTTTATTCTCTTTTTTATAATTATTTAAAGCATATAACATAAGTTCAAGATTCTCGCAGTAAATGCAAAGACACGAATCGGTGGGTGAATGTGGTATAACCCACTTTGGTCTTAAAGCGTGGAATGTTGATTTACCAATTTTTGTTTTCATTTCAGGATTTTCGTCTTTAAATAATTGATATATTTCTTTTATACTTCGCGTAAGAAAGCGTTTGACTTTTTTAGTTTTTATACCATTTTTTTTTATAGATACTGTGTCGCTTTTATTTGCACTTCGACGAGAACAATTAAAATCATCGTTTGGATAATAATCCTTTACTTTCATTACAATTTCACTATCCAAAGAATGGCCACAATAGTTCTCAGACTGTTTGTAAATTTTTTTATTATTTACCAATGATCGTGCTTGATCAACCATATAAATAGTTACATTTGGTAAAACTGATAATAAATAATCTTTGAAAATATCACTTGGTATAATACTCAACAATCGCACTTTCTCAAGAAAATTTGAACAATTATCTAATGCAATTTTAATATTCTCAAGCCATTTATCATTTGTTTTACATTCATTATTTTCATTCAATGCGGGCAAATCCGTTATATCGTAGACTTTCATCATTTTACTTGCTATTTGTGAATCAAATGCATCGTTTATTTGTTTTCTTTTTCGGAGAGCATAAGATTCTCTCATCTTGATATTGATACTTTGAGGCATTTTAATTGATGAAATGTTTAATTTCAAATTACTTGAAGTCTCGTTGAGCTGTTCTACCACAGCCTCACTATGAATAAAATCTTCCGAAGATTGTTGACTGCTTGAAGTCGATGAAATAGGCGCATTTTTCACTTTATCCAATAGTATTTTGTAACACGAAGGGCATACTTTATCTTCTCTAGAGAAAGAAGTATTTGGATACAAGCGCTTCAAAGACTCCGTTAGATCACCTAATTCTCTAAGCGGACTTTTGGAGCAATCATAAACAACTTTTTTGTGCCTTTCTTTTAAATCCTTGCACTTCATTTCAACAATCAGTGATGCCATTATTGCTATTCTGTTCAATGACAGATCGAAAAAAATTATTTTTCTTAAACCACTTTATTTTTTATCTTCCTTTTGTTATACTTTTAAACGCGTTAAGTCGTTAATGAGAATGCAAAGAACGAATCATCGCCACCTAGTAGTGACATGCGTCAACTCCCTACAAAATAAATTCGAATTCTAGGCGCGAAATTGAAACTGATAAAAATATTATATTCTTTAACAATAAAAATTTTTATTGTAATAATGTACCATAAAAAGAGGATAAATAGTTATGTATTCTTTCATCAAAATAACTTTTTTTTTTAATTAAGAAATTTATATCTTCAGATTTTAATCGTTAACGAAAATTGCGTTTCCTCAATGTAAATATCATATTTATTTAAAGTTTCAGCATTTTTTTTTAAACTTGAAATCGTCATAACTTTGGTTCTAATTGATCAAAATATTCGATCCGGGGTTTATTTTAAAGATTATTGTTGATATTTTTGATATATTAATAAATAAAAGCATAAAAATAGTTGTAAGAACACGTAAAGTTGGAAAAATAGTACGATGCGCCATGGTATCAATATTTTAAAATCGAAAATATAAAAAAACGTTTAAAAATCTGTTAAAAAAAAATAAGGCAGAATCGCATATCCTCATCTTCCCTAAAAGTTAGTATTTTTTATGTATAAAATCATATTAAAATTTCAAAAAAAAAATATAGTTTTTGAGAAAATTGTGTTTGAAAAAAATCGCTTTTTTCGGTTTTTCGTAAATAACTCAGTGAGATCGAATTGTATTACAAAATCAAGATTGCATTTAAAACTAGACAGAATTCTGCACACTCTCGTTGAAAGAACGACCAAAAAGGTTAAAAATTGACGGAGCTATAGTCATTTAAAAGTAGAGGTTCATTTTTAATTTTTGAATTTTCGTTTTTACATCCAACACTAAAATTGCTGTAGTAAAATAAAAAAAATTTTTGAGCGTTCTACGAGGTAAATTTTATCTTCATATACATAATAGAAGGTATTTTTATTGCTTAGAAGAAAAAAAAAATTCGATCAGTGACGGTCTGCATAAATCTGAATGGAATCAGCCATAGAAGAGATACAGGTATCTTCCGCAGGCTGTTTTTTGAATTTGTGACCCGGCATAATTAAAGTTATGATAGTGAATGTTCAAAGAAGATTTTTGCTGATGCTTCCTTCACTGGTAATGACTAAAATTTTTATAGATGTGGAAAGTTTGAAAATAATGAATCAAGACCCATAAAAGTGCATTTCGAAAATGGTGTTATTGTTGTATTGGTTTTGAGAAATTCAAAGGATATTACTAATAAATTTGGCTACTTTCTTTTCTTCAATAGAGATAAGACTTGTAGTCAGAATAGATTATATAAGATGGTTAAAAAAACTCTTCAGCATAGAATTCAAGCTGGTAAAAAAGACATAAAAATCAAATACGTAAAACGTATACCTACCATTGTATATATCAATAGTAGTGAGTCTCTTGAAGAAAGTAATTTTCATGATACTACAGTTAACAACTTATCGCAATGATATATACCTACATTGTTAAATCAATCAAGAAGTAGTCTTGACTTGAGTATTTATGACCAAAATGTTAGAGGTATTAAAAGCCATTCTAAATTGAATCATTTTTGTTTCAATGTAAATTCGTCTGCTGTGGACTATGATATTATTGACATAACTAAATCCGGGCTCGATGGTACTATTAACAATAGTTTATTTATTATTTTAAAAAATTAAATATTTTAAATTTAACCGTAACATTGATGTTTCAAATACAAAAAGAGGTGGTGGTGTCCTTCTTGTTATAAAAAAATTAATTACTTTTTGTTATCTTTTTACTATTGATAATGAATATGAACATATATGCACTGCTGTTACGTATAGGAACTTTAAATTACTTTTGAGTCTATCATACTTTGCTCCAAATTCTTAATTAATATTATATGAACAACATAACCAGATTATGGAACAAAAATTCATAAATGGAGATTTTACAGATGTTATAATTCTTGAGAGTTTATAATCTACCTGCACGTAGAAGGGAAAATATCTAAAAAATAATGTACGAACTTGAGTCAGTAGTCAAAAAAACATTACCAGTCGTTTTTTAATTGATACTCAGTACACGAAGAAACCGGAGTACCATAAAAACACCTACTTAGTATAGTATGGTAAATTTCTATACTAAGTCACAACAAAAACATGAGATATCTTGATTTTAATAGAAACTTACTAGGAGAGTGTCACACCTCCGGATCACGGGTTTTGCTCAAACTTCGGGATAAGTTTTCAGATGATAAAATATGAAAAAAGCTAAAGTTATAGTCATAAATACTCAATATTTCCCTGGTTACAGGCAATTAAAGAAAATCACTAAAATAGTTACTAGATTTTTAAACGCATATAGTTCTTTAGCGTCGATAGCTACAAGCTTTAAACTTTTTTTAAATTAAAGCTGAGCTCAAATTCTTTCGAATTAGTAGTTATAGCATGTAAAAATATTATTTTTTCCCAAAGTTAGAGCGTAATAAGGATTGGACCTAATTTCAGCTTTTATTATTAATTAATGTTTTTAAAAGAAAAATCAGGTCCAAAGTTTATCACGCTTTAACTTTGGGAAAAAAATAATATTTTTACATACTATAACTACTAATTCGAAAGGATTTGAGCTCAGCTTTAATTTAAAAAAAGTTTAAAGCTTGTAGCTATCGACGCTGAAGAACTATTTGCGTTTAAAAATCTAGTAACTATTTTAGTGATTTTCTTTAACGGCATGTCGGAGCTGCAGCAATCGAGTTTTGCTTTTTTTATTTTATCAATATTTTTTTAAATTCATAAATTAAACAAATATAATGACTTGTCCGCACTAAAGCTATATTAATACAATAATTTTTGTTATAATAAAAAATCATTTGGACTTGTTATTTTTTTATGAGTTTGGATTAGAAATTAGATATCAAACTCGGCAAACCTAACCTTAAAATACGATACATTGAAAGTTTTTATTATAACTTTGTATGTATTATATTTTGGTGGATTTCTTGAGTTGTCCGCACTAGAGTTTAATCTTACAAATTTTTTCTTTGAAGCAAAAAAACTCGATTAAACGCATCATTTATTCATAAGTTAGGATTGGAAATATTATTATAAGGCGGGCAGCTTCGTCATGCTCTTAATTGCCTGTAACCAGGGAAATATTGAGTATTTATGACTATAACTTTAGCTTTTTCCATATTTTACCATCTGAAAACTTATCCCAAAGTTTGAGCAAAATCCGTGATCCGGAGGTGTGACACTCTCCTAGTTAGTAGCAAAATTTCAGCGACTACTAACGTTAGTCGCTGAAATTTCACTACTTAGTATCAAGATATCCCATATTTTTCTAGTGAATTAGTATAGAAATTTACCATACTATACTGAGTAGGTGTTTTTATGGTACTCCGGATTCTCCGTGTACATAAATTAGGACGACCTATATTGGTACATCTTTTAACGCGACTTATCCCTAAAATTATTTAGTATAGTACCGAATTTCTTAGTACCACGAAACTAAATTATCTTATACTTATATATTACCTATATAATACGTGCCGCGGCACTGTCAAGCATGAAACTTCAATATAATTAATACTTAATAACGTAAAAACCATTAAATTGTACAATTTTTAACAGTTGTACAACAATTATACAACAATTTTACAGTTTCATTCGCGTTTAAATTATAAAATATATGTTTAATGAATACAGAAAAAAATAAATAAATCGTCTCAAATGCAGAAATGTTTTTAAGATTTAATTATGAGTATTTTTTCCGTTTCTAAGATTCACATTTTGATCTTTGAAAATGCGTGGAACTTGTTAGTGATATATAAATAAAAAAAAAGAGTCTCACATTGATTAAAATAATGGCCATAAAAAATGCCCATTTTTAGCTCTTCATTTCAAAGCAACGTCCATAAAATGGTAAAATAAGCGTTTTATTTTCTACCAGGAATGTATAGTTTTATACCTTAAATATCACGAATTAAAAAATTAATTATTAGTAATTTAAAAGTGTTATATATTATATAAATAATGCTATAATTATCAATTTTTAATTTTAGTAACAGATAAAGCCGATTTAAAAAAGATTTCACATTTTCGGCAAAATATTGACCTTGAATCGAGTAGGTGAAGTGTCAGTCTTAGTATTGAAAAAAAGATACTAAGCGCCGAAAATTTATGCTCTCGGTTCATAATATAATAATACCAACATTAGTCCCTAAAATTAAGGCTTTGGTACTAATTGAAATTATATCGTCACTTTTTATCAAATATCTTAGTACAGAAATTAGATATACTAGATTTAGTACCTATTTTAACAGTACTTTCCTTTCTCCGAGTGGATGTAAATGAATTTTCAATGATGATTAGAAAATTATTTGCTTAGATGGTCATAATGTTTCTGTAGTAATAGGGAAGATCACAAATTGGCATCAGCCACTAACATCTCATGTCATATTTTAGAGGACGCTCTATCAAAGATAGATGAGCTTCATGTTACTATTGTTATTATTATTCCTTTAAATGTTACTGGAAAGTCAAGCTGTACTATGATTTATTATGATTTTAAGAGGAATAATTTTAAGTTTGTTAATGATGAGTTTTCCAAGATTGACTGGGGTGCAACTTTAAATTCTATGCAACATATTGATGTGTTGATTGATAAATTACTACTATTATATTAAAGTGAAGAACTTTTTTTTTCTTACGTAAATATCTTTTGCATTATTGTCACATACATACATACACATACTCACGTGCATCTTTAACACACATGTACACATACATACATATACATACACACATACACATACACATATCCATACACATACAGTTACTCACATACACATACACATATCCATACACATACAGTTACTCATATACACATACACACATACACAATATTCGTCTCTCCGTCTCCATCTCTCCGCATCCGTCTCTTCCTATTCGTCTCCGTCTTTTCGTCTCCGTCTTTTTGTCTCTGTCTCTCCGTCTCCACCTCAGTCTCTTCGTCTCCGTCTCTTTGTCTCAATTTCTTCTTCTCCGTGTCCAACCCTCCGTCTTTCCGTTCTCGTCTTTCCGTCCCTTTATCTCCGTTTCTCTATGTCTTCGTCTCCGTCTCTGTCTTTCCGTCTCCATCTCTGTTTCTCCGTTTCCGTCTTCGTCTCTCCGTCTTCAACTTTTTGTCCCCGTCTTTTCCTCTTTGTCTCTTCATCTCTGTCTCTACGTCTGTCCGTCTTCGTCTCCGTTTTTCCTTTTTCTTCCCTTCGCTTCCGTCACTCTGTCTCCGTCTTCTCGGCTACATCACTCTGTCTACGTCTCTCTGTCTTCATCTCTCCGTTCCCGTCTCTCCGTTTCCGTCTCTTCGTCTCGGTCTGTAAAGGTCTGTTTCTCCGCCTCCGTCTCTGTCTCTCCGTCTGCCTTTCTCCGTTTTTCTATCTCCGTGTCTCCGTCTTTGTATCTTGGTTTCCATCAATATGTCACTGTTTCTCCGTTTTCGCCTATCTGTCTCCGTTTGTCCGTCTGTCTGTTTCAGTCTCCCTATCTCTTCGTCTCTGTCTCTCCGTCTTTGTCTTTCCATCTCCATCTTTTTGTCTCCGTCTTTTCGTCTCGGTCTCTCCGTCTCCATTTTTCCATCTTCTTCTCTTCGCTTTCGTCATTCCGTCTCCGTCTTTTCGTCTTCATCTCTTTGTCTTCGTCTCTTCGTTTTCGTCTCTCCGTCTCCGTCTCCTCGTTTTCATCTTTTCGTCTCGGTCTGTAAGTGTCTGTTTCTCTGTCTCCGTTTTTCCGTCTCCTTCCCTCCGTCTACGTCTCTGTTTTTCCGTATCTGTCTCCATCTTTTCGTCCCTGTCTCTCTGTCTCCGTCTGTCTTTCTCCGTTTCTCAGCCTCCGTTTTTCCGTCTTCTTCCCTTTGTCTCCGTCTCTCCATCCTTTCGTATCCATTTATCCGTTTCCGTCTCTGTCTCTCTCTTCCCGTCTTCGTTTCTCCAACTCTGTCTGTCTATCTCAGTCTCTCCATCTCTCTGTCTTCATCTCTCCGTTTTCGTCTATCCGTCTCCGTCTGTCTGCCTTAGTCTCTCCATCTTCATCTCCATCTCTCTGTCTCTCCGTCTCCTTCTCTCTGTCACCATATCTTCGTCTCCGTGTTTCCGTCTCTGTTTTTCCGTCTCCGTCTTTTCGTCTCTGTCTCTCTGTCTCCTTCTCTTCGTTTCTCTGTTTCCGTCGTTATGTCTCCGTTTACCCGTTTTTCCGTTACCGCCTATCTGTCTTTGATTCTCCGTCTCCATCTGTCTGTCTCGGTCTCTTGGTCCCTGTGTCTCCGTCTCTTTATCTCCGTCTTTTCGTCTCTGTCTTTCCGTTTCCGGAAAGAAGCGTTTGTAAGAACTCAAATAACTTAACAACTAAAACTCTTACAGGAAATTGTATGAGAAATCAAAGAAAGTACAAGTTAAAAAATTAACTTTAAACTTTGATGCATCAAAGAATCTTATATGGTTTAAAAGTTACAGGCGATTAAAATATGCTAATAAAATAGGGTAAAAATTTGATTTTATGTGACATGCTAACTATCTTAATAAATATGTAGTAATTTTTAATTAGGCAAAACTTTTGAGCTACAAAAGCTTTTTTGATGCAACAAGGCTTAAATTAAAGCTTTTGACTTGTACTTTCTTCTATTACCCATACATTTTTCTGTACAAATTTTAGTTTTTTAGTTATTCCAGTTTTTATGAACGCTTCTTTTCTCTACATTTTTTAAGAAATGTCTATATCTCCGTCTATAGGGCCTATTAGCACAAGGGTCCATTTTTTATCAAAGAATCATATCCTGCAGTTTCAGCCGAATCCGTTTCCTGGAGGTCAAATACTCTACTTGTCAGTCTCTCCGTCTCCGTCTATCAGTCTCCGTCTGTAAGTCTCCGTTTCTCAAATTCTGTCTGTCTGTCTCAGTTACTCCGTCTGTCTGTCTCCTTCTCTCAGTCTTCGATTTCCGTCTACTTCCCTTTGTCTCCGTCTCTTTGTTTGCGTTCCAATCACGAACCATGAAATAATCGAAAACAGTATTTGACGTTTACTAGAACTAACAACTGCACGAAGAAAGGAAAGTATTGTTAAAATGGGTTCTAAATCAAGTATATCTAATTTATGTACTAAGATACTTAAAAAAAAATGATGATATAATTTCAATTGGTACTATAGCTTGAATTTTAAGGACCAATGTTGGTACTATTATATTATGAAGTAAGACCATAAATTTGCAATGCTTAGTGTCATTTTTTGTTACTAAGATTGATATTTCACCTACTCGATTTAAGGGCAATATTTCGCAGGAAATGTAATTATGAATCTCTTTTCGTGCGGCTTTTCCTGTTAGTAAAATTGAAAATTATTAAATATAGAATTATTGACATAATATATAACACTTTAAAATTACTAAAAATTAATAGTTAAATTCGTAATATTTAAGAAATAAAACGGTACATGTTTATCTTCCATATTCCGTGTCAAAATAGTTACTTTTGAGTTTTAAATTAATTATCAATAATTTAAAATTGATATATATATATATATATATATATATATTATATGATTTACATTATATTTATCGACTGATGAAAATTGTTACACAATTTAATGGGTTTTACGTTAATAGGTATTAATTATATTGAAGTTTTTTGCTCCTAACGTCGCTCGATTGAATTTTTTTTTACTATATTATTATGTATGCATGAATAATTTTAAGTAAATCAAAATTAATTAATTTAAGTTAATTTTGAGTACTGAATAAAATGGAAAATAATTTAATGAAACATAATATAAAAATATATGTACACATGTGCTTAAGTAAAAAAGCGTATAATTTATTGCATCAAGTGACTATTTCTCACTCTACTTCCAGAAAAAAAACAAGGATAGTACGATATTTGATATAAATTAACTGAGAAACGGGAACTGAGTAAGAACTATAATTTCCAGACCTTAATATATGACCATGAATTTGAATTATGAAATTAATTTTTACGCGAAACATGCTTAAAAAAATGTTGTTTATTTCTAATGAAAATTTTTTCATAAATGTATTTTATATATATGAAATACAAAATTTAAATAAAAAAACCATAAGATTAAAATACACATTCTTGGTTAATTTTAAATTTGAATATTTCAGAATAATAAAATAACTATTTGCAATTAATTAACAATCCTTTTTGCATCTAATATAAAATTTTAATGAGATACAAATATTACAAAGTGTATGTATCACAAGTAAGGTTTGCATATCATAAATATTATAATTTTTAGAAAATTCTTGATATTAATAGATTATTAATTTTAAAAACGCTGTCAAGTGCTTTGGCGGAATGCTTTCTCATGGAACTCTTTAGTTTCATTAATTTTTTTATATGAATTCGAATGTGATTTTAATATAAAAAAATTGTCTAACGATAATATTTATTTATAAATTTGTACTTTAAAAGAA
Organism: Anastatus disparis; assembly: GCA_017163975.1. NCBI lineage: Eukaryota > Metazoa > Arthropoda > Insecta > Hymenoptera > Eupelmidae > Anastatus > Anastatus disparis. The sequence continues at coordinate 1,394,638 of JAFFSR010000361.1, read as the reverse complement.
CAATGACAACGAAATTTCTAATCATAACCACGCTAAGAAAGAAGGTGAATGAAAAATAAAAATTTGTATGAAAATTTTCAAAATTCTCTTAAATTAAAACTGCACTGAGAAAATTAGTTTTCCAAAACTTGTTTTCTTCAGACAGTAGCAACTAACTTGCCTACAAAGGCTATAGGCGGGTTACCATAGTGAAATTGCCCCCTCTTAGAATCCTCATGGCTCGTGTACCATTTGATGGAGGTTGAAAAAAAACTCCCACACACCAATTTTCAGCCCTCTAACCCTTGCGCATGCGCAGTAAAGTCTGAATAAGTGTTTTTTCGACTTAATTTTATTTTGACGTCCCTTTACATGGAAGACTCTTGCAAAAATATATAAGGGTAGGTTATTGTATGGCAATTAACCAAAAATTTTTGCAGATTACATAACCTTAAATATCAACCTTAAAATTGATATTTAAGATTTAAATCGTTACTTTCACACCTTCGCTATTAAGGTGCCAGATTTAGAATTGATTTTTTAAATATATTTTCACCCCTTATTAACGATAGTTATATTAGCTAAAAAAAAAATGGTGCGCCACCCTGATTTTCTCAAAAAACCGATATTTTGCACTTTTTTCGTATTTCCTATAGGTTATGTTACAATCTAAGAATCCAAACAAAGATTTTTGGTGTATTTTATTTCCTTCTTTACGACGGTACTATTAGTTTTAAGGATAAAAGGCATTTGACCCTTATTTTTTGCAAAAAAATCAACTTTTTTGCACTTTTTCATATTTTTTATAGGTTATGTTATAAGTTAAGAGCTTGAATGACTTTTTTTTTGCGTTTTTTTTGACCACCAAAAAAAAAAAAGCTACCACTACTACTATTACTACTACTACTACTACTACTACTACTACTACTACTACTACTACTACTACTACTACTACTACTACTACTACTACTACTACTACTATTACGCAGGGAGACAAATGTCTTTGGGCCTAGCGACCCCACGTACCCGAGCTGAATGAATGGTATACGGAGCGTGTGGATGGAAATGAGGGTGGTAATGTTTGAATACGCAGGGGGACTGCACAGTCCATGGGCCTAGCAACCCCACGTACCCGAGCTGAATGAATGATAAATTGGATGTGTGGATGAAAGTATGGTTGAAAATGTGTGAATACGCAGGGGGACTGAAAAGTCCTTGGGCTCAGCGACCCCACGTACCCGAGCTAAGTGAATGGTGAATTGAGTGTGTGGATAAAGGAGAGGATGGAGATGCTTGCACACGCAGGGGGACTGCACAGTCCTTGGGCCTAGCGAACCCACGTACCCGAGCTGAGTGAGTGAATGGTATACTGAATGTGTGGATGGAAGCGTGCGAAAGAATGTACGAATACGCAGGGGGACTGCACAGTCCATGGGCCTAGCGACCCCACGTGCCCGAGCTGAGTGAGTGAAAGATATATTGGATGTGTGGATGAATGAGAGGATGGAAATGTGTGAATACGCAGGGGACTGAAAAGTCCTTGGGCTTAGCGATCCCACGTACCCGAGCTAAGTGCGAATGGAGGAGTGAAAGGGAAGGATGACAGGCAAATGTATGCATGTTTAGACGTATGAATGGACACGGCCTAGTGCCTGGACGGACGGACGAGACGAGTGACAATGGACAAGACCGCAGCGTGAAGTAATGCTAACGCAGTCCCACGCTGCGGCTCTGAACGGTGGACGTTACGGATCCCTCCCCGTGTAAGTGAGGCATTTTCTTGCTTCTCTTCCGCGGCCAGGGTGAAGGGGGTTTAGACGGTCTCTGCCTGTAGATGCCTCGAGGGCGAATGCGAACCTACCAGGTTTCTTTCTCCCTCCAGGCTGACGCAGCGTCAGAATCCCGTCACACCAGTGATGCGCACTGCAGTTGGGGTGATCCAGCTGCAGCCCACGTCGCTGTAGGTCTGATAGCAGATTTACCCGTTTTTTCACCACCAAAAAAAAAAAAAAAAAAAAAAAAAAAAAAAAAAAAAACTACTACTACTACTACTACTACTACTACTACTACTACTACTAATAATAATAATAATAATAATAATAATAATAAAAATAATAATAATAATGGGCAGTTGAATACCCTTACTTATAATAATTCTCGTAGAATCTGAAATCTAGAAAAATCCAAATTAATTTTATAGAAAGATAATTTTTCTGCATTTCGCTATCAAAAATAAATTTTAAAATGAACAATTTGTTACATTAATAATTCTCTTTCCAATAATGTTAATATTATTTCAATACTATCAAATGAGGTTGAATAATAAATTAAATAAGGTTCAGTAATAAATTAAAGATTTACTTCAAAGATAATTAGTCTCTTTATTTATATAAATATATTATTTTCTATTTGAATTAGGATACACATCTGGATAGTTTTTTAAGCATAACAAATGTTCGTAATAGGAACTTTTTTTACTCATCATCGTCACTGTCTTCATTAATACATACTTGTATTTTATCATTAAGAAACATTTTAGAAAGAATTTTAGCTGGTCTTATGATTTTTGATAAATATCTTCTATGTGAAAGATAATATACTATTGCAGCAACGTGCGCACAACATCCAACAGTGCGGTTACCGTTGGGACAATCGCAACAATATCTGAGGATACTGGAATAACCAATACCATTCGGTTTATATTCAACGAAGCATTTGTATTGTTTTTTATTTACATGTCTTGATTGAACTTCGAATTTAAGAATATTTTTATGTTCTATGGAATATCCTAGTTTCAAATTATTATCTGAATCTAACATTTCTGCTAGGTATGATATGGTCTGTTTAAGTTGATATGATCCTGTAAAAAGAATTTTCAAATCTTTTTCTGTTAATTCAGGAAAATCTGGTAAATCAGTCGAAGTTATGATATGAAATGGTAATTTATGACGACACCATCTTTTTTCTGCCACTAATTCTGCTAGTGTGTTTTCAATATTCCTTCTCGATTGCATGGTATTAAATATTTCATCTTGAATGTCATGATCAGAATCTAAGCGTTTACCAAATAAATTATTTAAATAGCAAGCAATTCTGCAATACAATCCAGTATCCTTCACCATTTTATTGTCAAGTTCGTGATCTAATAATCTGAATTTTTTTTTTTCAATTCCATGTATTGCTTCAACAGCCCACCTTATTTTTGTTACGAATCGTGTTTCATTTGATTCTTGTGCTGAAAATTGTGATTTTGAACCTTTGAGTTCAGGCATCAGAACAATATAACCCATATCTTCTAATTTCTTTTTAATATCTCGAAAGCCTCTGTCTAGAACAAAAATATCGCCTTTGCGGAGCAATTTCTGTAAAATTACTGGCATTGTTTTAAATATTTTCATTAAAATTGCAGCATCATTCATGTTAGCGAGATAAGGTCCTAACTGGTCAACAACATAGCCATTTGTTGAACATATTGTAAAGGGTTTATTGAGAGGAACTTTTTTTTGACCTGAATAGGATTTTCTCTGATACTCATTATTAGAGCTTTTCTCATGCCTTATATAAGTTCCATCACAAATCAAAATAAGTTGGTTGCATGGATATAATTTTTTCGTCATTTGAGAAGTTTGGTTTTCAATCAAGTCATTTCTGTCTGCAATTTTTAATCCAAAATAATTTGGTAACACGTCTTTTTCAAAAGATGATAAGACTGAATGACAAAAACGAGATACTTGTTCGCTCTCGATATCAAATATTGAAGAAATAACTTGATTAGAGTTCCCTGTACGCATTTTAAATAAAAATACTACGATGGCTTGAATCACTGTTCTTGCAGAGGAATCTTTAAGAGAAGTGAGTTGTAATTTAAGTTGGATGATCTGTGCCCAAGATAATCCTGTAAACACTTTTAATTTTTTTTCTGGCATAACAAACTTGGCTACTTTATTTAATAACCTTTCATCTGTTTTTGCAGATATTGTACTTAGTATTTTTGATAATTCATTAACATCTAATGTACTACTGGTGGAAAAAATCTTCATTTTATTCAATTCATCTTCATAAAATATTTTTTTAATTATATGATCAGAACAGCATCTATTGCCATTTAGAATAAATAAGTTAATTTTACTGAAAACTTGAATTCTTGCTTCAAAAGGCACTAACATTATATTTGTGCGTTTATTGTATCCACAAATAAAACAATACTTATGTGTTGCAATCGTTCTTTGCATTTATAATTCTATGAATTCTGGTTCTTTTTTTTCATCAACTTTGTACGACGAATCTGTATTTGTCTGAGATGATGAACTGATACTTATTTCAGATAATGATTCCGAAATATTAGATTTTTGAGAGAAAACATTTTCTGCAGTATCATCAGATATTTCAATTTTAGAGCTTGACATTTTTTTTACCACTTGCTTTCTACACGGATCACACATTACATCATTAATGCAAATATCTTCTCTGCCAGATACTACGTTTGCATATTCTAGTTCTGTTTCGCATTAAATTTCTTTTTTTCGACCACTTATTTTTCTTAAATAAATATTGCATATAGAACATTTTCGATCATCACATTTCATTTTTTTGTTAGCATTTCCTTCGCTATTAGATGCCATGTCTACTATTATCCAACAAAAAAATCACTTCTGAAACAATAAAAAATAAACAAATGTTTTTAAAAATCTAAATAATTTTCATATCTATATAAATTTCATTATCCTTTGTTAAAAACTTGTTAATTGTTTTAACAAACTATTTAAAACAGTTATCATGAATAAATATAAAAATTAATAATGTCGCTAAGTACTTCAAAGATCTTAATTTTAACTTAGAGTTTTAGTTTTCAATCACACAAATATTATATAATTTTTTATGATAAAGCTTAATCGCTCAGAGCTTCTCAGAGTAATCATCAATCATTTCTCCGAAATCATGCAACACACATGAATAAAGCTATATACAAAAGGTTACAAATAAAATAAAAACAAATTGATAAAACAAAAAGCTTTAACTTTCACATAATCTCAAGATTTAATATCTGAATGTCAAATCTATGTTTCAAGCGTATACTTGCAAATAGAAAAATATTTTAAAAAATATATTGTTTTTCAATTTTTAAATCTAAAAAAGATAGAACAAATCTACACAAAAATCTAAAAAATTATCATATTTATATAAATAAATAATTTCATCATCCTTTGTTATTATTATTATAAAATGTAAAATGATATTGTAAAAAACTGCTATTGAGAATCAAAGAAAATTAGAAAACTACCATTTTGTAAACTACTATCAAAAACTTGTTAATTGTTTTAACAAACTGTTTAAAACATTCATCATGAATTAATATAAAAATTAATAAAGTCGCTAAGTACTTCAAAGATCTTAATTTTAACTTAGAGTTTTAGTTTTCAATCACACAAATATTATATAATTTTTTATGATAAAGCTTAATCGCTCAGAGCTTCTCAGAGTAATCATCAATCATTTCTCCGAAATCATGCAACACACATGAATAAAGCTATATACAAAAGGTTACAAATAAAATAAAAACAAATTGATAAAACAAAAAGCTTTAACTTTCACATAATCTCAAGATTTAATATCTGAATGTCAAATCTATGTTTCAAGCGTATACTTGCAAATAGAAAAATATTTTAAAAAATATATTGTTTTTCAATTTTTAAATCTAAAAAAGATAGAACAAATCTACACAAAAATCTAAAAAATTATCATATTTATATAAATAAATAATTTCATCATCCTTTGTTATTATTATTATAAAATGTAAAATGATATTGTAAAAAACTGCTATTAAGAATCAAAGAAAATTAGAAAACTACCATTTTGTAAACTACTATCAAAAACTTGTTAATTGTTTTAACAAACTGTTTAAAACATTCATCACGAATTAATATAAAAATTAATAAAGTCGCTAAGTACTTCAAAGATCTTAATTTTAACTTAGAGTTTTAGTTTTCAATCACACAAATATTATATAATTTTTTATGATAAAGCTTAATCGCTCAAAGCTTCTCAGAGTAATCATCAATCATTTCTCCGAAATCATGCAACACACATGAATAAAGCTATATACAAAAGGTTACAAATAAAATAAAAACAAATTGATAAAACAAAAAGCTTTAACTTTCACATAATCTCAAGATTTAATATCTGAATGTCAAATCTATGTTTCAAGCGTATACTTGCAAATAGAAAAATATTTTTAAAAATATATTGTTCTTCAATTTTTAAATCTAAAAAAGATAGAACAAATCTACACAAAAATCTGAATAATTATCATATTTATATAAATAAATAATTTCATTATCCTTTGTTATTATTATTATAAAATGTAATATAAAATTGTAAAAAACTACTATTAGAATTACATTAGCAAATTACCACTTTGTAAACTTACTGTCAAAAACTTGTTAATTGTTTCAACAAACTATTTAAAGCAATAATATAAGAGATAAGAGCAAAAACAAAACAGGACTCTTCATAGCTTTTGTATTGACATTCTGACTTATAAAATATATATATATATATATATATATATATATATATATATATATATATATATATATATATAACCTAATATCCAGGTACGCTGCTAATAAATATTATAATTTAACACTTTTGGATCAAAATAATATGAAGATACTACAAAAAGTGCACAGAAACTTGTGGCATACAATCTTTGCAGTTACTCACTTTATTATTCATTACATATAAATAAAGAAATTCATATGGAAACATAAGTTTGAATTTATAAACGTAACTCAATTAACGATTGTATCATCTGTCCTGTGGGCACTTACTCTATAGTACACATACACACACACACACACACACACACACATACTCCCTAGTAACGTATGGGTATACACCCAGGGGGGTCGCTCTAGAAAATTACACAACTCTGTATCACAGAGACAGAAGATATGAAATCAATGTGCTGAACAAAGATAGCATATATCGATATACTAAGTTTATCGCTTCGGAGCATCCCCCCAGTAGTACGCGTGTAAGTACATTCACACTAGTAAACATATATAGGTGCCACGCGCAACTAGCGGTGCGCAGAACTAGCGCCGAATCGTGTGCTCTGGTCGCAGTGTTCAAAGTCCGTCACTGTGTTCGCAACCTTTAGAAAGATAAGTTTTCTATCTTCTGATTCCAAGGTGACTGTATCGCTTATTGAATAAACCAAGCCTACAAATCTATTTTCTAGTGGTTCTTATTTCTACCTCGATTACCATCTCCGAGCACGAAGAATCCGAAGTTCTATTTCTTATCATGATAGAGACGAAGACAGAACGAGGTTTAAGTATCAATTGTTACTTGAGTTGGGTCTATGAATTCGAGCCATAGATCCAAAATTAGGCTTGAACTCATAGTCATGTCTTGAGTATTAAGTATCACTTAAAATTAAAGTATTGTTACTTGAGTATCAGCTCTTACTTCAATTAAGTGTTAAATTGAGTGTTGTTTGAAGTAACAGTTGATGCTCAAGTAACGATACTTAAGTTTTAAGTCATACTTAATACTCAAGTTACGACTATGAATTTGAGCCTTACAGTCGATGTGTGTGCTCAAACTCAAACCTCATTCTGTTTTTGTTTCTCTCACAATGAAACCTCATTCTGTCTTTGTCTGCTTGAGTTTGAGCATCGACTATAAATTCAGGCCAGTTTTCAATGAGATCACTTAGATAAACAAAAACTATGACTCGCATTTAGAAATGTAACTTGAGTATCGGTTGTTACTTCAACCTTATTCTGTCTTTTTCTCTCTTATGATAAGAAAAAAAGACATTTAAATACGTTTATTGATTCGAACCTATGTATATAAGATTAACCTAAATATATATATGAAATCATCGAAAAAATGAAAAACAGAAAGTAAAATATAATTCCAACCCCTCAGAATATACTGCAACCTGATCATAACGTCAAACAATTGTAGAAATCAGATTGTTCGACAATATTTGAACGTATTATATTAAAAACCTTGATTAAACTGATACCACCATGACAAGCAGAAAAAATTACACATAAAATCGTTATTTCAGCTCTCAACTTTTAGCACGAACTATAAAAAAATCGAGAAAATATCGGTTTTTCTCGATAATCAGGGCTGCAAACTACTTTTTCTTGAAAGTAATAGCACGATTATAACGAGCAAAAAACAAATACGCAAAAATAAGTCATTCAAGCTCTTAACTTATAACATAACCTATAAAAAATATGAAAAAGTGCAAAAAAGTTGATTTTTTGCAAAAAATAAGGGTTAAATGCCTTTTATCCTTAAAACTAATAGTACCGTCGTAAAGAGGGGAATAAAATACACCAGAAATCTTTGTTTGGATTCTTAGATTGTAACATAACCTATAGGAAATACGAAAAAAGTGCAAAAATATCGGTTTTTTGAGAAAATCAGGGTGGCGCACCATTTTTTTTAAAGCTAATATAACTATCGTTAATAAGGGATAAAAATATATTTAAAAAATTAATTTCAAATCTGGCACCTTAATAGCGAGGGTGTGAAAATAACGATTTAAATCTTAAATATCAATTTTAAGGTTATGTAATCTGCAAAAATTTTTGGTTAATTGCCATACAATAACCTACCCTTATATATTTTTGCAAGAGTCTTCCATGTAAAGGGACGTCAAAATAAAATAAAGTCGAAAAAACACTTATTCTGACTTTACTGCGCATGCGCAAGGGTTAGAGGGCTGAAAATTGGTGTGTGGGAGTTTTTTTTCAACCTCCATCAAATGGTACAAGAGCCATGAGGATTCTAAGAGGGGGCAATTTCACTATGGTAACCCGCCTATAGCCTTTTGGAGCAAATCTATCAAATGGTTTTTGTAAAATAAAAAAAAGATGAAGAAAAAAAATTTTTTTTAATTTTAAAAATGCTATAAAATTGATAGTGTGCCAAGAAAATCAGTTTTCAAATGTTTTCATTATTTTTTTTTAATTTTAAAAATGCTATAAAATTAATAGTATGCCAAGAAAATCAGTTTTCAAATGTTTTTATTATTTTAACAGTAGCAAATAATTTCTATACAAATTTTCAAACAAATTCTCAGAGTAGTTTACGTAAGACCCAAAACAATAAAAAAAAATTTTTCTTAATTTTCGAAATTCTCTTAAATTAAAACTGCATACAAATTTTGGAGCAAATCTATCGAATAGTTTCCATGAAATAGAAAAATATTAAAATTAATAGTATGCCGAAAAAATCAGTTTTCAAATGTTTTTATTATTTTAACAGTATCAAATAATTTCTATACACATTTTTAAGCAAATTCTTAGAGTAGTTTACGTAAGATCCAAAAAAATGAAAAATCTAAAATAAATTTTTTTCAATATTTTCAAAATGTTCTAAAATTATAACTGCGCTAAGAAAATAAGTTTTCCAAAGCTTGTTTCGTTAAGGCAATCACGAATAATTTTCATAATAATTTTATAGCAAATCTATCGAATGGTTTTAGTGTAATATAAAAAAAAATTAAAAATAAATATTTTTTCAAAATTTTCAAAATTCTCTTAAATTAAAACTGTACTAAGAAAATAAGTTTTCCAAAGCTTATTTCCCTTAGCCAATAGCAAATAACTTGCATAAAAATTTTGGAGCAAATCAATCGAATGGTTTTCGTAAACTAGAAAAATAATAAAAAATAAGCACATTTTTTCAAAAATTTTCTAAATGCTCTAAAATTAAAACTGCGCTAAAGGAATGAGTTTTCCAAAGCTAATTTTCTTCAGACAATAGCAAATAACTTGCATACAAATTTTGGAGCAAATCTATTGAATTGTTTTCATACAATAAAAAAAAATGAAGAAAAATTTTTTTTTCTAAATTTTCAAATTGCTCTAAAATTAGAAGTGCGCTAAAAAAATCAGTTAGTAAAAGTTTTTCTTCTTTTGGCAGTCGCAAATAATGTCCATACAAATTTTTAAGGAAATTCTTCGAGTAGTTTACGTAAAATACCAAAAAAAAATGAAAAATCAAAATTTTTTTAAAATTCTTAAAATGACTAAAAAAAACTGAACTAAGAAGATCAATTTTAAGTAGCTTTTCCCCCAGTTAGACAAAAAAATAAATTGCATGACAAATTTGAAGCAAATCCATCGAGTAGTTCTCGAGATATTTTTGGCGTACTGAAATCACACACACACACGCACGCAAGCACGCACGCACGCACGCACGCACCCACCCAACCACCCACATACACACACACACACACACACACACACACACACACACACACACACGGACATTTTCTGGAAGCCACTTTTTTCGACTCCCTAAGTCTGAATATGTACAAATTAATGAAAAAATAGAAAAAAAATTTTTTTATCGATACAATGCTTTCTCTATGGAAAAGCAAAATTAAATATTTTTTTATTGATGACAAGTAACTTTTCAAATATAGTTAAAATAATACTGTAAATGTCAATCAAATAATATTTTCGACAAAATAAATTTCAACGCTATAATTATTAAAATAAACATTTTTATTTAACTACAATCTATTGTAATAATTATTTTTTTAATATATATATATATATATATATTAAAAAAATAATAATTTTATTTGATGAACAATAATATAAATATTAAATATTTATAATTGTATAACTAAATTTATTTAATTGAAATTGTATTCAGTTTTTATTCAGAGAATAAAGTATTTAAATTGGTTTTCATGAAAATATATTATTTAAAAAGTTACTTGTTAACAATTTTTTTATAAATAACATAGATTTAACGTTAATTACAATTCCATTTGTACAGGTATTTGTATTTAAATGAATTGTCATTTATATAAAAATTGTTAGCAATTAAATTAAATATATTAAAATTCGGAAAGAGCCACGGTGGCTCAGGGGCTAGAACATCCGACTCTCACCCAGACGGCTGGGGTTCGAGTCCCGGTAAAGGTGGGATTTTTTCCATTTTTAATCAAAAGTGGAGAATTTTTTGGACTCATTGACACCGTGGTGGACCACCCCTGATTGATTTTCCGCGGTTATAACAAAAATCGCAGATAATCGAAGATATTCGAGGGTCGGTAAGCCAGAATGCGACTGCTCCACTACTGTAGTTGAGCCGGAACGTTCTGCCGGGTTGGTGTGAGCTCTCGATGAGCTTAAAAGGATGGGTAGAGCGAGTCTCCCCGCCTGAGTAGCCCTGCAAGGGTACGCGAACACCTTCCGGGGTAGAGAGGTATGGTTTCGAACGCGAAAACACCGGAACACACAGGTGGTCGAGGTGTCCCGTAAACAGATGTAAAAAATCTATACGGGGTAAGGAAAGCTATAGACTATAGACTATATTAAAATTAATTTCATTAAAGCAATAATATTTTTAATATAAGAAACATATTAATTTTTAAAATATATCAAATTACCTCATTTGAAAAATTATCATTACATGATATAAAAATGTTTTTGTTAATATTGTTGAACATAAATTTTATGAAATACAATTCATAAAATTTATTTATTTGATATTAAATTTTTTTTAATAGTTAATTATAAAGAGAGGAAAATATATGAAATATGAATAAATTTTTCTGATTATGAATTTATATTTATGAACTGTCTAGATAGAAGTAAAATTTCCTCTAAAAAAGTTAACATTTCGAAAGAAAACAACCAGAAAAATATAAAGAAAAATTAGAAAATACTAAGATAACAGAATTAAAATTCAAGGAAAAAATGAGTATTGATAAATTGGAAAGAATACGTGCAAATGAAGCTTTACGTAAGAAAGAAGCTTATATAAAAATTAAAGGAAAAAAAATAAAAAAATATGGAGTAAAATTAGAAAATACTAAGATATCAAAATTGAAATTCAAGGAAAAAATGAGTATTGATTAATTAGTACAAATAAGTGCGAATAAAGCTTAACGTGAAAAAGAAGATTATCCTATCCTATCCTATCCTATATTATATTAAAGTAAAACCACTTTTTTTCCGTTTCTCCGGTTCTCCGGTTCTCCAGTTCTCCGGTTCTCCGGTTCTCCGGTTCTCCAGTTCTCCGGTTCTCCGGTTCTCCGCATTTGTTAAATGTTTCTAATCTTTTGGTAATAAGAGTAGCAATTTTTTATTGGGCCCTATATAATTAGTCCTCATTAGTATTTTTTCGGTCTCTATATTTTTTGGGTCCAATATTTATTCGATTCTTATATATTATTGGGCTCTATATTTCTTTAGGACCAATATTTTTTGAGCCCAATTTTTTTTCGAAATTAATATTTTCTTGGGTTTTATAATTTTTGGGTACTATATTTTATTTAGTTCTATTTTCCTGGGCCTTATTTTTTTCAAGCCCTACATTTTTTTGAGTCCAATTTTTATTGGGCCTCATATTCTTTATGGGCCTTACATTTTCTTGGGCTCTATATTTTTTTGGGCCTCATATTTATTCAATTCTTATATATTCCTGTGCTCTATATTTTTGAGCCCAATATTTTTTTTAAATTTATATTTTCTTGGATTCTATGATTTTTTTGGGTCCTATATTTTATTTAGTTCTATATTTTCCTGGGTCTTATACTTTTCGGGCGCTACTTTTATTTGAGTGCTATTTCTGTTACTAATTTTTTGGGCCAAATATTTTCTCGATTCTCAAATATTCTCTGGCTCTATATTTTTTTGAAATTTATATTTTCATGAGTTCTATAATTTTTTTGGGTCCTATATTTTATTTAGCTCTATTTTTTCTGGGACTTATATTTTTCAGGCTCTACATTTTTTTTAGTCTAATTTTATTGGGCCTCATTATTTTCGGACTCTTATTGTTTGGCTTCCATATCTTTTTTGGTCCTATATTTCTCTAGGCCTTATATTTTTTTGGACCTACTTTTTTTCGAGTCCTATTTTCTTTGGGCCTCATTTTGTTGGGCCTCTAATTTTTTTGGGCCATTTATTTTTCTGGGCCTTATTGTTTTTTAACTCTTTTTTGGTTTCTCATTTTTTTAATCTTATATTTTTTTGGGCGCAATATTTTTTTTATTATTATATTTTCTTGGTCTCTATATTTTTTGGGCCCAATATTTGTCTGGTTTTTATATTTTTTTTATCCTGATATTTTTTTTATTCTTATTTTACTTGAGCTCTATATTTTTTTGATTCTTATATTTTCTCGAGCTCTATATTTTTTTGGCCCAATATTTCTTTGAATCTTATTATTTTTTATTCTTATGTATTCTTGGCTCTATATTTTTCTAAACCCAATATTTTTTGGATTTTTATATTTACTTTGACTCTATATTTTGAGCTCTAAATTCTGCCATAATAAACTAAATTAAACTTAATTTTCAATAATGTTCATACGGCTTCCATGTCGTACAATTGGTAATGTTTGCCTGTAATCTCCTGATGCAATTACAGTATGTTGTGGTCTTTGAATTGGTAAAAAAAATTGCATGTTGAATGAGGTATACCGGTTTGAAATATTATTAAATTTTAATATATGAATATTAGTTAACATGAAAGCGATTCCACTATACAATCCCTGTCCTTTAACAATCAATTCATCTTTCTCAATCAAAACCATTATTGAAAATTAAAATTCTTTTAAGAATTTTAATTTATTTTCAATAAACTTTTTCCAAAGATATTAACAAAATAATTGCTTTTATATTAACTAATTTAATTTACTGCCTTTTTACTTTAAAAGCTGAAAAATAAAAGAAATTATGAAAAATGCTATGAATTAATTGTAATATGATAAATGAATAATAATTAAATTTGTAAAAATAATATGACGATAAAAAGTGGTTATTTTCAGCAATTATACATATATATATATATATATATATATATATATATATATATATATATATATATATATATATATATATATATATATATATATATATTGTTTGTCACCCAAAATGGGTAAAAAAAATTTTCAAGGATTTAGAATGGAAGAATCAAGAGCCATAGATCCTTGAAATTTGGAAATTTTTCAAAATTTTTGGAAAAGTACCAACTTTATGATTTTTTTTCTGAAAATCCTGATGTTTTACAAAGAAGTTCTTAAGAATACTTCTTGCTGTAAATGAAGAGAAGAGTGAGCATGATTTTTTACAGACCTAAATTTCGAAGCTTTCTATTGGTTCTTACATGTATTACATGGTAATTGGAATTACTCATTGTTTGCCACTTCAGAAATTGCTTTTCGAGGGCTTATTTTCTTCTATTTTTTATTAACTTCAGAATAAATTTTTAATACTGTAAGAAAGAGCCACCAATAAGGAGTTATGACAGTTATGAAATATATATTTTAATGTATCATTTATTTTTTATATTGAATATAAATGTATATTTTCATCTATGATTAATTTTTATATTTAAAATAAATTATACATGAAAATATATATTTTAAACTGTCATAACTCCTTATTGTTGGCTCTGACTTACATGATAGAAAATTCATTTTAAAGTTCATGTGAAATAGAAAATAATAAGCTCGCGAAAAGAAATTTCTGAAGTGGCGAATCATCAGTAATTTCAATTACCATGTAATACATATAAGAACCAATAGAAAACTTCAAAATTCAGGTTCTGTAAAGAATCATGCTAACTCTGCTCTTCATTTACAACAAGAAGTATTCTTATGAATTTCTCTCTAAAATATCAAGATTTTCAGAAAAAAAATTATTAAGTTTGGACTTTTCTAAAAATTTTGAAAAATTTCCAAATTTCAAGGATCTATAGCTCTTGATATTTCTAATCTAAATCCTTGAAAATTTATTTACATCTTTTGGATATCAAAAAGAATATATTCTTAGAGTTTCAGAGATTTTTATTTTTCTGCTCTTCCAGTTGGTGTGAAATGTCCACATATATATATATATATATATATATATATATATATATATATATATATATATATATATATATATATATATTAGGGTGTCCCTTATTTCCCAAACTCAAAAAGTTCATTCTCCAGAAGTTTAGATGAGTTATTTGTCATAAAAAAACAAGATCCCAATCGCTAATTACCATCAGGAAAGGGTCCTAACCCTGCCTGTAATCAAAAATGGCTTTTTTTTGCCATTTTTAGGAGATATTTTCTTCAAAAGTTATTTTAGGCCATTAGAACTTATTTTCCCGCATCAGATTCAGATGAAATTTCAATATTTATATATAAAAAGCTAAAAAAAATTTCTAGGTCAATAAAATAAGCTAATAAAAAAAATCATGAACCCAAAACCCAAGAAAATTCTCCGAAAAATTACATTTTTTTTTACATAAATTCATTTATCAGTATTTAATTCTATCGACGGACCTTTTATCAACATTTTATTTAAAAGTTGACCTCATAACCTTTATTTTCTTTTTTTATACGTCCATTTTCGTCCACCGGGAGCTGAGATATAACACTTTTAAAATCGATCAAAAAAGCTAATTTTCAAATCCGTCAACAAGGATTCACGAATTTCAAGATATTGAGGTATAAACTTGCATCAGTTAACTTCTCTGCAACATTCATTCAGTAGCAGAGATCAACACCTTCATTTGCTATTTTCAAACGTCTTCCCAAACCTTTTTGGATCCGAGATACAGATGTTATTAATTAATGTGAAAAATGAGGTATCAAATTTGTGAACTGGGGTCATTCCTTAATGGTTTCACTCTTCTAAATTCCAACTTCAAAAACAGCCTTGATTTTAAAGCTACTAATATGAAAAACTTTGATTCATGCACTCAATGAATTATGTAAACTGTGAATCTTATGTATGCCGCTATCGAATTTTGCCGAAAACAATTAAGATATGCTAATTGGAAGACCTAAACAGAAAATGCTGTATCTCGACTTTAGTACCCTAAGAATTTAATTAGTAACATTCACAGGGGTTTTCTCTAGAATATAAGTTATAATGATTTATAATAATTTGTACACAAGTGGGGCATCGAGCACTGCTTTGATGAATCGTGAACAAACAATGCTTTAATTCTATTTCGTAGACTCATGTGTGACACCTGAAATAAGGCACATTCTCTTTAATATGGACCTTAAATGACACCAACGCATATTTTACCATAGATTTGAGACAACTATGAATCATTCAGCAACTTATACATCTCCCTTACTTGATTATTTAGTAGCAAAAATTAATGAGCACACAATATTTCATTATTTTTTATTATTCATATCATAAATTTAAAAAACGTATTTCCAATATTATGATCATAATTATATAGCATAGGATACTATTTACTTTAATGTTATTAACTTAATTTATATTGAACAATCTGAATGCGAAATTCGATTCATAATTTTAATTTTATTTTATTCCTATGGTAAAATATGCATCTTTATCATTCGAGGTACATATGAAGCGACGCTAGGAAGAAGGGCACTTCTCGAGATGTGCCCTTTTTCCATATCATGGCTTTTTGAAATGTGCTCATTTGCTACTATATTCTTATATAATATTATGAAGATATCAGTTGAATTGACAAAGATATAAAGACATGTTTATTTATCGACAGGTTTAAATTTATAAGTGATTCAAAACTTCAAATTCAATTTTCTCAAAACACACTTTTTGAAGATGTGCCCTTCTTCCTAGCGACGCTTTATATTTAGAAAAATATTCTATTGGCTAAAAGTATCACATTACCGCCTAGCACTGATTCAAAAATGTCGTATTTTTATCAAAGTTGTGAAAAATAGTATACTGACCTCAAGAAGAAATTCGATTAGTCCTAAGTACGCATTACCAGGATCTTTAATTCGGATGTTAATATTCGCGTACTATGGACTTATCAAGTTTTTATCGAGCTCACATCGTAATATACTTTCTTAATTGTTAATTGTACTTTGAAAATCTGCAATAATGACCTTAAGAGTAGGCCGGAGCAGTTTTGATTACCGACTGAGAAATGAAAATGTTATTTTATTATAAATAAAATAATTATACTGTTTTCAAAAGAAATTGTCATTTAGCGCAATTTTTTATACATACATGATTGTATAATAAATGTTTTTTAAATAAAATTCATCATATTTTAAACAAAAAGTAAGTAACCAAATTTAGAGTTTAATAAACAACTGTAGTAAAAAATTTTTAATTTATTTCAATTTTCTTTAATTATTCTTGACAAGCGCAATAGAGAAATAAATTTCATGAATGTATTTAAAATTCTAATGCATTCCATTATGTATAGTGAGAGAAAATTAAACAACGGATTTTCGATTCTCGGTCGCTATCGAATCTGCTCCGGCCTGTTCTTAACAGGATTATTTCAAATAAATACATTTACTCTCGATACATTAAAACACAACTTTTTTATTCAAAATATAGTGGTAGTTAAATTTATTATTTAATGTTTTCTTTGTACATATAATTTATGAAAAATGATATAAATATAATTAAAATTCATGATTTTTTTAATTTCTTCACCAAAGTCTTTTTATTCATAGTAGTCATTTCTTTATTGAATTCATCGACGCATGTAATCAAATATTGTTTCTGTTCCTCATCTTTCGTTAACACATTGATGCATTCTTGACAGAGATGCACAGCTCTTTCAGAGCAATCATTAACAACCCTTAATGTTTTTATTTTTTCTCTACTCTCAATATATGATTTCATTTTACTCCATTGACTGCAATCTTGTCTTAAAAATTCTGTATCTAATTTAAATCTCTCAAAGAAATGATGAGTTTGTCGATTGATAAAGTAATCAAGATCAAGTTGCATGAATACTTCCATACTGACGTCAAATTCATATTTTTTGGGAATGTAGTCATCTTCATACGCAGTTTCTTTCGTTAGTGCTGCAACCATATTTCTTTTACTTGTCCAAGATACTTTATCGTCAAAAAAAGATAAGGCACATAGCTCTGGTGACAAGTACCACAAGTGATTTTTCATTTTTTTTATCGTTGTTCTTGAAATTTGAGCATCAATACTTGAATAATTTTTTAGTGCTTTGACAAGCTTCAAGTCATTCTTTGGAGCAGCAATAGGTATCGGCGCTTCATACCACGCTTCTATGTAAACAAACACAATAAATTTAGATACGCTGTAAAATTTATCTATTTGCTGAAGGTTCAATTTAAATGGTTTCCTCATTAAGTAAATTTTCAAAGTATAAATTGTTTTAGCCATCCATCGTGCATGATGACAGGCACCAGGCCTATTAGGTATAAATGCATCCTTAACTCCTAAAAATTGTAGACATAATTCTCATAATTCTTTGTAATCCTCTCGAGGATGCTGTATTTCTAAATAGCCATTTATAAATTTTACAATTCGGGGAATTTGTAATTTTAATTGTGGTTCTAACTTCTCTAAGCCATTTTCTGGTTTTATATCTTTCATATTATCCCATTCTGCACGAAACCTTAAAAAAATGGGATTATTTGGTCCAATAGTACCAGGAAATTTTTCCGAAAAAGCCGCTCCTAATATAAGCTCAAGAATTCTTTGTCGATCATTTGTTCGAGTATGGTAGCTGCTCCACCTTTTCGCCCTAAATTTGCGTTGGTTGTATCGACACAAATTCCTTCGACTAAATCGATTAATCCCCAATCATCCAAAGCATGGTAAACTGAATTCGCCATAGCTAATCCTGTTTGACTCTCTAGACCTGGTACATCAATTATTTTCACGGTACTTTCCACACTTACTAGAATAACTAGACGATCGATCTTTTTACAGGAAAACCTATCTGGTATTATTTTTCCATCCCAGTGCACTATTAAATATGGTAAATCTTGATCTTGAAATATTAATTTCAATTTTTCGGCTTTCATCTGTCTAACTTTCGCTCGTGCTCTATTGAAAGACGATTTATTCAATATTAATGATTCGATATCAAAACCTAAGGCATGTGAGACTGTTCCAATTAAATGTACTGTATTTCTGTAAGATATTCTGCATTTATCAAATGCATCAACAACTTCCGGAGTCATAATATCTACAGATCCTCTGACATTTTTAATAAAATAATTCCGTCCTATCGGAGAATAAACCGATCCAGTGCTACTCTGTGAAGGCAGAGGTTCATCACTCGAAACATTTTCAGATTCTGGTCTTGGTAAAATCAATTCCAATTTTTTTTCTAAAAAATATATTTCCTGTTTTAATTTAATATATTTCTATAAAAAATGTTATCAATCATTGAAAATTATATTATTTAAAATTCGATTCATAATTAACTGGTAGAAATTTTAATGAAAGAATACGAAAAATATAGTTCTCATCAAAATATTAGAAACTATTACACAATTACTTTTAAGTTTAAAATTAAAAAAATTGATAAGATCAGAGCATTCGCGGCAAGTTTTCATATTGGTGGTAAGGAACTATAGTCGAAAATATTATTGGAAATAATTGTAAATAAGTGTTAATAACTGTAAATAAATGTAAATAACTGTAAAAAAATGTTAATAATTATAAATAATTGTAAATAATTATTAGTAATATTAAATTATTCACTAATTAAAAAAATTTTTGGAAATGTTAATAAGTGTTAATAACTGTAAATAATAGTAATTAATAGTAAATAACTGTAAATAACTATTATTTATGTCTCGATTTCAACATTTTTTAACAGTTCTTTACAATTATTTACTATTATTTACAGTTATTCACAGAAATTGTTTCCATATGGAAAAATGTAATGAAAATTATGAACATATTGATTGATTTCAAACATTTGTTATAAAAGTTATTAAAAAGAAAATATCTTATTTTTCTGTGAGGTTACTGCTTGGCACGACATCAACCGATGATGCTGTCTCAATATTCATTTCATGCTAAGATAGTCATATTAAAATTATAGATTATTCTTTAAGAGCAGGCCGGATTCGCTGTCCTTGTCTAATTGGCATTTTTGTTATTTACTCAAGTATTAATCGGTGTATCTGCAAATTGAAGGTTAAGCGCAATAGATATTATTATTACAAATATTTATGCACAAGAAAAAAAAAATCTGTCGCTTTGTTTTTGAGAAAAGTAAGGAACGCGAAAATATTATAAACATAATCTTTTACTTCGGCGTTCCTTACTTTTCTCAAAAACAAAGCGATAGATTTTTTTTTTCTTGTGCATAAATATTTGTAATAATAATATCTATTGCGCTTAACCTTCAATTTGCAGATACACCGATTAATACTTGAGTAAATAACAAACAACTCAATTGTTACTCGGTCGGTATCAGGTTCTACTCCGGCCTGCTGTTAATAACATATAATTCACAAGAGTTTAAAGGATTGTTACTCAAGTGAAATTCAATTATAAAATAGTAACATTGTTATGAATATTCTCTTGTTTCATAAGTAAAAATACCAATTGATTCCAAATTTTGAAAGTAGGTAAACAGAGTTAGTAAAAAATTATTAATTGGAGTCATTAAAATTAAACATAAATAACAATATCTTATCCAAAGTTTTTAAAGACTATAATTTAAAAATTATTTTCCCATTTTTTAATATTTTATTTCAATTTCAAAATAAACTAATGTGTATTTCTTTTTTCATATTAGTAAAACATTACTAACAATTGAACCAAATTTAATGAAAGAAGACTTACATTACTTATAAGAGAAAAAAGAGAAAAAGTTAATACTCGAGTATGATCATGATCATATTATCAATAATGTTTCTTAAAATTGTATAACTTGAAATATGATAAAATATTAAGTCTTGGAAAATTTAAAGAATAAGATTTCATGTTAGATTTTGAAGATTACTATATAAAGTTTTCATATATTTAGAATAATATATTTTATGAATTGGATTACATCAATCATGTTTATATATCTCAAATAGTTCAATAAAAATTATTTTATATGAATTTAATTATAACTTGATCAATATTACTAACAAATTTGATAACGAGTATGTAAATAAAAATTTCTAATTCATAAAATATATCGGTGAAAGATACATCTGATAGCAAAAATTTTTACATTATTCTATTTTTATGAATTAAAATAAACTTTTTCATAATGTGTCTAAAATCTGTATATAATTTTAAAATTAATAACATTAAATACGTACTTGTAGTTATTTCTATTATATCTTCTACGGTTGATGATCCAGCTTGAGAAATATTTTTTTCCAAATCATGCGTAGCAAGAGATGGATCTTGGTTAGGCACCTCATATTCTAATTTTTTATTTCTTTGGTCACCCTCATCGATAACAAATGAGTCCTCCAATTTATCTAGAATGGCAATAATCATACAGTTAAAACTAAAGTCATTGTAAGACATATGACATTACTGTTAATAAAAGGTTATTTTTATAAAGCCTTTGGTTCTTAATATTTTCATTTCTTTTATTATTTCATCAATGGACTGAGAAAATAAAATCTTCTTTTCATCATCAGTCATTGATAAAAAAACACTTTCTTGTGAGATGTCAAAAACATCAGATAGATTTTTTAAAAATTTGGCTTTCTTTTCATTCATTGATGAATACTTTTGAAATTTGCGAAAGTCAAGATATAATTTCTTCAATGTTTCACAACAATAGTCATTTCTAGATATTTTAATTGAAGATTTATTCCATAAAATTATTACTTCATTAATGACTGATTTTATAGCATCCGCAACTGTTTTTTTTTCCTCTTTGGTCTTATGAAACATAAGTCTAAGGACTTCTGAAATTTTTGGTAAGTGATGAATATTTAATTCACTGACAGTATTACAGCATATAAAAATAAGAGTTTCATGCATTGGTAGAGAACTCATTGTAAGATATAAGTGAAGTTGTTGAACGTCGTCCTAAACAAAATTAAGTTTCAGATAAATTATATTTGCATATCTATTATTTTAGAAATCATTTAATTTATTACAAAACTTTGAGTAACAAAAAAAATAAGATCGAAGCACTAATAAAAAGAAGTATAATATCATATTTAAAATACAAACAAGAAAACTATGCATGCCAAAAAATGTATTTAAGAGGAACACAGTAAATTAATCATAGTGAAACCTGTTTCTCTTTTTAATCCAATAGCTATTGTCTATATATTCTCTCCTTATAAGAAAATTATAGGCAATGTACTTTAAAGGAAACTAAATTGTCAATCGACTATGAATAATTTGCTATTTTCATGAAAATACAAATAATATATAATCAATATTTTTCATAAAATGAGAAGGAGATAATTATGATAATGTTAGTGGAAGGCTTTTATTATTAAAAACAATCTCCATGTAATACTTGCTTGTATGGCCCACACTATATATTCCAACAATGTACTAATCTATAACATCATTAGTTTAAGATATTTTATCACAATTCCATTATGTACGAAATCAATATTTCAAATATAAAAATATTCACAATCCTTAATATATAACAGTGTACCCTTGAGATAAATATTATAAATTTTTTTTTTAAGATTCGAGAAGGGAAATAGTTCTAAGCATCCAAAATTTTAGACTTATAAAGCTTTCTTAAGTTAGCATCCAAAATTATCATTTATAATAAAAATTGATATAAATCAATTGTTCATAAGGAATAAAAACATTTTATTATTACAACTGATCTGAATCAACAATTAAAAGTTATTTAGGCTTCAATGAATAGACCAAACTCAAATGAAGATTATTATACAAACCTCATTCTGTCTTTGTCTCTCTCGTGATAAGAATAAAGGCAGATGATACCACCTTAACTTGAGCTGGGGGTTGCTCCGGAGTGATAAACTTAGGGTGAAATCAGATGGTACGGAAATAAGGATACGGAACGTCACAAAACATCAATTCCGTATCCTTTAATTCCGTCAAAACTGAAACGGAGTAAAGGCGACGTCAAATAAGCAACGTCATATTGATTGTATTGTTATTTACTTTATAAGCTAGGTTATGTATACTGATAGTTAATAATAAAAAATAAAAAATTATTGAAAGGAAGTTAAATAAGTATAGTAAAAACAGTTTTGAAGTAAATATGTCAATGAGTGAAGATGGAGAGTATTCTGGAGTAAGTATTAACAAAAAAACTTTCGTTTTAATTTTAAAAAGTCTATGACGCTTCTGTTATTCCGTCAAATTTTTCTCCCTATAGTCACATGGTGCGGAATATAAGTTCTGTGACGTCGATTAGCAATATTATAATTAAAAAATTATGATGTTAATTAAAATATTTGGTTGTTATAACAAAATATATTTTATTTTTACAAGAAAATAATCTCATTACAATAACATTTTTTTATTATTTCTAACTTTTTTAACATTTTTGTTGTTAATTTGAAATTCGCGGGCACATTTTTAGGTTATTTTTAACAGTTTTTCAGCTAAATTCCGCACCATGTGACTATAGGGAAAAATTTGACGGAATTAAAGGATACGGAATTGATGTTTTGTGACGTTCCGTATCCTTATTTCCGTACCATCTGATTTCACCCTTAGTGTATCGATATATTCTATCTTTGTTTAGCACATTGATTTCATATCTTCTGTCTCTGTGTTACAGAGTTGTGCAATTTTCTAGAGCAACCCCTCTGGGTCTATGAATTCAAGCTTTAATAAAACATTATGGGAACTAAACGTATAGTTTTTATTTTTCTACTTATTCTATAAAAAAATAAGTTATTTTTAAAATTGTGCTAATGCCATTTATCGGTGCTTTATGTGCGCGTATCGCCTTCATTTTCCGAACTAATCATTAATTATCTATTTATTGTTTTTATAAAAAAAAATTTTTCTAACGAACAAAATTATCTATTTGTTAAGAAATAGCCGTGGCAAATAGACCGTGTCGTTTCGTGCACTGAAAAGACATCGGCGCTGTTACAGGCACCTGTCTGTAGTTACGCCAAAATTTAGGCTCGAATTCATAGTCGTAACTTGAGTATTGAGTATCACTTGTAACTTAAGTATCGTTACTTGAGTATTAGCTGTTACTTCAATTGAGTATTGCATCTTTACCGACATTGAGGTAACAGCTGATACTCAAGTAACGATACTTAAGTTCCAAGTGACACTCAATACTCAAGTCACGATTATGAATTCGAGCCTTACAGTCCGTACAATTCGTAGAATCGGTGTCGTGCGAGTTTGAGCCTGTACCATGAAAGTGCTGCAACGTCCTCTTGCGATGTAGGTTAGCACAGTACGTACAGTGCGTAAAATTGGCGCCACTCAAGCGCCGGTCGGCACCATATAGGCTGACAGTACAAGCGTCGCCACAGCCATACCTACGTGGCGAGTAACGTCCGGATGTCTATTTAGTGTGTGTAATGTCGTATCGTCATCTTTTAAAAATGAGTTAGACATCTTTTCAATTCAGACTCTATGCTCTCTTTGCAACGGTCACATTCATAAAGTCTGAATATAAAAGATGTTAAACTCATTTCTAAAAGATGACGACACACACGAAGCAACACGGCCTATTTGTGGCTACTCCCTTTAAAGGGATGTCGGAGCTGCTGCAAGTAATTTTTGGTTTATTTTGTTTATTAATATCTTTTCAATTTAATTATTTGAACAAATATAATGACTTATCTGCACTAGAGCTAGGTTAGGAGAATCATTTTAGTATATTACAGAATCGATTAAGTTTATTATTTATTTATAAGATTAAAATGAAAATTATACATGAAACTCGATAAACCTATTCAAATAACTTTTTATCAATGATCTGATTCATCAATGCAGTGCTCGATGCTCCACTTGTGTACAAATTATTATAAATCATTATAACTTATATTCTAGAGAAAACCCCTGTGAATGTTACTAATTAAATTCTTAGGGTACTAAAGTCGAGATACAGCATTTTCTGTTTAGGTCTTCCAATTAGCATATCTTAATTGTTTTCGGCAAAATTCGATAGCGGCATACATAAGATTCACAGTTTACATAATTCATTGAGTGCATGAATCAAAGTTTTTCATATTAGTAGCTTTAAAATCAAGGCTGTTTTTGAAGTTGGAATTTAGAAGAGTGAAACCATTAAGGAATGACCCCAGTTCACAAATTTGATACCTCATTTTTCACATTAATTAATAACATCTGTATCTCGGATCCAAAAAGGTTTGGGAAGACGTTTGAAAATAGCAAATGAAGGTGTTGATCTCTGCTACTGAATGAATGTTGCAGAGAAGTTAACTGATGCAAGTTTATACCTCAATATCTTGAAATTCGTGAATCCTTGTTGACGGATTTGAAAATTAGCTTTTTTGATCGATTTTAAAAGTGTTATATCTCAGCTCCCGGTGGACGAAAATGGACGTATAAAAAAAGAAAATAAAGGTTATGAGGTCAACTTTTAGATAAAATGTTGATAAAAGGTCCGTCGATAGAATTAAATACTGATAAATGAATTTATGTAAAAAAAATGTAATTTTTCGGAGAATTTTCTTGGGTTTTGGGTTCATGATTTTTTTTTATTAGCTTATTTTATTGACCTAGAAATTTTTTTTAGCTTTTTATATATAAATATTGAAATTTCATCTGAATCTGATGCGGGAAAATAAGTTCTAATGGCCTAAAATAACTTTTTGAAGAAAATATCTCCTAAAAATGGCAAAAAAAGCCATTTTTGATTACAGGCAGGGTTAGGACCCTTTCCTGAGGGTAATTAGCGATTGGGATCTTGTTTTTTTATGACAAATAACTCACCTAAACTTCTGGAGAATGAACTTTTTGAGTTTGGGAAATAAGGACACCCTAATATATATATATATATATATATATATATATATATATATATATATATATATATATATATTCATTAAAAAAAGTTTGTTGTAAAAAGAACTAAAATGAAAATTATTTTTAGTTATTTCTAATAATTGTATTCTTCAATTTATTTACAGTTATTTACGGATATTTGCAGTATCTACATTTAAAAAATGTATAAATGTTGCATATCACAAGAAAATTTACGCATCAAAACTAATTCTCTAATGTAAAGAATAAAAAATTAAATTAATAGAATTTTGAAATTTTGATATGGGAATACTTTTCATAAATAACTTTTTAATAACTTTGAAAAATGATAAATTTTTTTAAATAACTTGTGGTATTGAATGCTAATTAAATTTAGTTTTAACATGAAGATAATTATTCAAGTTGGAAATGTATTTAATGAAATGATATAACTATTTATAAGTTATCACTTAAGGAGGTACCTACTCGAGTCAAATTTTCAATGTGCTGATTTGATTAAAAGTTGCTAGATATCTCCCCTCCCCAAGAATATATGTTTTGTATGGTGATTTTTACATACTTGATAGAATTAGCATCAATATAAAAAAAAAATAATAAATTTTATTTAAAACTAAAAAATTAAAATTAATTAAAGAGCTAAGATCATTATTTTTACTGTCCCAATTATTTACATGCTCTTTTTACGAAATTTGAAAATTTGAGGTTATGGTATGTTTTTGCCACCATTCGCTATATACGATGAAAGTAACTAGATTCGTACATAAATAAATAATTTATTCATTTATATTTCCGTGTAAAAGTAATGAAAGTTTCTGAAAATTATTTTATAAGTTGTTAGTAATATTGTGTTAATCCTCAAAAAATTTTATTTTATTCTGTTTTGTAAATTTTAAAATCAACTACAATATTAACGTTTCCCCATAAGAACCAATGATATATAATTATTCTAATTTCTCATTAACGAGGTAACGAATCTTTATGAAATTTTATATGTGCATTTTAGACATGAAAACAAACAATTTTGCATAGTTTCGACCAAATCTGTTTTGTCATACTGAAACGAAGGTACCTCCTTAATAATAATTTTTTAAACTTTTTATTCATAATTCAGAATAATATTGAATATATGATTATCATTTTAATAGTTTTGATAAATTATTATGTAAATTTTATAAGTATATATTATTTAAGGAAATGTAAAATGGACAGTACACTTGCGCCGATAAATATTAACTATATTTCCATTGTATTTCAAAATTTTGAATGAAGATATGCATTAACATATAATATGTATCATGAAGATTATTCAGTTAAATTTTTAAATAAATCTATTCATTAGTTATTGAGGAATTTGGGTTCTAATATTATTCACTAATATTTTTCTATTTAGAATCAGAAATCTAAATATCTTGAAAACTAATGATTAGAATAATTTGAAAATTTAAATAAATAATCATCATGGTATATACACGGAAAAAGGAAAATACCTGAAAAGAATGTACTAATTTGAGTCAGTACTAGAAAGAATATTACCAGTCGTTTTTTAATTGATACTCAGTATATATTTTAAAACGACCTATATAAGTACATTTTTTAACGCGACTCGTCCCAAGAATTGTGTGGTATAGTACCGAATTTTTCCGTACTACGGGACTAAATTATCTTTTACTAACATAGTACCTATACAATATTTACTGCGGCGCTGTCGAATATGAAACTTCAATACAGCTAATTTATCATAATGTAAAAACCATTAAATTGCATAAAAATTTTTAGCAATCAATAAATATAATATCGATCATATAATATGTAAAAATTTCAAATTACTAATTATTAATTTTAAACTTTAGTTGATTATTATAAACGGGAAAAAGCAGATGAATTTTTTTGCTACAATAAAGAAATTTGTAAGATTAAGCTTGAGTGCGGACAACTCATGAAATCCACCGGGATGCTATACATAAAAAGTTATATACAAACTTACGATGTATAGTATTTCGAGGTTAGGTTTGTCAAGCTTGATCTAACTTTCAATCCAAGTTTATAAAAGAAATAAATTCAAATGACTTTTTATTTTAACAAAAATAATTGTACTAACATAGCTATAGCGCGGATAAGTTAGAATATTTGTTTGATTAATGAATTTAAAAAGATGTCAACAAAATAAAAAAAGCAAAAATCGATTCTAACAGCTCTGACATCCTGTTAAGTTGAAAATTAATTATTAGTAATTTAAAAGGGTTATATATTATAAAAATGATTTTAGAATCATCAATTTTTAATTCTAGTATGGGAAAATCAGTTCTATATATAGCAATTATATTCTCTGCAAAATTTTACCCCTGGATCGGATAGGTGAAATATCAGTCCTAGTACCGAAAAAATAGGTACTACGTAGCGGAAATTCATGCACTCAGTTCGTAATATAGTTATGCCAGCATTAGTAGTTAAAATTTGAAGTATAGTATTGATTAAAATTATACTATTACATTTTTTTTTCAATACTTTATCACAGAAATAATACATACTACGTGTAGTATTGATTTTAATGGTATTTACCTTTTTCCGTGTACTACACTTTGAAAAATTTTCTGGTAACTATACCAGTTTCCCGTAAATAATGACATGTTTTAGCGATGTAAAGTTACATCTTTATGTGACTTTACATCGCTAAGCGTAGGTCCTACTATGATCGCGGTATTTTCCCCGTGCTTGGCAGTGTAATGTTACAGTCAATATCAACATGGCTGTCCGGTAAAAATACATGACATACGTCAACTTTCGCGACAATAGGAACACATTTTAAACACAATAAGAAATATTTTATTCTTATTAATTGATTAAAATAAAGTTATTAAATAATCTTTTTATATTTCATAGTGTCATGAGTATTAAACGTTCAACGTAAATTTTTTATTAAATTATATCGAATGTAGGTTAGAAACGATAGATTATGTAATTCCATCGGTTTTCATGTGTATTTAACACGCTCAGCTAGGGTCCCCATACTTACCATGCTCAGCGATGTAAAGTTCCGAAAAATTTTTTACTGTGTACAAGTTAATACATTCCTTTTGTAGAAATTCAGGAATAGAATGAAAAGACATCAGTTAAATATGACAGTTAATTTTTATATCTTCTTATAGTGAATTATAATCAAACTTTAACAACAAATTCAACATAATAAAATAATTGTACTTTCAATGATCATATTTAATACAAATTTTAGAGTGATATTACAGAATATTATTTTTTTCCGCATTTATAATAAGTGTTTCGCAAATAATAAGTAAATTTTCTTTTGAAATGTTTACTTTTTTAGGGGAAATCTCACTTCTATCTAGACAGTTCATAAATATAAATTTATAATTATAGACATAATAAGAAAAAATTATTCACATTTCATATATTTTCCTATCTTTGTAATTGACTATTAAAAAAATTGGATATCAAATAAATATTTTTTTAAAGTGTATTTCATAAGAATTATGTTCAAACGATATTAAAAAAAATATTTTTGTATCATGTAATGATAATTTTTCAAATGAGGTAATTTGATGTATTTTAAAAATTAATATGTTTCTCTTATTAAAAATATTATTGCTTTAATGAAATGAATTTTAATATATTTAATTGTTAACAATTTTTATATAAATGACAATTCATTTAAATACAAACACGTGTACAAATGAAAATCTAATA
Source organism: Anastatus disparis (assembly GCA_017163975.1). Taxonomy (NCBI): domain Eukaryota; kingdom Metazoa; phylum Arthropoda; class Insecta; order Hymenoptera; family Eupelmidae; genus Anastatus; species Anastatus disparis. The sequence goes on along the minus strand of JAFFSR010000361.1, from coordinate 1,365,270 downwards.
AAGGTAAATATAATTTTAATATATTAAAATGCAATTTTAATATATTTAATTGTTAACAATTTTTATGTAAATGACAAATTATTTAAATACTAACAAGTGTACAAATGAAAATGTAATTAAGGTTAAATATATTTTATTTATAAAAAATTGTTAACAAGTAACTTTTTGAATAATATATTTTCATGGAAACTAATTTAAATACTTTATTCTCTGAATGATAACTGAATAAAATTTTAATTTAATAAATTTAGTCATACAATTATAAATATATAATATTTATATAACTGTTAATCAAATAAAATTATTATTTTTTTAATATATATATTAAAAAAATAATTATTACAATTCATTGTTGTTAAATAAAAATGTTTATTTTAATAATTATAGCGTTGAAATTTATTTTGATGAAAATGTTATTTGATTGACATTTACAGTATTATTTTAACTATATTTGAAAGGTTACTTGTCATCAATGAAAAAATATTTAATTATTTAAATTAACAATTTATTAATATCAAGAATTTTCTAAAAATTATAATATTTATGATATGCAAACCTTACTTGTGATACATACACTTTGAAATATGTCTCATTAAAATTTTATATTAGATGCAAAAAGGATTGTTAAGTAATTGCAAATAGTTATTTTATTATTCTGAAATATTCAAATTTAAAATTAACCAAAAATGTGTATTCTAATCTTATGGTTTTTTAATTTAAATTTCGTATTTCATATGTACAAAATACATTTTTGAAGATATTATTATTAGAAATAAACACAGAATTTTTTTTAAGCATGTTTCACGTAAAAATTTATTTCATAATTCAAATTCATGGTCATATATTAAGGTCTGGAAATTATAGTTGTTACTCAGTTCCCAGTTCTCAGTTTATTTATATCAAATATCGTACTATCTTTGTTTTTCTTATGGAAGTAGATTAAGAAATAGTCACTTGATGAAATAAATTATACGCTTTTTTACTTTAAACACATGTGTACATATATTTTTATATTATGTTTCAACAAATTATTTTTAATTTTATTCAGTACTCAAAATTAACTTAAATTAATTAATTCTTATTTACTTAAAATTAGTCATTTATACATAATAATATAATAAAAGAAAATTCAACCGAGTGACGTTAGGAGCAAAAAACTTCAATAGTATTAATACCTATCAACGTAAAACCCATTAAATTGTGTAACAATTTTCAACAGTTGATAAATATAATGTAAATTATATAATATATATATATATCAATTTTATATTACTAATAATTAATTTAAAACTCAAAAGTAACTATTTTATAATCACGAATTAAATTATTAATTATTAGTAATTTTAAAGGGTTATATATTATGTCAATAATTCTATATTTAATAATTTTTAATTTTAGTAACAGGAAAAACTGCCCAAAGGATATCAATAATTACATTTTCTGCGAAATATTGTCCTTGAATCGAGTAGGTGAAATATCAGTCTTAATTCCAAAAAAAAAACACTAAGCATCGCAAATTTACGCTCTTACTTTATAATATAATAGTACCAACATTGGTCCCTAAAATTCAAGCTATAGTACTACTTGAAATTATATCGCCACTCTTTTTTTAAGTACCTTAGTACATAAATTAGATATACTTGATTTAGAACCTATTTTAACAATACTTTCCTTTCTCCGTACAGTCGTTAGTTCTAGTAAACGTCCAATACCGTTTTCGATTTTTTCGTGATTAAAAAGAATGAATTCCTATTATATTTTTTCATTGATTCTAATGCAATTTAGTAGAACAAATTTCTGATTCATCATGATATAATTTGTATTTAAACAATTTTTATGCACATTGTAACTTTAATTAATCTTTTATATAAAAATATAAAAATTTAATTTAGTACAAAACTAGAATATAAAAATTCATAAGTCGCGGCAATTCCATTTTATTTTAAAATTGGCTAATTTATACATAATAATATAATATATGAAAATTCAACCGAGCGACGTTAGGAGCGAGGTATTTTTTGCTAGTATAAAAATTAAAGGAAACAACCCAATAAATATAAAAAAAAATTAAAAAATACTAAAATAACTAAAATGAAATCAAAGATAAAAAGGATACTGATAAAATGGAACAAATGCGTACAAATGAAGCTACACGTAAGAAAAAAGCTTACATCAAAATGAAAGTAGAACAACCAAATAAATATAAAATAAATTGAAAATATTAAGATATAAAAAATAAAATCAATTGAAAATAGAGATACTAATAAATTGAAAAATTTGCATGAAAAAAAAAATTACGCAAAAAACAGACTTGGTTTAGAAAGGTTATTAATGAACAATATAATGAATATGAGAGAATGGTACAAATTAAAAAACAAAAATTGGAAAATGCCGATATTATTAAGAAAACAAAAGTAAAAAATGATTGTTACCAATTAAAAGAATCACGCACAAGGTGTGAACAAATAGAAATTAATGACAATAAACATCTTAATAATGATACTACAATAAATAAGCCAATAGATGGAAAACGCGAAAACATAAATATGATTCTTATCAATTAAAGACATTATTTATTAAGTGTGAAAGATTGAAAATTGAAGACAATATATATAATGAAAATTACAATAATAATAATTATAATAACAACCATAATATTGAATTGAACAAAGTTATTGATAAAACAATAAAAGGCAAAGTAGAAAAAAATTTAAAAAATTAAATAAAAAAATATTAACTGAAAAAATTAATTCGAAACTGATTGGTTGTATAGCAAATATATATATCGATGAAAATCTTACATCTGAAAATAACATTGGTTTCATGACAAATACATGTGTTTATTGTGATGCGAAACATTTTGCTTTCGAATATACTAAAAGTAACGATTTCTTCAATTGTTGTCATAAAGTTAAAGTAGAAATGTTAGAAAATCCTCCTTACCTAGAACAATGAAAGTTTTCAGCAACTGAATTAATGGAAGAAATTATTGATTTTCGACGAAATGTTAGGTTGTACAATGATACTTAAGCATTCGCAAATTTTGGTGCCAATTTTGATACATTTCGAGTAAAGAACCACAAGTTATTAGAATATGTGGACAAATTTACCATTATGTATATGCGTTACATCCTAATAAAGATGAAGCACGTAAATATGGACAATTATATATTTTAGATAATGAAATTGCAACGATTAAACGGAATAAGTTTAATATAAATTTAACATTATTATAACATTTAGATGTCTTGATAAGAGACATTAACCCTTATGCTGAAGCCTATAAAATGATGCCTAAAGTAGAAGAAGGAGAACTACAACGATGTGCAACAATCTATTGTCCTCCAAGGACTGTGACTATGTCTACTGTCCGCAATAATAATTTGGATTAAAATAGATATAATCTAGCTACCTGTAATGAAGTTGAAATAGTATATGTTAAAAAAGACGATCTTCCTCCTATTGAATGTGATATTGTCATTTACTCTAAGTATGATAAACTAATTAGTATACCAATCATTAGCAAACATACAGATCCTATGACATATCCGCTTATTCATCCTAATGTTCGTTTTGGATGGATGCCAAATATAAAAAGTAAATTTTGAAAATCTAATATTTTAAATTTGAAATTTAATAATTATAGATTTAGTGTTAGAAATGAATTTAATCCATTCCTTAATTTGGGAAAATTATCTCGACAGTTCATTGTTGATGTGTTTAAAAGTTGAAACCTTCGGATTATATTTCATACGAAAAAATCAAAACGTATTAAGAAGTGATTGTTACAAAGGTGTTATGGACTATTTACAACAAAAAAGAATTAGATAATTCAAAAATTGGAAAAATAGTAATATTACCGTCAAACTTTACAGGAGGTCCACGAATTTTTAAACAAAATTACATTGACTCAATGACACTTGTAAATTATCATAGTAAACCTGACCTTTTTGTAACTATGACCTGTAACCCACATTGGAAAGAAATAACTGAAAACTTGGAAATTTATGAAAATCTAATAGATAGACCAGATATTATAACAAAAGTATTTTATCAAAAAGTAGAAGAATTTAAAAATTTAGTAATAAAAAAGGGAATATTAGGAAAATGTATTGCATATAGTTATGTAATTGAATTTCAAAAACGAGAATTACCGCATATGCATATGTTAGTAACAACTTACTCTTGGATAAAAATGATAAATTTGATATTCCCGAAAAAGTTGATAAAATAATAAGTGCAAAAATCCCAAATAGAGATATTTATCCAAAATTATTTAGTATTATTAAACAATTTATGATACGCGGTCCCTACGGTATGCAAAATATAAATTTTTCGTGTATGGATAAAGATACAAAACAATGTACAGAAAATTTTCCAAAAAAATTTAATAATACAACAACATTTAAATCCAATGGATATTCACTATACTAACGTAAAAATGATGGCGTCAAAATAATTCTAAAAAATAAATTTACAGAAAGAATTGCAGATAATGGATTTGTTGTTCCTTATAATTCTTACTTATTATTGAAATTCAATGCACATATAAACGTAGAAGTTTGTTTCACTGTACAATGCATTAAATATTCATTCAAGTACTGTTATAAAGGTCATGATTATGCATACATTAAAATACATCAAGTAAATGTGGATTTTCAATTAGAAAATAAAGACACTTTCAAAATGACAATCGTGAAAATGTTGAAGATGAATATGACGAAACCCAAGAATACATTAATACAGGATATTCATGTCGACCTCAAGCAATGCTCAGATTATGAGAATACATGTTATTCCACATACTATAAAACGTTTAAGCGTTCATGAAGAAAATCAACAAAACGTATTTTTTAAAGATGGAAAAGAAGAAATGATCAAGCAAAAAAATGTGGGAACAACATTAAAAGCATATTTAGAATTGAATAGAGAAGATTTTGAAGCACGAAATAACTTGTATTCAGAAATACCAAATTTTTATACATTCGATGAAAAACTAAAAAAGTGAAATAAAAGAAAAAAGAAAGAAAACCAATACTTAGTAGGATGTACTTAGTAAGTCTGAAAGCTAGAGAACGTTATTTCATAAGGCTATTACTATTACATGTTAAAGGAGCCACATCTTTTGAAGCTTTGCGTACTGTTGATGATGTGATGTACAATTCGTTTTATGAGTCAGCTAAGGCAAAACAATCAATTAATGAAGATAAAGAATGGGATAGATGTTTGGAAGAAGCATCTTCAACCGAATCCCTTTATATTCTCTATGAATTATTCACCTTCATTTGCGTTTTTCATAATCCTATAGATGCACGAGATTTATATGAAAAATATAAAGATAAGTTATACTATCCTAAATACAAAAGAAATATAGATGAAAATCTTGCATTGAATGTTATTAAAAATAATTTACAAGTCAATGGATTTTCTTTGATCGATTTTAATTTACCTAACATAATCACATTTATAGAATAAGATAATAATCAAACAATTTTAAATCAAAATAATAATATTCTTAACCTTTTAAGGACGGGACTGGTCGATATTTCGACCACTCAAGTATCATGATATTTTTGAGTGGTTTTGAGGATAATATTATATTAAAACACTCAAAAATATTATGATACTTGAGTGGTCGAATTATCGTCCAGTCCCGTCCTTAAAAGGTTAATTAATTAGAAATGAAAATAAATTCTTTAAATAATTAACAAAGGCGAATATTCAACTCTACTATAAAAAGTTTAAACAACCAAAGTAAAGAAAAATATATTTTTATAGATGGACTAGGTGAAAGTGGGAAAAGTTATTTACTTAACGTTTTAATAGTTTATTTTAAATATCATAATATACATTATTTATGTGTAGCTTAGACAGCTATAGCAGCGAATTGATTAATCGATGGAAAAACCGTGCATATAACATTTAAACTACTGTTAAATAACAGATTGTACAACTTGTAATGTTGAGCCTAATTCTGCAGAAGGCAAACAATTAAAGGGAACACAAATAATTATTTGGGATAAAATATCCATGACTTCAAAATTTCATTTTGAAGCAGTTGATCGTCTTTTTCAAGATTTATGCGATGTGAACCCACCCTTCGGTGGTAAAACTGTAATTGTATCAGGAGATTTCGGGCAAACATTACCAATTGTACGACATGGAAGCCGTATGAACATTATTTAAAATTCAGTTAAATTTAGTTTATTATGGCAGAATTTAGAGCCCAAAATATAAAGCCAAAGTAAATATAAGAATCAAAAAAATATTCGGTTAAAAAAAATATAAAGACCAAGAAAATATAATGATAAAAAAATATTAGACCCAAAAAAATGTTTCCAAAAAATATTGGGCTCAAAAAAATATAGAGCCAAGAATACATAAGAATCAAAAAAATATAAGATTCAAAAAAATATTGGGTTCAAAAAATAAGAGTCTTAAAATATAAGAGTCAAAAGAATATAGAGCTCAAGTAAAATGAGAATAAAAAAAATATTGGGATCAAAAAAATAAAAGAATCAGACAAATATCGAGCCCAAAAAATATAGAGACCAAGAAAATATGGAAGCCAAGAAATGAGAGGCCGAAAAAAATGAGGCCCAAAGAAAATAGCACTCAAAAAAATGTGGAGTCTAAATAAAATATAGGACTCAAAAAAATTATAACACACATGAAAATATAAATTTCAAAAAAATATTGGGCCCAAAAAAATATAGAGCCTGTGAATATGTAAGAATCGAAAAAATATTTGGCCCAAAAAAAATTAGAACTCAAGACAATATAAGCTCCAAAGAAAATAGGACTAAAAAAGTGGGGCCCGAAAATTATAAGGCCCAGAAAAATATAGAGCTAGATAAAATATAGGACTGAAAAAATCATAGAACCCAAGAAAATATTAATTAGAAGAAAAAAATTGGGCCCAAAAATATAGAACACAAGAATATATAAAAATTGAATAAATATTGGGCACAAAAAAATGTTGGGCCCAAAAAAGTATAGAGCCCAAGAATACATAAGAATCGAAAAAATATTGGACCCAAAAAAGTATAGAGCCTAAGAAAATATGAGGCCCAAAAAAATATGAGGCCCGAAGAAAATAGGACTCAAAATAATGTAGGGCATGGAAAATATAAGGCCCGGAAAATAGAGCTAAATGAAATATAGGACCAAAAAAAATTATAAAACCTCAGAAAATATTAATTTCGAAAAATATTGGGCCCAAAAAATTATTAGGTCTGAAAAAATATAGAGCCCAATAATATATGAAAATCGAAAAAATATTAGGCCCAAAAAATATAGAGCCCAAGAAAATAGAAAGCCCAAAAATAATATAAAGCCCAAAAAAATATAAGACCCAAAAAAATATAAAGCTCAAAATATATAGAGACCAAAAAAATATTGGGCCCAAAGAAAAATAGGGCCCAAGAAAATATGAGGCCCAAAAAAATATAAAGCCCTAAAAAATATAGAGACCAAAAAAATATTGGGCCCAAAAAAATATAAGATTCAAAAAAATATTGGGCTCAAAAAAATATTGGGCCCAAAAAAAATAGAGCCCAAGAATATATAAAAATAGAAAAAATTTAAGACCCAGAAAATATAAAGCCCAAAAAAATATAGTGACCAAAAAAATATATAGGGCTAATTATATAGGGCCTAATTAAAAATTGCCACTCTTATTACCAAAAGATTAAACACATTTAACAAATGCGAAGAACCGGAGAAATGGAAAAAAAAGTGGTTTTACTTTAATATAATATAGGATTTTTGTTTTATTAATTGATCTTACCTTTCTATTTTCTTATCAAAATAGATGTATGTATATATTATTACTTAAACAATTATTTACGAATAAGCAGCAGAAGAAAAATACCAATCTTGCCTTCTCCTTTGTAAAGTTAGTAGACTCGCCGACTTTACAACTCAGCAATGTCCAGAGGGTTCGTTAAATTTATGTTACATAAAATATCTTTTAATTATTTTATATATTTGACATAACATATTAGCATGCAAATTGACACTTAATATACGACCCACATAAAATTGACATAAGATGGTTTGTGAAATAAACTGTCTTTTTTGTTTGAGTTGGTCACGTATCTGACATATTTTGTAAGTTACTCTCGTTTCTTTTCGGTTTGATACAAAGTTTCGTTGTGGATTAAATAAAAAAACGATCTGAATATTTAAATATTGAAAATTTATTTTAATCATAATTAAGTGAAAATCTCATAAATAAAATATCTAAATTTAATTTGAAAGAAAATGAAACATAAAAATAATTGAAGCGAATTTCATCAGAAAAGAAACCTATCAATTATAAAAAAAAAAGAAGAAGAACCACTCTCGATTTTCTTTAGCTTTTTTTTCAATGGTTATATCTATCCCTTCTTGTTAAAATAGGTCATGTGCAATTTTGTTTTATCAGGTATAACCTAAAACAGACAAGATAGCCCTAATCCCTGGTGTACGATAACCCGTGCTTCACCAGGCATGAAATGCACGTGGTCTCCACAGGATAAGAGCAGCTTTTCAGCACCCTTTTACACCCATCACCATCAGGCTTTTGTGCAATGCGCAGCAACTTCAACACTTGGGCTTTTCGGCCAAAAGCCTAGTCTTTCCCCTGATTAATAAAAAAATATATTTTTATTTGTTAAATTGGTTAGTACACTATTGATGTTATCACACTGACATAAAGAATTATTAAAAGTAGTCCTGGAAAGATCTAACATACGCAGGATTACTGATGAGAGCAAAAAAAAAACAAGTTTGAGTTCACTCGGGAAATGATTTTAAAGGTATTTATTTTTATCTTTGACTTAACACTTGCTCTATTTATTGCAATTAAATAATAAATATATATATATATATATATATATATATATATATATATATATATATATATATATATATATTGTAACGGGGAATATATTCAAATCAATAAATTAAATATATTTGTGGGTATCACATGTACTTTCTTTAAGTACACGTGCACTTACCGTTAAATAACTGACTTTCGGTTTATAGTCGATCAGCCTAATTCAATAACGCTGATGTACTTCGTCTATCTATTTCTGACGAGAAAAATCAATTTAACAATATTCAATACTATTGCAGAACTTCGCTTAGAAGTTCTGCCTCCCGGACGTCTGGTACGACAAAACCCACGGCGTGTACCCGAGAACTCTATTAAATACCGTTGATCAAGAAAGAGTGTACTACGTTCAACATATACATATAAATACAAGACACGATCTTAATTGGCAATAAATAATGTTAGGCAATCATCAAGAATTACTTTGATTTTACTTTACTTTATTCAAATCATTAACTAAATTTAATACAATGAAATAAAATTATAATAATATTAATTCGAAAGTAAAATTTGATAAATTTAATAAAGAGAAACAATTGTTAATCTAAGCTAGCCTATACTACATAACACGGGCGCACAGGACGGTCTTTTTTCATTTCGCAGGTAACGCACATACATATTAAACGTGATCGCACTAGTCTGCAGACTTACATTTTTCGCTAACCGGTGTGTATAGAGCCTTCCCGCAGTTGCCTTCACGTGATGAACAATTCGGAGTATGGACCAAAGCGGCACCGTAGATATGCGGTGCAGCCTGCCGTCCTTATCGATCTTACTGAAAGGCCAAACAAACTCTCGTTTGACGCTGCAGTGGAAACACTTAATCCTGGCTCTCAAGAAAATGATAACAATAAAGAATCGGCACTTCTCACAAGTGATTACCCCGTACTTGAAAGACAATTAACACGATTTACAAGTGTATTAAGTTCCTTGACAAATCTCAACAGAGGAAAAATAGCCGACGCTTGAGCACAAACGACTTGTTAAGATGGCAGCCTAACTCTGTTAACCCGACCCGTTCGCTTTCCTCTCTTGCTTGAATCTACCCGTCATGCATTGCGCGCGCTTCTTTCTACACTCATCCATCCAAGCCGCTGGCACAGACTCCCTCTGTCTCACTCTTATACTCGCACATCAAGCATCGAAACATACGTTGTTTTGTGCGACTTACAACGAGGACAGATATATGCGCATACTATCACACAGTATACGCGTAATCTGCTACCCTTATTACAATATATATATATAGAGCGAGGAAATTAAAAAAACGCTCAAAAAAAAACAAAATAAAAAAAATTACGTGTCTTTCTTAATTTAAACAGAGAAAAAGCAAAAAAAAAACAATTAATTTGAGTCTAATAGTTGTCTAATAGATGGCAGCCTAACTCTGTTAACCCGACCCGTTCGCTTTCCTCTCTTGCTTGAATCTACCCGTCACCCATTGCGCGCGCTTCTTTCTACACTCATCCATCCAAGCCGCTGGCACAGACTCTCTCTGTCTCACTCTTATACTCGCACATCAAGCATCGAAACATACGTTGTTTTGGGCGACTTACAACGAGGACAGATATATGCGCATATTATCACACAGTATACGCGTAATTTGCTATCCTCATTACACTCCTTCCCCAGACGCTGGAAGATTGTGTATGAGAGCTCTGCCACATCTGGGTGCACTGAAAAATATAATGGGTATGTACCACAAGAAAGTCTCTCTGTGATATCCCACCTGAATTCTTCTTATTTCAAAAAGAAACATTTGAATCTATAAATCACCTTATCTATTCCGCTACACTTAAGATCATATTGACCGTCACGGTTAGGCAACTTATTATCAACGAAAGAAGATACCTGCATATTATCTCTTTCAATACTTTGATGATGACAGTAAACTTATACCTATCATCGGTGTAGTTTATTATCAGACTTCATATTTGGAAGAAGTTGTAAAACCACTGTTATCCCATAATTGCGGTTGTGACAGTTTTAACCAGTGGCAACCACTTTATTTCTCTGGTTGCTACACTGTTGAAGTTGAGTGAGGCATTAAGAAGATCGAGCAGTAGATCCTCTTGAGTTACCTTTGACTTACCACGAACGCGCTTATACGTACCATTTTCACCCAATCGCTGTGAAACGCATACTAACCTCGCATTCGCTCGTCTCACCACCAAAGCTGTCCTACACAGCTTATCACGTTTTCTACACACGTATATCGACCTAAAACTACACTTTATACCACACGCAGGTGGTGCACTATCGCTGAAGTGGTGAGGTTGGCCATTCGCAGATGGCCCGCCTCAATTCTTCACTCTTCCTACTTCAACATCTTGATCCATCGGCGGTTGATTCTCATCCTTGATGCTGTCTGGATCATTGTCTAACTTAAGTTTTTGGCAGATCAAATAAATGTTTTTGCAAATGGAGTGCTAAAAATATGTAACTATCACTCTTATGTAGATTCTTCTTCTACTTAAGCGACCAACTACAGTCCCATTATGACACTCCATGAACATCCCTTTCGTTTGTTCCTGAGAGATGACGAGCTTCCACGTCTCGTCATCCAGATCCAGGATAATATCGACTTCTTCGTCCGGGCTATACATAAAGAATCGACAATTATGTACTTTAGTAAACCAATTTAGACACCATTGTTCCTTAGTTGGATTCACAGTATGAAGAGTCAAAAATTCAACTTCTTTGATCCCTTTATCTTTGTACATTAGAAAGAGAGTGACTGATATACTTTTCAGTACTCTTTTATGGTGTTCAACCGTACACAAGTAGTCTTGTACTTTCAAAACTATTTCCCATAATCTGCTATTTATTTTATACAGATAGCAAAACCATTTCAAATTGCTATAATCACCTTTCTTGACCTGGCATCCATCCATATATAGTCTGACTTTGTTAATTACCCATTTTACGACTCCAACTCCACGAGTGTTGTATGAGTCAATTAACATGCCGCAATTTGCAATAAAACCTCCCAACCATAATCGAGTTTCAGTTTCGATGATGCCTATGCTTTTTCCAATCTCAGCAAAGGCTGAATTTTGCTTTACTGCAACACACTTCAATGATTTACCAACGTTGATAGGCTCAATTCTGTCTGAGCCTGTCCATGGTACATCTGATCCTTTAAAGGCCTTAGAAGAGTCACTGGGAGCAGTTACGGCCTTCTTCACTTGCTCCCAATGGCGTTTTCCGAACATTTCGGACATTCGCTCCTAATGTAATGGATTACCACAATCATAACAAACTATACCATCCTCATTGTGGCGAGGACTTGATTCTGTTCTTCCATACTGGCCCTTTCTTGGACTACAAGACTTTTGTCTCTCAGAACCTGAACCATTATCATTAGGATAATCGTGATCCTCATCACCAGTTCTTCTTGACATCCGATGATTTGCAGGACTCGACTTGGATTTCTTTTTCTTTGGTGTTGTATATCGATAAGCTTTTCCAATCAATCTCTTTTCAAATTGAGCTAGCTTTTCTTCCAAAATTTTGGTAACTGTAGACACCATATCTTCAGCTTTAGACACACTGGTGTCCACACTAGATATCTTGGGCGGAATCTTCTTTTGATTCGCCAGTGGGTGGTAAGCTGTTTCTGGTAATAGTGCTTTGCCAGGTGATGGTGGAGGTTTATAGACTTTCTCAGCTTCTAAAGTCAACTCCGCTTCAACAGCAAGCTCTAATAAAGCATCAATGCTATTGAATTCGTCTCTGTGTAGGAGTCTTTACAGCTCCGGCCTCAAGTTACGATGTAATAAATCTAACTGTTGATTGAGGTCCGGTTGTGGTTTCTGTCTTCGCATTATTGCTATAAGACACGTTAAGTAGTCACGCACTGGCTTATCATTACCCTGCGTGCGTGCATTCGCTTCTGCTATAAGCCTCTGTTGGAAACGACGGTTGGTACCATACCATCGTCTCGCAGCTTCACAGAATTCGGGCCAACTATGCCATTGGTCCCGATTAATGCGATACCAAGTAGCTGCAACACCTGTCAATAATTCAGAGAGCGAATACAACAAATCACTCTCCGACAGATTAGCAAGGACCCGACACTCCTCGACTCGCGTCAAAAAGAGGTCAATACTTTGGTCCTTTTTACCAGAAAATCGTATTTCCCATTGACGTACGACTCTACCTACATCTCTTGGTTGACCACCATGACTCACTGAGACCTGAGTCGGTGAGCTACCCCTTCCCCAGGCTGTGCCGAGATCTCCAAATGGTGGCAACCAAGATGTCTCAGATACATCTGAACTGTTAGCACGAGGTGCACCACCTTTTGACGTGATGACCCTCGCATTGGCCGTTGTTTGGTAAAAATTTACCTGTCTATCATCAGGCCGTTGTTGACCTGATTCAACATTACTATGTTGGGTCCTTTCGCCGCAAACTGATAGACCACCATCTATTCTTGTACTCGACGGTAACCTATTCTCAGTTGGAATCACACTTGTTTGATTTGACAAGCATGACTACCTCCAATCTGAGAGATCGCGAACTCTCTTAGATAGATTTCCTATTTGCTGCTGTATCTGTTGCAATGCTTTTAACGTCTTGCTATACAACAGATACTCTTCATTAGTCATATTCTTATGACTTTGTGGCAAATCCTGTAGTGCGTGAGCGTCAATTTCGTGTCTTGGAATTTCTTGGATTTCATTCTCTTTATCCGTCGATTTATGTTGTCTCGTCTGCTCACTTTGCGAAGCAACACTACTGTTATTGGCTAGGGCGCCTTCTGTTCTCTCGCTTCCATTAGCTGATAACTGTGTCACCTCACAATTTCCTACCTGTAATTGGGGCAACTCAGCCAGTGGATGAGGGTGCGAGGTGTAATTGCTTGCGGTCTGCAGACTCTTTGTTATCTCCGCCGTCTTTGTCCCAATAAAAGACTGACGAAGATCAATCCTAGTCTGTCTGATTGCATTTTCGTTAGACAGATCTGATTGCATAAAGTCAGCTGCCGTATATTCACCAAGCAGTCAGACTCTTAGCCTCTCAGCTTAAGCGAACCTGGAGCCAGAGGTTCGCATTTGTAAGCTGTACAAGGCTTCAGTCAGTTCTTGACCGTTTAACGGCATGTCGGAGCTGCAGCAATCGAGTTTCGCTTTTTTTATTTTATCAATATCTTTTTAAATTCTTAAATTAAACAAATATAATGACTTGTCCGCACTAAAGCTATATTTATACAATAATTTTTGTTAAAATAAAAAATCATTTGGACTTGTTATTTTTTTATGAGCTTGGATTGGAAATTAGATATCAAACTCAATAAACCTAACCTTAAAATACGACATATTAAAAGTTTTTATTATAACTTTGTATGTATAATATTTTGGTGGTTTTCTTGAGTTGTCCGCACTAGAGTTTAATCTTACAAATTTTTTCTTTGTAGCAAAGAAACTCGATTAAACGCATCGTTTATTTATAAGTTAAGATTGGAAATATTATTAGAAGGCGGACAGCTTCGTCATGCTCTTAAACATATCAGCCAGTCATCAAGCAACTCAGTCGATGCTGTATCTCTTCTTGACTGATTGCTTGCCATCTTCGCTCTTGAAGCAAATCTATCACCTCAAATAGAAGTACTTGAATGTGCCACTCAGAAAATATTAATTGCTTATACAGCCGCAAAAAAAATTCTAAATATACATGTGTACAATGTATATATAGGTGTGTAGTGTACCTAACTACTATAGCACACGCAAGAACCTCTTTACGCAAGCTACAAATAGATTATTCTTATTTGACTCAATCTTAATATATTGAGCCAACCTTCTCCCTTTAATAACAATAAAATTATTTTTAACAAAAAAACAATTAAATTTCCCTTAAAAGCAAGAAAAACTCTATAATTTCCTCTTGGTGTCAATACTTCTAATTACTGACTGGCTAAAAAAAATTGAAACCTTCAACCAGTAAGCTATTGCAAAAACTGCAACCTCAGTTTTGCAAAAACACACCAAAAAAAATCAACTATCAAATCCAATTCTAAAAAAAATAAATAATTTTCATTAATAAAAGAATAGCTTCAAAATTTGTATTTCTCTCATACGAGAAATAATTTTCTTTTTACAATAGAGAAAACTGACACCAAAGGCAAGGCCACAATTCGAAAAAAACCAATTCAAACTTAGTCTTTTAAAACTCTTTGCTGCTTGCGGATGACTTTTACATTTATACTGTAGCCTGTGAGTAACCTGCATTACCGTTGCTCACAAGCGCGCCCTATGTTCGACAAGACTTCTCTTTTTTTTCCTATCTTGTCGAACTCTCGTACAATCTATGAGACCGTCGTTTTTCTACAAACTTTTAGCAAATCTTTCTCTATAAACAAAACTATCTTTTCATTTTTTCATAAGGAAAACCGAGAAAATTTCCTTAAAAAAATTACCGCATGAATTTCCTCCTCTACTCTGAGAAACTAAAGAAAAACACGCTCTAAGAAACCAACGCGTAATGTCTACTCCTACTAGATTTAACTTAATGCTTCAGGCGTCTTACTACAGTAAGCCCCGCTCAAGGCTTTACATATGCTTCTCTAAATTATTAAGTGGACGCCATTTAATAATGCGCGCCACTAGAGAGCCACCTATATTACTTTATCGTGTCCCTTTTATTATCACGTTGCGCGCCACGCAACAATTTGCGCCATCAAAACCACGTTAAACTTTAACCTTCCTGAGTCAATTTGTTGGCGCCATGTACTACGTGCGCCATGCAACAACGATATACACTCTTCTATCAACTTATGTGAGTTGATTCGTTGGGCGCCATGTAACGGGGAATATATTCAAATAAATATATTAAATATATTTGTGGGTATCACATGTACTTTCTTTAAGTACACGCGCACTTACCGTTAAATAACTGACTTTCGGTTTATAGTCGATCAGCCTAATTCAATAACGCTGATGTACTTCGTCTATCTATTTCTGACGAGAAAAATCAATTTAACAATATTCAATACTATTGCAGAACTTCGCTTAGAAGTTCTGCCTCCCGGACGTCTGGTACGACAAAACCCACGGCGTGTACCCGAGAACTCTATTAAATACCGTTGATCAAGAAAGAGTGTACTACGTTCAACATATACATATAAATACAAGACACGATCTTAATTGGCAATAAATAATGTTAGGCAATCATCAAGAATTACTTTGATTTTACTTTACTTTATTCAAATCATTAACTAAATTTAATACAATGAAATAAAATTATAATAATATTAATTCGAAAGTAAAATTTGATAAATTTAATAAAGAGAAACAATTGTTAATCTAAGCTAGCCTATACTACATAACACGGGCGCACAGGACGGTCTTTTTCATTTCGCAGGTAACGCACATACATATTAAACGTGATCGCACTAGTCTGCAGACTTACATTTTTCGCTAACCGGTGTGTATAGAGCCTTCCCGCAGTTGCCTTCACGTGATGAACAATTCGGAGTATGGACCAAAGCGGCACCGTAGATATGCGGTGCAGCCTGCCGTCCTTATCGATCTTACTGAAAGGCCAAACAAACTCTCGTTTGACGCTGCAGTGGAAACACTTAATCCTGGCTCTTAAGAAAATGATAACAATAAAGAATCGGCACTTCTCACAAGTGATTACCCCGTACTTGAAAGACAATTAACACGATTTACAAGTGTATTAAGTTCCTTGACAAATCTCAACAGAGGAAAAATAGCCGACGCTTGAGCACAAACGACTTGTTAAGATGGCAGCCTAACTCTGTTAACCCGACCCGTTCGCTTTCCTCTCTTGCTTGAATCTACCCGTCATGCATTGCGCGCGCTTCTTTCTACACTCATCCATTCAAGCCGCTGGCACAGACTCCCTCTGTCTCACTCTTATACTCGCACATCAAGCATTGAAACATACGTTGTTTTGTGCGACTTACAACGAGGACAGATATATGCGCATACTATCACACAGTATACGCGTAATCTGCTACCCTTATTACAATATATATATATAGAGCGAGGAAATTAAAAAAACGCTCAAAAAAAAACAAAATAAAAAAAATTACGTGTCTTTCTTAATTTAAACAGAGAAAAAGCAAAAAAAAAACAATTAATTTGAGTCTAATAGTTGTAAAATCCAAAACGGTACGAGAGAGAATGATCCCGAGTTTCTCTTGCTGCGTGAGATCGAGCTTACTGATCCTCTCTTACTTTATTGGTTATCTAAATAATCTACTTCATCTAGGCTGTATAGTAGATATGCGTGGAGACCTCTTTGTATCCATTCCCAGCTTACATGGATACCCCCATCTACAGACTGCATTAGATAATAAATGTATTACTTAAATAGGGAATTACCCTCAAGATGCAAACTTATTTATGAAAAGTATTTATTTTATGAAAAAAAATATTAAATCATAGAATTACTATATTTTCTTCTTAAAATTTATCATTTAATTCAATTAATTCCGTTCTAAAGTCTTTGCTAGTTATTAGATGCTTTAAAAGCCTCGTTTACACTAGGAATCCAAACTTAGTTTAATTTAGATATTTTTAATAATTACTTCATCTGTTAGTTGATTTTAAATCTTAAAATTATCTAATAATGAGAAGAAATGCTTATCTTGAATTATTTTTTTAATAACCCCGTTATTAGTTAAGTTAAACGATCAAGAAAATCATTGAATTAATGTTATACTTAAGTGTAACATCGCACCGACGCGTTAGCATCGCGTCTCTTTGCCTCTCTCTCTTACCAATAGTGAGAGACAAGGAGCACTGCGCTTTTCTCTTGGTCCCTCGGTGAATGAGATTCAAACACGCGAACCAAGCTACGGCGGGCTTTCCATTCAAATTTGAATTAATGTTTCATTTTAAAAAAGTTAATAATTTAGTGAAAATTTTTTCATAGAAAATTCTCCAATCTATTTCTATGTGTTCTCGAATAAAAAATAAATTTTTCTGATTATTATTTTTTTTTATCTTAAAAATACCTTAGACCCGATCTACTTTATCGACTAATCCTTCATATTAACTTAACCAAAATTTTCCCTTCATTTTAATAATAAAAATACAATTCGCACTCGTTGCATACTGTATTATTATCACGTATGTGTATGTTCTTATGTGTGTTGTAGGTTTGTCGATGTCCATAACTATATTTCTATAGCAGTAAAGAAGTTTATGTTGGTTAATTGCGTATAAATTTGTGTGTGTGTGTGTGTGTGTGTGTGTGTGTGTGTGTGTGTGTCTGTGTGTATGTGTGTCTGTGTGTTTGTGTGTGTGTGTGTGTGTGTGTGTGTGCATTTATGTGTGTATGTATTATGTAAGTGTGTGTATTTTTATGTATTATGTAAGTGTGTGTAAGTTTGTGGTGTGTATGGTATGTATGTCTATGTCTGTGCGTGTATATGTATGCGTATGTATGGTGTGTATGTGTATTAGTGAAATGTTAACGTCAGTTAAAAAGATTGTTATATTGTATTCGTGCTGCTGTGTATGTTTTAGTGTGCGTATTGGTTGATTTGTCTGTGTCTATAACTAAATTTGTTGATAAAAGTGGCTATATGTCGTGTGCCTGTACGATTTGGTTTTAGTGAAAATGTTCGTGTCAGCTAAAAAGTGAGTCGTATTTTATTGTTGTCAGTATGTGTATGTTTTTTGTGTGTTGGTGGATTTATCGGTGTCCGTAAGTATATGTTCATTGCAGTGAAAAAGTTTATGTTGGCAAATTGCGTAAAAGTTTGTATGTGTGTGTAATAAAAAATATACATATATATTGTGACTTCGCGTAATTTAAATAAAGAAATTGAGCGTAAAATTAGAATAGTAAAAAAACGTGAGAAAAAATAAGAGTATAAAAAGAATAAAACAAAAGTCATTTAAAAACGAACTTATTCTCTCTCGAAGTTTAACTATTATGAAACAAGTGATAAGTGTATCCCTTTCTATTTTGCGCGTTGGTACGGTGTAGCTATTACCAGCTAAGTTGACGTGCAAGGTAGAGATTGATCCAGTATATGTGCGCGCTTGTATGTATGCCGCTATACACCCATAAGGTAAAGTAATCCCAGCACACATGCAAGCACTCCTGTATTATAATATGTAAATGTATAAGAGATTTCTCTCCTCTTTAGACAATACACGGGATTTGAGGAGGAAAGATTCAGCGTGCGAAACGTCGTATGGAGACGCTGGACTCGCGCAGGACACAAGCTAAAATTAGCGCGATATTCCCCCCACAGTACGAATACTGTTAAAAGAAGGAAGATAGCGGCGACGACGGCTCAAGCGAGAGCGATCTAGTCGTCGTGAGAGATTTCGTACGGCACTCTTTGGCCGATCATCGAACAATAAAGTTACTTTTAAAAATAAATTCAGAGTTAATATTATCATTCATTTCGTTTGTTTTAACAGGTCCGCGAGGAGTTGGATAACCACCAACTCTGTACCAGTTGTTAAAACAACAAGAAAATTCATTAAATACAATTCATTTTAATTTAATATCACTTGTAGCTTTTCTGTTGTGTACGTTAAAAAATTTATTCAATTTATCAATTATTTAAACTAACAATAATTTATACATAACAGTGTTACAATTTGCCAAATTTCAAAGTGTTTGAATCAATTAAATTCAATTGTCATTCTTTTAATAAGGCCATCGGCTTTAAAGATCATCGGCTTATAAGAGGAACTTAGAACCTTAATACAAATATACAAGCAAAGAGACCCCGGACTAGTCGCAGCATGAGGTTTGCGCTAAGATCGGGTCTGGCTTAAATACCTTTCTTACTTATCCTTTTTCCTTACATATGAGCACTTTGTGCTAACTTTTCAGGGTTAGGGTGATAGGAGAGGTTATAATATATATATTTTATTAATGGTTTTATTTCTGTTTTCTGAAACACTTATAGTTTGCTTTAATTTTTTTTTATATTTATACATTCACCTATAATTTTGCAGATCATTATCGACAGAAATATACATTTTCGAAAATAAATGTAAAATAAATTAATATGAGAACAATTATTATAAATCATTATTTAATACAAGTTTTTTAAGTACTAACACATAACAAAATTTCATATTAAATGTAATATTTCATATTTATACATATAATATGATTCAATAAAAGGAAACTTATTTTATATACATATAGATAGTATCATTTTATTAGTGATCAACAAATGATTGTCTAATTTAGTACAACGAACAACATATTTATAATATTAATTTTTAAAGTTCAAAAAAAAATTAAATACATATTTTATATTGAAATACTATTATCAAGAAAATCAGCAAATTTATATATTATAATATAATATATGAAAATGCGACTGAGCGACGTTAGAAGCAAGGTAAATTTTGCTAGTTTTATATTATCCTTGATGTTATTGAGAGCTATACACTTTTGATCAGTACTAAGAAAAATATTTATACATATCCTTGCTGGTTATCTGTAGAATTGAAAGATGCTATCACTCATGAGAAAATGCTTCACAAGAGGTTAAAAGCATCGCATAACACAAATAATTTAAAAACTAAATTTAAAAAATAAAGAGCAATATGCGAAAAACTTATTAGACTTCAGTGCGGCCAGATTCGCTGTCCTTGTCTAATTGAGTTTTTTGTTAGTTACTCAAATATTAATCAGTGTATCTGCAAATTGAAGTTTGAACGTAATAGATATTATTATTATGAATATTTATGCAAGAACAAAAAATTCTACCACATTGTTTTTGAGAAAAGAAAGGAATGCAAAAATATTATAAACATAACCTTTTACTTCAGCATTCCTTACTTTTCTCAAAATCAACGCGGTAGAATTTTTCGTTCTTGTGCATAAATATTCATAATAATAATATCTTTTGTGTTTAAACTTTAATTTGCAGATACACCGATTGATACTTGAGTAAATAACAAACTCAATTAGAAAATTAGAATCCGGCCTGCTCTTAATTATAGATCATATGTTGATACACGGAGAAAAAATTCATGCCAATATAGCATATAGTTGACGTATCCAAAGTTAGTGAGTAATATCTTATAACATCGCAATATACTCTTGCTGACTTTACGCTGTCCAATAGCTGTTAGTTAACATGCTTTGTTAACTCTCCACTCTAATATTCTTCGATAGCTCGTGCCGTATTTTCCTGTAGGACGCAACATGAGTAAACGTAGCTAGTCTACTGTTCTTTGTTTACTGCTAACTATGACATTCTTCCATTACTCGAGTCGCCTCCTCTTTTTGGATGTGACGCGAGTAAACAAAGTTAGTCCACTATCCAAATTGACATCATAAGTTTTGATAAAATATTTACGTTGCGTGAATGTCTTTATTTATTTTCTTTTCTTTTTTTTAAGAATGAACAGGCATTATGCATGTAACCTGTTAAATTTTTCAATTATTAATAATTAATTTTTTACTCAAAATTTAATTATTTTAAACAACTGGGGGTGAGATAAGCATGTATCATTGCACGCCATAATTTTCTCGAAGCAGTTTTGGTCTTGCACGTAACGTTCGCCCTTTTCCTTTTGGGCACGTAAGTTTAATTCCCAGTAAAAACCATTTTAAAAAAATTTTTTTTATTGTTTCAATTTTTATTATTAATTTATTTATATTTTTCACATTTCCTTAATTTTTAATTCTAAAATCTAATTTTTTTCAAGTATATTAATTATGCTCATTTTTTTAGTAAATATCTTTTTAAAAATAAATTATTTCTCATTTTAAATAATTAAAAATATTAATAAATAAATAATAATGGTGTTTATAATACTATAGTTTAATTTTGTCTTTATAAACATGTATATTAATATATAATATAAATTATATCATGAATAAATAATAATTATTACCACTCTAGCTTAATTTATTTATTGTACTTTCTTGTAAATTTTATAAATTATATTATAAATAAATTAAATTATAATATTATAAAATAAAAATCACTATTATTTATTTATTAATATTTTTAATTACTACCTATTAGAAATATTAAAAAAAAAAATTTTAATTAAAAAAAAGAGCTTATATAATTATATTATTACTTATATAACTAGATTTAAAAATTTAAAAAAAAGCACAGAATATAAAAAATATAAATAAAGTAATAGAAAATATTGAAACAGCAAAAAAATTTTTTTCAAGTGGTCCTAACCGAGAGTTGAACTCACACACCCAAAAATAGAATCGCGAACATTTCGCGCTAGACTAAAACTAAAAACTGCTTCATGATTATTAAGGCGTGAAATGATACATGCTCGTCTACCCCCCGGTAGTTTGAAATAATTAAATTTTGAGTACAGAATTATTAATAAATAATATGACTCGAACAACAGCAAAATAATTTATGATAATAATTGAAACTACGGGCAATGCTGTTTATATCCAATTTTATTAAAACAACGACGTTTCGACTGCACTCATGACCGCCCTTTTCAAGTTTCTATAACGAAATTTATACACAATAAAAAACATACGCAATTACAAAAGAAAATTCCTTATACATATTGCCAAACTACAAAAAAATCACCAAAACCTCAAAAGTCAAAAATTATGTTCGAAAGAACATTGTCAAGGTAAATAAATTTGAGGCTAACGTCGTACTCAAGAGACGTTGATGTACTAAGTATAGTCTAACGATCGAATAAAAGTGACGCTATAATTTTTGGTTGGTCCAACAATAACAATACAATTGTTACGCATATAAGTAAGGCTTTCGAAACTCGAACAATCATTTCAAGCAACCATGAATATAATGTCCAAAAACGGAACTCAAATTTTGTGTATCAAACATTCTATTAACTGTGTTATACTTACAAGGAGAGTATTTGACCTTCGGGAAACGGATTTGGCTGAAACTGCAGGATATAATTCTTTGATGAAAAAAAATGAACCCGTGTTTCTTCTTTTGTGCTAATAGGCTCTATAGACGGAGATATAGACATTTCTTCGAAAATATAGAGAAAAGTAGCGTTTATAAGAACTTGAATAGCTAAACAACTAAAAACTTTACGGGAAAATGTATGAGAAAAAGAAAAAAGTACAAGTTATGAGCTTTATTGCAATTTGAGCCTTATTGCATCAAAAAAGCTTCAACAGTTTAAAAGTTGTGCCTAATTGAAAATTACTACATATTTATTAATATTTTTAGCATGTAACATACGATCTTCTTACTCTATTTCATTAGCATTTTTTAATCGCCTGTAACTTTTGAACCATATGAGATTTTTTTTATGCATCAAAGTTTAAATTAAAGTTTTTAACCTGTACTCTCTTTTATTTTCCATACAATTTTTTGTAAGAGTTTTAGTTGTTTAGTTATTCAAGTTCTTATAAAGACTTCTTTTCACTACATTTTCAAAGAAATGTTTATATCTCTGCCTATAAGGCTTATTAGCACAAAAGAAAAAACATGGGTTCATTTTTTTTAATAAAAAAATCATATCCTACAGTTTCAGCCAAATCCGTTTCTCGCAGGTCAAATTCTCTCCTTGTTAGTAATAAAAACCATTTCAGAAACTAATCTTTTTGAAAGTGTATTTTCTTGATCCAAAATTAAAATAGAATTCTTGTTAAAATCAAAAGTATGTCCCGTTTCTAAAATGTGGAAGAAAAGAGCAGAAGTTTCTTTTCCCTTTCTACAATCTCTTGCGTGCTCCGAAATGCGAGTAATAAGAGTTCTGCTAGATTGTCCTATATAACAACTAGAACAACCTGTACAATTAATTTTATAAACGCAGTT
This sequence comes from Anastatus disparis, assembly GCA_017163975.1. Classification (NCBI taxonomy): domain Eukaryota; kingdom Metazoa; phylum Arthropoda; class Insecta; order Hymenoptera; family Eupelmidae; genus Anastatus; species Anastatus disparis. Next base: position 1,341,643 of record JAFFSR010000361.1, on the reverse strand, counting down.
CAATTTGTTAAACTTACTATTAGAATCTTTTCCTAAATTATTAAAGAGGACGTTGGATCTCTCTATCCTTTTCTAATTGTAAAATGTAAGTTTTTGGAAAAACCAGTGATTATTGATAAAAATTAAGAGTTGTACGCAACTTGTACAGTTAAAAGCAATATTTTTTCTGATGAAGACAAATTAATTTTGATGCTTTGTTTGCAAGAAAAGTTTGACATACTTAAAAACTCATAAATTAGGACAGGGAATATGATTTTTTAAGTATGTCAAACTTTTCTTGCAAACAAAGCATCAAAATTAATTTGTCCTTATCAGAAAAAATATTGCTTTTTACTGTACAAGTTGCGGACAACTCTGAATTTCTATCAATAATCACCAGTTTTTCCAAAAACCTACATTTTTTAAATAAAAAAGGATGGACGGATCCAGCGTCCTCTTAAGATACTAAGCTTATTCATAGATCGAAAAATCACATTGATATTAAACTCTCTTAAAATTCTCCTAATAATCATTTCATAATCATTTATATACGGTAAAGTTATAAAATTGTTATGAAAATTAATTGGACAAGTATTATTGTTATTTTTTGAATTAATCATATTGATTCGTTTTCTAATGTATTTATTAATAAATCTAAAAGGATAATTATTAGCTTGTAAAACTTTAAAAATGTAATCAATATTGTCAGCATGGAAAGAACAGTCCGACAATTTAATTGCCTTATCCACCAAACAAAAAACAACACCGATTTTCTGTGTAATAGGAGAGTGAGAGTAAAAATTCAAATAACAACCAGCATGTGTTGGTTTTTTAAACCAATTAGTCAAAATCTTACCAGTGTTATACCAGTGTTAGATGTTACCAAAAAAGGGAAACATCTAAAAAATTTATACTATTGTTAACTGGTTCTTCGAGTGTAAACTGTATAAAATTATCAATATGATTTAAATAATCTAAAACCTCATGTACCTTATCTTTCGGAATACAAATAATAGCATCATCTACATATATTTTAAAAAATAAAACAGGATAAGGTCAAGTAGCAAACCTTGATTATATCTTGTAATACAATATCAGCAAGTACCCCTCATAGCATGGAAGCTTCCCAAAAGCTTTCATGCTATGTGGGATATTAGTGTGGAAGCTTCCTGGAAGCTTCCGTGCTATGTGGAACTGGACTGACAGGACTGCCCATTGCAGAACCAAACTTTTGTCTATAATGTCTATTATTAAAAACAAAAAAGTTATTATTCATAATAAATTCTATAATTTCCAAAAATTCACTCAAGGACAAATTAATTTTCAAACTTAAAAAATGCCATCTACGTTCTATTGCACTCTTCACCGCATCAAAATAAACGTTGTTAAAAAGCGAGACAACGTCAAAACTAACCACGCAATATCCAGGTGGTACAATGAAATCTTTAATGAATTCTATAAATTCTGAACTATTTTTTAAATTGTATGGAGAATTAGGCAAATTATTACGCAAAACTTTAGAAATCCAAGCTGACAATGAATAGATAGGTGTACCAATAGCGGAAATAATTAATCTAATCGGTTTATTCGGTTTATGGACTTTAATTAGACCATAACATCTGGCTAAATTGCACTTGTCCTTCACTGTAGTGAATTGTTTCTTACAATCACCAAATAAGTTACATTTATTAAGTATAGAAATAAGATTATCTGTTCTTTTAATTAACGTACCAAAACGGCAACGACTAACTAATTCATACAAAGTTTCATCATTTAAACTAACTTCCATCTTATTAATATAGTTATATTAACCAATGCACTTCCTTTATCGGTCTTCATAATCATTAAATTTGAATAAACCTTTAAAAATTCAGAACTTTTCTTAATATTATTAGAAATTATTCTATCCACTAATTTTAAACTACAATTTATATTTTTTGCATTATTTACACAATTCAATAATTGGACTCTCAATTTGTTATTGTCATCTAGATTAATCCCCTTAAAATTTACATTGAGATTCTTAAAAAATTCTAAAAAACTATTATTGTTAATACATTTAGTATGATTGAAATTCTTACCCAAATATAAAACAAAATAAAAATAAGATAGAATATCAAAGGAAGAAAGATTATATACCCAGTTACGTTTTATGTTCTCAATTTCTAAACCCTCTCTTGATTTTTTTGCAAGTCACAATCTGACACGTTATTTAGTAAAACAACTGAATTGAAACTATCACTATCCTGAGAAAAAACGTAATTACATTTATATTTTTGAAAAAACAATCTTGAAAATTTATTCATTAAGCCTTGCTCAAAACGATTAATGAAAATCCTTACTTTATTATAAAAGAAACTCTCACAAAGTTCAAACATAAGTATACCTATTTTTGAAATGATTTTTCTTTCTGAAAATTCTATGTTATTCTTCAAATTTCCAATATGTATATAATATCTGAAATCTCATATTTCAATAATTGTATCTTTAACCGATTAGAAAATTTCGCAGTTCTATTCTTATTATAATTACTATAAAAATACAATCTATCCTTAGTGGAAATCGAATCTATGAATAACTGGGAATAGCTGTGAATAACTGGGAATAACTTATAAACTGTTCAGTTTGAGACAGGAATAACAGTTATTCCCAGTTATTCCCAGTCACTTCCAGTTTAGTTAAGAAATAATTTAAAAAATCAGAGGTACGAATAACAGTTATTCCCAGTTATTTCCCGTTTAGTTTAGAAATAATTTTAGAAATTAGAGGCACTATAAGACTTATTCCTAGTTAATTTCAGCTATTCCATTTATTTTCAGTTATTCTCAATTTAGTTGAAAAATAATTTTTTTTTATAGTTATTTTTTCTATTTCTCTTTCCTTAGTTTAACTGGGAATAACTGAGAATAACTGAAAATAACTGTTATTCCTGTCTCAAACTGAACAGTTTATAACAATTATTTCCAGTTATTCCCAGTTATTTCCAGTTATTTCCAGTTATTCACAGATTCTGTATAAAAGATTACATTGATCGGAGCACAGCGTTGCGACTAAGCTGCGTTGTGGCTCGCTACGGCTCTCCGTAGTCTACGGCACAGAAAGCTAAATCCAAGCCCAGTGACTAAACTGCTTTGTCGCTCGCTACGGCTCTCCGTAGTCTACGTAGAAAGCTGAATCCGAATGCAGCGATTTATTGCGTGGTCGCTCGCTTTGAATGCCGATCTCAAGCATTGCGACAACGCTTCGAACACACTTACTTGATTAATAAATAACATTGAAAAAATGATAATTTTTACTTCCTTTTATATATTTTTTTAATGTTCACGTGATTATGTGAATTCATAATTTTGAACTATTTTTAAAAATTTATAATTTATAAATACAGTTATTAATGCTTTAATATCTTTGATTATTTTTTTTTATTTTTAGATTTATTAGGACATATTTAAGGTTAAATAGTTAAAAAAAGAAGCGAAGATTTGTATAAGGCGTAGGAACCAAGCGTTGAAAAAAATAATGAAAAAATACGTGAGGGAAAAAAATGAAGACTTGAGAAAAAATAAAAAAAATAAATATTTTGGGAAATAAAAAAATACATTAAAAATAAAATACACGCCCAAAGACGCAAGGTTACAGCGGAGCTCTCTTTTTTTCTTCTAATCGTGAACAGAGCTCCGCTGTAACCTTGCGTCTTTGGGCGTGTATTTTATTTTAAATGTATATTTTACAGTTATTCATAATTATTTACAATTATTTACAATTTTTATAGTTTTTTACAATTATTTACAGTTATTCACATTTTCAAAAATTTCGCATATATATAAAAAAAATTGAATCGATTTGTGAACATATTCGAAAATGTAAATAACTAATCTGTAAAGTATGTTAATTACCTGTCACTTATCCATAGAGTAGATAAGACAGTAAACAAGGTAACCCATAGATGGAGCCACTAATGACGCACTTAAAAGATTCACCTAAGAGATAGTAAATTTGGCGCCAAAAATATTGTAGGTTATGTAGCAAATGCATAACCTATAAGCAACACATGCATAAACCATAAAGATGCAAGTGCATCCCCCCACTGCACCACCACTCAACACCCCACTTCACAGGCAAAACAATAAACCAGCAATGCTCCAGCCATTCCGCAACCGTCAGCAACAGCAGCACAAGCAACAAAAAATGACAATGCTGGTAGAGTATTGCACGATGACAGAAAAACGTCCAGGGTCCGAGAAATGCAGATGCACAGGTGCAAGCAAGTCAAGCCAGGCCTTGAGGACCCCCAGCTGGACGATTCTCTGTAAAAAGATTCACTCGGCAGAGTGAAATAAAAAGTATTAGAAGACAAAAAGACAGAGCCGAAGCAGCGTGTCAGTGAATACTTACAGGCGGAGCTTTATTCATCAGAAGTACATTCAGTAATTTGTACACTACTATTCTCATTTTTATATTGTACCAAAGTAATTATTGGTTGATGGTAACTAAATTATGATACAAATGTTTTTAATTCTATTCTTATAGAATTATAACTTACACGACTTATTAACAATCGACAAAAAGCGGGATAAACGAAACAGCACATTGCAACGGATATGCAAGAGAAAGAGATAGAAAGCGATGACTGATATAAGTGAGAGAGAGACAGAAGGCCACGCACACTGAGTTGGGGAGAGGTGGGGATGGGAGGCAGTGTGCACATACTGGCACGATATGTATACACGCGCGCCGCAACTGCCTTTCTGTATACCTATATATATCGTGTAACGCTTTTAAAATCTGACGCTTAGCACGGATAGAGTGGCCGCGAGGCGAGCGCCCAAAACGTCCGTATAAAAGCTTCGCTTCAAAACTATACTAATTAATCTATTAACAAATCTAAAAATAAAACAAATAAAAAATTGAGAAAGAAAATAACTTTTTTTTAACAAACAATTTATGTGATTATAGATAATAACATTTCTGAAGTTATTACTAAACATTAGATTACCTTTATAATATTGTTCAAAATTTCATACGCAAGTTGTATTCACTTGCCGTAGAAGGGAAAATATTTACAGATGATTTTTATGCTATTTTAGATTCTTAATTAATTTAGGTACATAATAAATAATTGATAAATATTTCCAAGTAAAAAATACTCAAAGCCTGGTAGAACTAAGATTTATTGGTAATATCGTCACTACATATTTATGGATGATATCTGATATAAATGTATTTGTACGTTTTCTTCAAAACAAAGTGCGTTTGAAGAAAGAAAATCTTATGATTGAATAAAAATGACTGTTTTAAATACTTTTCCGCAAATTCAGGTGTTTTTAGAAATGTTCTTCGTTATCGCTGAAATTTACTCGTTATTTATAAAAAAATATTAAGTCAAGTCATTAAATATCAAATCAACTTTGGCAGTTTTTTTATATTTTCAATAATGATTTTTCACCTAACAGGTAAGTTAAAAAGTCTACATATTGTCATTTAAAAAAATTCAGTCATATTGTACACGTTATTTTCAACAAAAATAGTTCTATCAAGTTTTTACAATAGTTGGATACTTTTTAATAGAAAATTTATTAAAACATTAATTTAACCAAAAAATTTGAGTATATAAAAATATTCCATTACTTTGAATTTTTAACCACAAAATTTTTTATTTTTATTTTGGAAACCAAATGGAACATATTCCCAGACTCATTGATTTTTATTATTTAGCCGTGCAAATTGATGTGAAATTTTTTGTATGTATATATATCTACAAGTTCTATGGATTTATTGTTATAACTAAGAGTATTATTTTATTATAATTTCATAAAATGGAATAAAATAATATATGAACGAAAATTATTTTAGATAAATTTCAAAGATATATTGGTATATCTTTAAAAGTTTAAACTTTAAATATCACTTTTTTCAAACAATTTTTAAACAGTGACTATTCTACTATATTAAAAAATACACGTCTGTTTGCGAATAAATTATTCGTTTTTGAAACTATTAAACAAAACTCATTTTTTTAAAAGCTATGTCGCACGGTACCTTGAAAATTTCATTAATAGTATCAAATATTTTCTGAAAATGATATGAATGGTTTTTGCGTGAATGGTATGGAAAAAGCAAATTTTCGAAGGTTCTTTCATTAAATATAATTTCACCGACGCAAATAATTTTTAAGAAAATAAAAACAAAAAATTTAAGAATAGGTCGAGTATATTCGTCTTTTTCCAATCAAAGAATTGTTTTTTTTTACAATAACTAATATAATCAAGGAAACGTTGAAAGGCTCAAAATATATTTTATTTCTTATTTCTCATATTTCATTCATATACTGAATGTTTAAATTTAAATAAATAAAAATTATTTAATTATTGTGATTTTAACTGTTAAGACGTGCGCATTTCGCAGTATCGAAGTCAGTATAACTTAACAGATAATTTATTTTCTCATTGTATAAAATTGTGTAAAAATTCTTTCTTAATTTCAAACAAATATTTTATTAAAATTTTATTTTATGAATGCAATTACATTTATATTCAAAAATTTTAGATTAGATTTTTTAATTAAAACCTATGTCTTATAATAATTTATATTATTTGTTCAAACAACATAAATATTTAGTATTGTAACACAACATATATTTTTAATTAAATGCTTTATATATTTGGTTTAGCAAAACATACGGTCGAATGACCAGTTACCGAGTTACCGTTCCTTTAAGGTTCAGGCAGATACATTTCCTTCAATAAAACAAATCTCAAGGTGTCTCAAGGTCTCAAATCTCAACCTCTCTTGTGGTTTAAATTATATTTAATATCGAAAATTTGCTTTTTTCCATACCATTTATGCAAAAACCATTCATATCATTTTTAGAAAATATTTAATACTATTAATGAAATTTTCAAGGTACCGTGCAATATAGCTTGTTTAAAAATGAATATTATTTAACAGTTTCAAAAAAGAATAATTCATTCGCAAACAGTTGAGTAGTGTAGTAAAGAGAGTTCTGGATATCCCCACTCCTCCGCCATCAGCTCACCTATGCAGGTGCAAAAAAATAATGACCAGTCCCGGGATATAAGAAATTCATTCCGTGCCTGCGCGCCATGTTAGCGCTCATTGGCGCGCAAGCTCCGGCGCTGCGTCGATAAGCGAATCACCGCGATCCGCGCCACATAGATAGGCGAATCACCGCGCCGCGTAGATAAGCGAATTCCCACGATCCGCGTTGATAAGCAAATTCCCCCTGTCCGCGCCCGCCCGCCCGCCCGCCGCCGCAGATGAGAGTAAATGTTAAATCTTTAAAAATTTTAACATGATTATTGAAGAGAGTCTTATTTTATATTATTGGGTATGAACTGATCTCATTTTAAACGAGTAAAAGAAGGATTTTTTTTTTTTTTTTTTTTGAAAAAAAAAAAAAGATTAATATATAAAGGATATTGTTCTCTATATGATTAACCTTTTTTATATGGTGAAGTCGAGGGAGTTCCCGCCCGGTACCCGTTTAACACATTACATCAAGCTAGACTGTCAGACCCACCTTACCGGAAACTTTGACTACCGATGGATGGTCAGCCACTTTTGTGACCAACAATCAACCGATACCCAATGAGGTCGGATTTTTTAAGAGTCGCGATATAAATGGCACATACACTAATTTTCTTTCGAAAAAAAAGTTAGAGGTACGTGGCCAGGATTCGATCCCATGCCCTCCGCGTTGAAGGCAAGAGCTCTATCCATTACGCCACCGTGCTCTCAGTAAAAGAAGGATAGAAAGAACTATAACGTAGGTCATGCATTATAGCTATATATATATATATATATATATATATATATATATATTTTTTTTTTTCTCTATACATATGTTTCTTCTATAAGAGCCTAAAGATGATAAGGGGATAGAAAGAAAGTTACTTGCTTATGGAAGCGAGAAAGAGATAGAGAGAAAGTCAGTTGCTTTACGAAGGCAAGAAAGAGAAAGAGAGAAAATCAGTTGCTTTACGATAAGCGTTCGAATTCTTAGAATCGTTCCAACCATTTTAATTCTAAATTCTCTTTTACACACTATTCGTTACATATAGAAATTAATTTTGTTATATAATAATGAAGTCCACTATTAAATCTAGAATATTTTTAGAGTTAAGATAAAATAGGATGATAAGGAAAAAACATTGTAGTTTACACTTGCCCACAATGAAATGTACGAATAATTTATAATAATAATTATAATATTTTAGAGTAAGAGATAGGAGATGAGAACATTGTAGCTCACATACTGAAATGTATAGAGTTGGGAGTGGAGGGTGAGGTCAAGTACAAGACTGTTTGAGCCCCTAAAATGCAACTTCGTCTTATCTCTGTATGATATCACTAGCATTACACTTTGTCGCACGCATGCGCTCTTATAAGTATAAGCATTACAGATCAACTGTCTAGCTAAAATGCACTTTCTTCTTATCTCAGTATGTCGTAAGACTGGAAAGTACATACATTACAGTTTCTATGCAGTTTCTTCTTATCTCTGGCATCACAGTGTGTGTGTGTGTGTGTGTGTGTGTGTGTGTGTGTGTGTGTGTGTGTGTGTGCGTGCGTGCGTGGGTGGGTGGGTGTGTGTGTGTGGGTGTGGGTGTGGGTGTGGGTGTGGGTGTGGGTGTTGGTGTGGGTGTGGGTGTGGGTGTGGGTGTGGGTGTGGGTGTGGGTGTGGGTGTGGGTGTGGGTGTGTGTGTGGGTGTGGGTGTGGGTGTGGGTGTGGGTGTGTGTGTGTGTGTGTGTGTGTGTGTGTGTGTGTGTGTGTGTGTGTGTGTGTGTGTGTGTGTGTGTGTGTGTGTGTGGAAAATGATAAAAATTATTGTTTTGTAACAATAAAAAAGTATATAGAAATTAATTTTGTTATATAATAATGAAGTTTACTATTGAGAGCAGGTCGAGTATATCTGTCCTTTTTTAATCAAAGAATTGATTTTCTTACAAAAACTAATAATTTTAGCAAAAAATAAAGAGAAAGCCGCATCTTGTCTCAAAAAAGCAATATTTTCATTGATAAGAAAGAATTGATTTTATCGCTTCGTTTTCAAGAAAACCTTGAAAAACTTAAAACATAGAGGTTAGGGTAAACAATTTATTTTTTCAAGGTTTTCTTGAAAATGAAACAATAAAATTAATTCTTTCTGATTAAAGAAAAATTTTTTTTTTCGATATGAGATGCGGCTTTCTCTTCATTTTTTGTTAAAGTTATTAGTTTTTGCAAAAAATTAATTCTCTTATTAGATAAGGACAGAGATACGTGACCTCCTCTTAAATCGTTGAATCTAAATAATTTTATGGGTTGATACTAGGATCTTATAGTAACTGAATGAAATTTTTATTCTACATCGGTTTTAAGTTGACGATAATATTCATTTGTGAGTTGATACATTCGGTTAAAATAATTATTTTGACTCATGTGTATGACTACATTAAGATAAATATTTCAAAGAATTAACGCCACCTATTATCCTATTAAAAGGGAAGATAAGTAAGATTATAATTCAGTTCGTATTTGACTTTTAAAGTAAAAATTATGGCTACGTTTGACTAAAGAATTAGTTAATAAGATGCTAAATGCTTATTCGTGTTTAAGTTACAGTTACTTAATCATTTGGAAAAGGATAAACCTATTTCTATGAGTTTTCGCTCATGGGAGATGTATGAATATCCGTTGCTCCCCAGCACCACGAAGCACGTTTGGTCTGTAAAAACATCAAACCAGTTGGAGAAGCCACGTTTCGTCATTATAGGTTTTCAGACCGATCGTAAAGGACAGAAAGGAGCTAATGCTAGCCGTTTTGATCACTGCAATATAAGCAACGTCAAACTTTTTCTCAATTCTCAGTATTATCCTTATGGAAATTTAAATCTTGATGTTGAGCATAATCAATATGCTCTACTATATGATATGTATATCAATTTCCAAATGGCATACTACAATAAAGAAGCAGAACCCTTGCTCAAAAAGAAAGATTTTTTAACTCACGCTCCTCTCATCGTCATAGACTGCTCCAAACGAAATGAGTCATTGAAACAGGCTCCAGTGGACGTACGTCTTGAATTTGAGGTCAAAGAAGACTTTCCAGCTGGAACTTCAGCCTACTGTTTGATCTTACACGATCGTATTGTTGAATATAATCCCATAAGTGGGATGTTAAAAAACTCATTTAGAAGTGGAGAGATCGGTATAAATTAAGTTATGAAGCTGCAGCAGTAGTCAGTCACAATGGAATACGTGTTGAATGTACAAGGTTTTAAGCAGCCTGTCAACGATTTTGTTGTAAAAGAATCGGCAATAATTCCACTTCGCGAAAATTCTAGAACGTTGGTATCTATGTTTAAACCACCACAACCTTGGTGTAGTCTTTCTGCTAAGTATAAATCTACGAACTTGTGGTTGGAGCGAAATTACCACGGATTGTCTTGGAGTTCAGGAGAATTGCCATACGAAGAAATCGAGAATGTTCTACAAAAAACATTAAGTGATGTGCAAATTGTATACGTCAAGGGCAGTGAGAAAAAGCAGTGGCTCGAAAAGTTTGGCTTTAACGTATGTAACCTTGAAACTCTTGGTTTTCCATCATAACAAAAACTGAAATATAATATATTGGAGAAGTTATGTCCATATCACAAGTTTTTATTCAAAGTGCATTGTGCTCATCAAAATGTGCTTTTGTTAAAAAAATACTTTCTTGATAATACACCATCGCTTGAACGGTCAATCAGAATGTTCTTTCAAACTGAGCACCTGTCATTCATGAGCTCTTCTGACATAGCTTACTTACCCAAGTCTTTTCTCACAACTTTTGGAGCAAAAAGTATTGAACAGGCCTGGGATAAAATTCCTGAACAGTTAAAATGTGATTCTGAAATTCAAGCTTGTTTGCGTTGTCGTGAACACACAGGGAAGACTCCATTTCCACCATTGAAAAGATATTGTTTAGAATGTACTAAGTGTTTAAATACAAATATGATGAATGTAAAAAAAATATATCATATTAAATTCTGTGTACGTATCTGGTTAATAAATGATTATTCATTAATTATCTTTTTTATTTTATTTCCTTTATTACATTCCTTATTCCAGTAATTAACAATAAATAGTTTTATTTCATTATTTTAATTATATTAGAAACAATAAAGTGAATAATGTATTACTAAAAATAAAACTCTTTTCAAATGATCATCATGTTAAATATATCTTAGTGAACTCGAGTATAATTTAAATAATAATTTTAACCGGATGTATCAACTGACAAATGAGTATTATCGTCAAAGTTAAAACCGATGTAGAATAAAAATTTCTTTCGATTACTATAAGATCCAAATATCAACCCATAAAATTATTTATATTCAACGATTTAATAGTAAACTTATAACAAAATTAATTTCTATATGTAACGAATAGCGTGTAAAAGAGAATTTAGAATTAAAATAATTGGAACGATTCTAAGAATTCGAACGCTTATCGTAAAGCGACTGACTTTCTCTCTGTCTCTTTCTTGTCTTCGTAAAGCAACTGACTTTCTCTCTATCTCTTTCTCGCTTTTATAAGTAAGTAACTTTCTTTCTATCCCCTTATCATCTTTAGGCTCTTATAGAAGAAACATATGTATAGAGAAAATATATATATATAATGCATGACCTACGTTATAGTTCTTTCTATCCTTCTTTTACTCGTTTAAAATGAGATCAGTTTATACCCAATAATATAAAATAAGACTCTCTTCAATGATCATGTTAAAATTTTTAAAGATTTAACATTTACTCTCATCTGCGGCGGCGGGCGGGCGGGCGCGGACCGGGGGAATTTGCTTATCAACGCGGATCGTGGGAATTCGCTTATCTACGCGGCGCGGATCGCGGTGATTCGCTTATCGACGCGGCGCCGGAGCTCGCACGCCAATGAGCACTAACATGACGCGCAGGCGCGAAGTGAATTTCTTATATCGCGGGACTGGTCATTATTTTTTTGCACCTGCACAGGTGAGCTAATGGCGGAGGAGTGGGGATATTCAGAACTCTCTTTACTACACTACTCAGTTGTGTATTTTTTAATGTAATAGAATAGTCACTGTTTAAAAATTGTTTGAAAAAAGTGATATTTAAAGTTTAAACTTTTAAAGATATACCAATATATCTTTGAAATTTATTTAAAATAATTTTCGTTCATATATTATTTTATTCCATTTTATGAAATTATAATAAAATAATACTCTTAGTTATAACAATAAATCCATAGAACTTGTAGATATATATACATACAAAAAATTTCACATCAATTTGCACGGCTAAATAATAAAAATCAATGAGTCTGGGAATATGTTCCATTTGGTTTCCAAAATAAAAATAAAAAATTTTGTGGTGAAAAATTCAAAGTAATGGAATATTTTTATATACTCAAATTTTTTGGTTAAATTAATGTTTTAATAAATTTTCTATTAAAAAGTATCAAACTATTGTAAAAACTTGATAGAACTATTTTTGTTGAAAATAATGTGTACAATATGATTGAATTTTTTTAAATGACAATAAATAGACTTTTTAACTTACCTGTTAGGTGAAAAATCATTATTGAATATATAAAAAAACTGCCTACGTTGATTTGATATTTAATGACTTGACTTAATATTTTTTTATAAATAACGAGTGAATTTGAGCGATAACGAAGAAAATTTCTAAAAACACCTGAATTTGCGGAAAAGTATTTAAAACAGTCATTTTTATTCAATCATAAGATTTTCTTTCTTCAAACGCACTTTGTTTTGAAGAAAACGTACAAATACATTTATATCAGATATTTAGTCGGATTTATATCATATTCATCCATAAAATACGAGAATAAGCTTAAAAAAATCATTTTTCGACCAAAAAGAATCCTGTAGTCTTTTTATTATCATCCTAAACTATAATTTCACCACTTCTTTTTCAAAGTAACCTTAAAAATTCATTCACTGACCAATAACCTACTTGATACTGATTGTTAATCTTATTCAGTACGATTTTTGGCCGAAAGATATGAAATTAACCTCAGAATATTCACTTAGTGACTAAAAATTATCTCAACTATTATTTTTCTGTCGTATTCACAACAACATATTTGACAATAAAATATATTGGAGGATTCAAAGAACTTCTCACTGCGATTGTTTATATTATTCTGTGCGATATTTTGTCAAGTACCACGAAAATATCGCAAAATAATGCGCCAAATAAATTACTAATTTTTTATTCGCTTACTATTTGTTATTCATTATTTTTCTTTATGATTCAGTTGAATTCAGTTTTTAATTTTAAAAATAATTATTTAATAATAATTTAGTAATAAAATATTTTTAAAAAAATTTTGAAAAAAAAATTGTGTGTACCGAGGTTTGAACCCACGATCAAAACAAAAAATGATACATGCTTATCAAACCCTGCACAAGTTCAATCACATTTAAATTTTAACTTAAATGATTTTGATTACCTCATATTTTTATATATCACGTTCTTTAATTAAGGGTATGGGTTCAAACCTGGGTACACACAATTTTTTTCTGCAAAATTTTTTTTAAGAGGAGGCCGTATAGCTCTGTCCTTGTCTAACCTAAATTTTTGTTATTATTAATAAATTAAATATTGTTATACAAAAGTAAGGGTATAATAGATTTCAGGACGAGCAAACGATCCTATTCTATAAAAAAATATCAAATTTCCATTAGTTTCCAAGTGAAGTCTGAAACGGAATAACAGCTATCAAATTCAATTGTTTTTCCGTTTCAGACCTCACTTGGAAACTAATGAAAATTTTATATTTTTTCATAGAATAGGATCGTTTGCTCGTCCTGAAATCTATTGGGCTATACCCTTACTTTTGTATAACAGTATTTAATTTATTAAGAGGCCGCTGTATCTCTGTCCTTTTCTAATTAAAAAATTGACTTTTTTCCCAAAATTAGCAATAAGAGGCAAAAATAAAGAGATCGTTTCTATGTGTTTAATAAAATGTAATATTCTCTTTGATTAGTATAAATTAATTTTATTGCTTCGTTTTTAAGAAAAGTTGGAATAACTTAAAAAATTAGAAATTAGTGTCAAATAATCGGATTTTCAAGTTATTCCAACTTTTCTTGAAAATAAAGCGGTGGAATTAAATTATTCTCATTAGAGAAAATATTGCTTTCTATTACACGAATCGAAACCATCTCTTTATTTTTGCCTGAAGTTATTAGTATTTATAAAAAATAAATTTTAAATAGATTCGGTAAAACAGGTAACTGTGTCGGTATATGGCTGACTCTTAATAATAACGAAAATTTAGGTTAGACAAGGATAGAGCTATGCGGCCTCCTCTTAAAATATTTTATTACCAAATCATTATTAAATAATTATTTTTGAAATTAAAAACTGAATTTAACTGAATTATAAAGAAAAATAATGAATAACAAATAGTAAGCAAATAAAAAATTAATAATTTAAAAATTAACGATTTTTTTAATAATTGAAAGATTGCTGTATACCGACACAGATACCTGGTTTACCGACTCTCTTTAAAATTTATTTTTTATAAAAACTAGTTACTGGAGGCAGAAATTAAAAGATGGTTTTGATGCGTATAATAAATAGCAATATTTTCTCTGACGAGAATAAATTAATTTTAACGCTTAGTTTTCTAGAAAAGTTGGAATAATTTGAAAATCGTATTACCTGCCTCTAATCTCTAATTTCATAAGTTATTCCAACTTTTCTCAAAAATGAAGCGATAAAATTAACCTATCTTTATAAAAGAAATTATCAATTTTCATTATACAAATCGAAACTATCTCTTCATTTCTGCCTTTATCTACTAGTTTTTGGAAAAAAAATAATTTTGTAATCAGAAAAGGACAGAGAGATACGGCGGCCTCTTAAATCATATTTCAAGTTCAATAAAGATAATATTTTTTTCGTAATCAACTAAAATAACAGACAAATTTATTTTCAGGTTCAGATTGTCTAAATGTGCATATTCTTGTAAATTATTGTTACGTTCTTGTGTTATGTAATCATTATCTTTATTTTTTAATTCGAACAGTTAATACCGTAAAGAACGGGATTCTTATCAGGGCATGATTTCTTTTATATAATCAGAAACTACATCTTCTACGGTAACACTAACAAATCTAAACTACAGAGCTGTCCCGCACAGCATAGAATGTTTTGAAATATTTTGAAAATATTTCAAACGTTTTATACTGTGTGGGGCTCACCTGCTTGCTTGTACTCCAACACAAGCTCGGCTCGCTAATGTATCTTTAAAATAGTAAAATATTTTAATAATAATACGTTACTATTCTGATGTTCATTTCTTTTAAATAATGCTGTAGCACAACATGAAATATTTTTGCCTGCTAGGCGTATTATTTGGCAATATTTTGGTGGTGCTCGACAAAACTTTGCATTGAACAATATAAACAATCTTAGTAAGAAGCTCTTAGGATCCATCAATATGTTTTTCAGGGTTTTTTCAAAGAAATCATACAGAGAATTGTTTCGAATACGTCAGAAAAATGATAGTTGTGGTCATTTTTAGTGACTATATGCATTTTTTGAGGTTAATTTTATATCTTTCGGCTAAAAATTGTACTAAATAAGATTAAAAATCAATACCAAGGAAGTTATTGGTCAGTGAATAAGTTTTTAAGGTTACTTTCAAAATGACGTGGTGAAATTATAGTTTAAGATGGTTATAAAAAGATTACAGGAGTCTATTTTTTTAAGCTTGTTCTCGTATTTCATGGATACATATGATATAAATCCGACTAAATATCGATAGTTAGGAGATTTTTTTGGTCGCTGAACATGTATTTGGTGTTATTTTCATGATCAGAATGCAATAGAGCCTCTAAAATGCTATAAATCTATAAAATTTTCAGTTTTTTTATATTTTAGGTACTTTCCATCTTTCCTACAAAAATCTGCAAAAAATATGAATGATAGATTTTATGAAAAGTAAAGTTTTTCAAAGTCAAAAATAAGTATGCATTCATACCGTTAATGTACAGGCCATTTTGAAATTTTCAAGTTTATTTTTAGGTCATGTTTGAGACTTATAAGGTTTTATATAGTCACTAAATATATGCGTTTTATCGTCCTCTTTTATCTCGATTTCGAATTTTGTAGATCCATTGAAAATTCACCTAATTATAGCAAAAAAAACCGAATAACACGTTTTTTGAGGTTATGAAGCCAATTTTGACCAATTTTTACATGCTTATTTGGCTATACTCTTTGTGCCCAACTTCCGCAAGTGGTGAGAGTTTAGCGCAATTTGTACAGAAGTCCGATCTATCTGACTATTACTGTGACTAATATATTTATATTTAGTTATATGTATAGGTCGTAGATAGATACTTGGGTAGCCTGGTTTAGCCTAGTAAGTGCTTCTTAAACCTCTTTGTTTTATACCTTTTAAATTAGATGATGCGAGTCTTCCGAGCAGACCTTTATAACCAAATTTCTACTTCATGCCGAGATCTGATAGTTGCTATGTCGAGCTCTAACATCACCCAATAATCGGAAATGGTTTTTGGTGTTTATGTCACATTCCGTAGGCTCAAACATTGAAAAAATTTATCTTACCCACCCACACATTATAACAACGAGAAAACACCTAATCGATCGACAAGGTGATACCGGGAGCGGTCACCCAACCAAGTAATAACTGCGCCCAATGCAGCTAGACTTCGTCGATCGGTCGAGCATGGGAAGAGGTGTAGTTCCGTGACCCCACTAATATGTTGGTCTATGTGTAGGTTATATTAATTCACAGCGAAGGTAGTAACGTCAATAATAAAGAATCTCTTGTATCTAAAAATCGACTACAACAATATTTGTATCTAGATGTAAATAATATGCTGTACATAAAATAGAAATTAGTAATCAGCAAAAAACATTGGTATCGTTTATTTTATATAAAATTTATTAGGAAAGGAATAAAATTTTTTATATAGCATAGTAAATTTAACGCGATTGTGTAAAAATATACTTGTAATATTTCACATAAAACTTCTGTCAGTGAATTTAACATAAATTCATTTTTTATTTTAATTTATAATTAATATATTTTTTAAAATAAAAAAAACAATTTTATAACTTATGAAAATAAGAATATATATTCTTTTGTATGTATAATATCATTAATGATTTACTATTTAGAAAAATAATATTTTATGAAAAATCAGCTGATATATCAGCTGCGATCAGCGGACAAAACAGCATCTGATTTATCAGCTGATATATCAGCTGATTTATCAGCTTGTTTATCAATCAGTTTATTAGCTGCTTTTTCATAACAGGGATTACTTTATTTTTTAGTAAATATTTATTTCGTTCAAATGAAATTTAAATTATATTTACAGTAAAACTTTTTGACAATACTTTTGGTTTTAATTTTTTTTAAATAATAATTTGATGTAAAGATATATTTATTATATTCTATTGAAGATAATAATATATACATGTAAGCAAGTATTTTATAAGTACATTGATAGTGACCCACACAAATTTGTTTAGTTTTATAAAATTATTTTGTCAGTATCGCTTATTTGAGTAATTCTCTAGAACTTTTAACTTTTAATATCACTGTTTTTAAATAATTTTTAAACAGCTTCTATTTTGTTATTTTGAGGAACACAAAACTTTTTTTGGTCTTGAATTTTTTGTTTGAAATCTAAAAAATAAACGTCATTTTTTTATAACTATATTGAAAGTTATTTTTAAAATTCTTTAAGACGTATCAAATGTTTTACGAAAAATCACGGTTTGCATAAATTGTGTATAAAATGAGCAAAATTTGTAACTTTTTTTAGTAAGTTTTGCTTTCTTATATTATGTTTTTTTTTTTTTTTTTTTCTTTGGAACACGTAAGTAGCGCCAGACGTACTTCGGGACGCTCTGTACTTTTTTGACTTTTTTCTGCCGCAAGTTGCCTTCGGGCGTTTTTGTTTCAGGGTACTTGCAAGCGCCTTAATGCAAGACAGTATCTGTTTCAAGATTGTGAGCAGTGATGCTGTCCTTGCTTTGCTGGTGTGAGTTTTTCTGGACCGGTGGGCTTTTTTGAGGTTAGTGACAAATTGACTGTTTTTGGAGGGAAGGCAGTATCTGGTGGTTTTTAGAACACGTCAAGTGACGAAATTTTTCAAATTGGCCGCAAGAGGTCGCTATCTTGGATCGATGTGCCATATGTAAGCAGCCGTCATCTGACATATGTGGAACAAAGAGACTGTATAATTGCTCGACTTGTCGTCAGCGCTGTCATGCTAAATGTATGACACGCATACAATTAGTAGGCACAGGTTACCATTATACCTGCAACAAATGTGTGAAGACAAAGAATGAGAGAGGCACCCCCTCCAGTTCACATGCACGCGATGCTAGCATTTATAATAGCCAACTACTCGATGTCGGTAAGGCAGCGAAGAAGTCTTTTAATTAGCTTAAGTATTATTTTAAATAATAATAATTTAATTCAGCCGGCGCATAGTAAAGGTGGCGCTGAGAATGTTGCCCCCGCTGCCAATATTAAAAATGATAAAACAAAAAATTCAACAAATAACGATGCAAAATTGAATAATGATGACATCTCCATTTCTCAAGCTGCTTTGTCTGAAATTGAAGGAAATTTGTCTCGTAAGCTTGACTCAGTCTTAGGCGCTTTCGATCGAATACGGAGTGTTGAGAGCAGCATAATGGGTATTGATGATGGCTTGCGAAGCATCTTAGATAAACTTAGCAATCAGGACAAAGTAATAAAAAATTTTGAGGTAATGCAGGCAAGGCTGCTTGATGAAAATATTAAATTAAGGGGGATAGTCAGCAGTTTGGAAAATAAATTGTCCACTCTAATTGAAAAGTATGATAAGACTGATTTAAATTTAAATTCGAAAATTAATAGCCTTCAATCTGCTATACAAGCTGAATTTAATGGAGTGGACAAGAATTTTTCAGAACTTGGAGTGGGGTTGGCATGCGTGGGGCAGACCGTCTCTGATCTCAATGTGCAGGAGCGTGTAGAAGAGCGTGAAAATGTCTCACACACTGACACGAATTTAAAGGAAACAGCAGACGCTAACACACAAATTATAAACACAGAAATAGCAAAGGATAATCATCAGAACACACAAAATTGTGGTATCGAGGGTGGCTCATTGGTGATCTCCAGTGGACTGGACTGCTTAGCGGCTGATGTTCGACAGGAGGATTATGTTTGTGCTGTCCTCGGTACCATATTTTCGGACTTAATGCAGTCACACATTTTGCCGGTTGTGTGTTTAACATCGTCTGAATCTAGAAGCGGCGTGATCAGGGACGGTCCGGGGGGTCCTCACTCGCTGCTAGTGAGACTCTTCGAGGCCAGTCTGGTTCAAAAAATATTAAATGAAAAAAGAAAAATCACTAGTTTTTCAACAGCAGACATTGATCTTTCTCGTTTTGCCAGTCTGTCTGTCATAAAAAACCATTATAAGGTTTTTATTAATGAATACCTTCAAAAAGATACATATAAAAATTTCAAAGATCTAAAGAATTATGCTAAGGTTTGTGACCTTACTTATATTATATTTATAATATAAAGAATTTAAAGAGAATTTGAGAGAGAATAAGTGAGAAAAAGAATAAAATAAAAGATAATTACCAATAAACTTATTCTCTCTTGAATTCGAATCATCACGTTAAAAGTCTATATCTGTCTTGTGCGTCGGCGCGACGTAACAATTAGAAAGTATATCAGCGCGCGAGATGGATATTAAGAAGAATATATGTACGCGCTTAGATGTGGGCCGATCCACGCCTATAGAGTGACGTACGCTAGCACACATCTAAGCGCACCTGTAATAGTATAATGTAAGATATGTAAATGTATCCCTTCTACTTAGTAGTAGGAGAGGATTGCGGCCGCGGCGGCTTGATTGACGCTTAAGCAGATCGAAGCCGAATCTTTGTACGGCACTCTTTGGCCAGCTTTCTTCTAATAAAGTTTATCTTAAAATAAATACTTGTGGCTATTATTCTCATTTTCGGTTATTCTGCAGGTCCGCGAGGGGCTGGATAAACACCAGCCCCGTACCGGTAGCAGCAATAACGAAAGACTATTTAAAGTAAAAATCAAAGCTTAATTTAATAAAATTGATTAAATATTAAATTCACGTGTATTTATTTTGTGAATTCATAAAGTGTGTAAAATCTTATTTAATATTAACTTATCTTACGATTAGTAAGAATTTGATAAATATTATTTTCAATTAGTGTCTTTTGATGAGTGTACATGAAGTACTTAAATTCCAATCACGCGTTACTTATTGAAATTTATTTGTATGTAGTGTTATTGGCCATTAATAAGTAGTTAAATCTTAACAAATCAAAGTTAGAGTCTCGTGGCTTATAAGAGGCATTTATTTAGTACAAACATACAAGCACAGAGACCCCGGACTAGATGTAGCATGACGCTACACTAAAAACGGGTCTGTGTAATCTATAACCTTTACATCCTTTTCCTTTTACATGAGCACTTAGTGCTATCCTTTTTTAGGTGATAGGGCAAGGAGAGGTTATAGATTAAAGGTATTAAATTTATTTGGCATAGAAGTGGCAGATTTCTGGCAAGACAGGTGAGAGGGGAAAGAGCATACACATTTGCTACTAAAGATGATATAGATTAAATTTTAACTAGTTCAAATAATGTTATTGTAAACAAAAATTTTATTGCTGACAAATCTTGTGTGATTAGTGGATGTTTAAATAAGGTTGACAATGTTGTTAAGATAGCTACCAATGATGAATGTCCTGTTATTAAAAGTAAGTTGAATAATAATAAACTCTCTCCCCAATGACTAAGCCAGATCTCCTCGGTGAGACGAAAAGGGAGAAGGGGTGCACTGCGAGCGGGCTTTTTGAATGTGACTTCTTTAAGGGCTCACATTGGACAGGTGCGTGAGCTTCTATGTGACGACCATTCTTATGACCTGTTTGGAGTGGCTGAGACCTCGCTGGGTCCGACTGTCTCGGATGACGTCATTCAGGTTAAGGGGTATAAAATTTTTAGACAGGATAGAAACCTTCATGGAGGAGGGGTTGCCCTTTACGTCAAAAATAGTTTGAAATGTGAGATATTAGCTTTTTCGAATACCACAACTATAACTGCCAGTGGTAAACCTGAAGTGCCTGAATATATTTTTTGTTCTATTAAAGCAAATGGCAACTCTGAATCTGTGTTGGTTTCCGTCATTTACCGTCATTTCCTGTCATTTCCTTTACAAAAGATTCTGATCTAATTGATACGTTAGTCAGTTTGACTCCCGATTTTTCATTTAAGATTATAATGGGAGATCTGAATGCCGATCTCCTGCGAGAAAGCAGTGATGCGAAGTTTCTTAGTAAACTGTCCGCTGAGCTTTCGCTTCAGTTGGTCCAGCACGGTGCCACGCATATAACTCCATCGTCTCGCACATGGATAGACCTGATTTTTGTAGATGACAATGACACTATACTAGACGCACGTAACGTACCTGCGAACTTTCATAGTCGGCACAATTTAATTGAAGTTTCTATAGCCTACAATGCTAGCAGTTTAGCGCAAGAACCAATTAAGTATAGAAATTATAAAAACAATAGTGAAAAATTATTATTTGAGAAATTGGCCGGCTATGATTGGTCCAAATTGACAACTGATATAGTGGATCCTGAGTCTGCACTTGACTGCATTTGTGATAATCTCACTGCTGCTATTGAAAATTTAGCACCGGTGAAAATATTTAAATGTACGAAAAAGAAGCCACCAGGGATGGATGGAGAGTTGTCACAGATGCAGCGCAGGAGGGATGCCACATATAGGCGATACAAATGGACAAACGACAATAAATATTTTTCAGAATATTTAATTTTACGTAAGGCGTTGGACGAGCAGATTGAGCGTGCAAGAAGTGAATATTATCATAACAGACTGTTCGAGGCTCTTGCAAGTGGTAATGTCTGGAAGGAGTTGAGAGAGCTGGGGCTCTTATTCGGACCCCAAGGGGATCTGAATGGATTTGCTCCAGATGAGCTTAATGCGCACTTTGCTGGGGTGTCGGTTTCGCCACATGATGATGGTGAGGAACGCAAGAAGTTTCTTTCTGAATGCAGCGAAAATGGTTTCGCTTTTAAATCAATTAATATTAAAGATGTTATTCTTGCAGTTTCTCACTTCTCATCGCAGGCTCGTGGGGAAGACGGCATTCCGCAAAGTGTGATACTTAAAGCATTACCATTTATTGGTGAACATCTTGTGACTCTGTTCAATTCCTCTTTTGCGCGGGGGGTTTTCCCTGGCCTTTGGAAACAGGCACGTATTGTGCCATTAAAGAAGTGCTCTGCACCCAAATCGCCTGAAGACTTCAGGCCTATTCCTATTTTATGTTTTCTTTCAAAGGTACTTAAGAAGATCGCCCATGACCAATTGCAGGAGTACATTACTGCTAATAAAATACTTGACCCAATGCAGACTGCCTTCAGAAAGCACAGCTCGACACAAACAGCTATTCTTAAATTAACTGATGACATAAGATCGGGTCTAGACCAAAAACTCGTCACGTTACTTTTACTTTTTGACTTCAGTAAGGCATTCGACACGATCTCTCCCTTCAAGTTACTTACTAGGCTTAGATCGATGGGGCTTTCCAGGGCAACTCTCTTGTGGATTAACTTCTATTTTTCAGGAAGGAAACAAATGGTTTCCACGCATTTAAACGAGGAATCGAGTTGGCTGACAACCAAACTTGGAGTTCCACAGGGTTCGGTACTGGGGCCTCTGTTGTTTTGTCTTTACATTAATGACGTACGTGACGCTCTTAACTTTGGTTGCGTCTTGCACCTACTCTATGCAGACGACCTGCAAATTTACACGCAGGTGCCTCGCGAGAATGTGGAAGAAGGTATTCTCACTCTACAGAGGGCGGCCAAAGCGGTGTCGAAGTGGGCTGCTGGTGTCTTTCTCACTTTGAATTCTAATAAAACCAAGGTAATCGTCTTTGGCAATAGTCGTTTTGTAAATTCTTTTTATGCTGATAGGTCACGTACAATTGATCTTGAAGGAGGCATTAGTATACCTTTCTCTGACTCCGTGACGAGTCTTGGCTTTGTGCTTGACCCTAAACTTTCATGGGTACCGCACGTTGATATGATTACAAAAAAGTTTAATAGAGTTTTATATGCCCTGCGGTTTTTCCGTCGGTACACCACGGAGACTCAGCGTAAACAGCTCCCGACCGCCCTGCTGTTTCCAAATCTTGACTACTGTTCAGTAGTTCTGCTCGATGCTTCTCAGGAGTTGAGAAGACGAATACAGAGATTACAAAATTTATGTGTGAGATATGTAATGGGTTTGAGAATGGGTGATCATGTCTCTCCTTATAGAACCGCGTTAGGTTGGCTGTGCACTGATTCGAGGAGACAGTATTTTTTGGCTGTGCTTATGTACAAAATCGTGCGCATGAATACTCCGGAGCATTTAGTTAGTTTTTTCACTAGATGTGTACCTAAGGCGGCTACTGGGGAAAAGGCTAAGGATCTTGCGGTGCCCTTTTTGCGCACTGAGATTGGAAAGAATTCCTTCCTAGTTCAAGGTGTGCATCTTTGGAATTCCCTACCTGTTGAAATTAAGTATCTTACATCTATCAGCAGATTTAAGACGGCAGTGAGGGGGTACTTGCTTGACCTTGAATATCGGATGTTCTCTTTATGTTATATTCATAATCCCTTTATGTTAATTTATTATCATGTGTAGTCCCGTATATAGATTTAAGGTGTGCTTGTATTTATAGTATGGGTGATGAGCGCATAATTGAGAGTGAATGTATTACTTTTTATTTTTTTGACTTTTTGACTCGTTTGATTTTATTATATTTTATTTTTAGATTGTTTTTACTAGTTTGACTGTAGTAAGTATTTATGCTGTAGTAAGCAGTAGAGGACGTCGTATGTAGTAGGCTAGTCAAATGGGTATTGGGGTCTCTTATAGTTGTGCTCGCAGCGCCGCTGTATTTTGTTTGTGATATTTTGTACTAAAGTATATTTGCTGTCAGCTTATTTCCCCGGGGATATATGAACAAGTAATATAACCCCGGGGAAATACTCAATATACTATAGTAAGTTGGAATACAACTAAACTCTTCAGTACGAAGTGAGCGCCGATGTGTTTGGAAAGGATAGTAGTGTAAACTTGAGAACATAGTTAAGTCTTGTGCTTATTCAAATTTCATAATGGTCTTTTTCGTATTAAATACATTTTTTAAAATATACATTAAATAAATAATGGTTTATAATGATTTATTAATAATAAAATTTAGAGTTAATAGTGTAAAAAAATCACAGGAAAAGTGATGCAGTGAAAAAATAGAATAAACATAAAACTTGTAAAATTGTAAGAGAAATAAAAAAATTTTAAAACTTTTCAGTTATAAGTTTGTACATTCATATTTACAAGTACAAACAAACATAACAGAAGAAAAGATTTTATAAACAGATGTATCTATCATATTTAGTGAATCAAAGAAAAATATTAAAATAATTGTGAATTAAAAATTTGTGTATCCCAATACAGTAAGTATCGCTTGCTTTGTTTCTCGAAGTGTCATGCGACAACATGTGGCGCTTGCGCGCGCAGACGCGGCTGTCTGTTCCACGCTTCTTTAAATTCTACGAAATTGCTTCTTTCGCATTTCATAAATTCATGATATATACATTGAAAAATTGTAAAAAATGTATTCAATTATGTATTTATAATTTTATTGTTCCTCTACTGCTTACAACAGCATAAAATAATCTACGCAACATGTGACGTACGAAGGGATAATATTGGCAGGGGTCAATGTTTTTTGCGTGAGCAGTAGAAAGTCGAGGGCGCGCGTGCGCGCCCGAGATGGGTTGCGTATATTACTAGTATACGAACACACACGAAATTTCCCGACTAATTTCAGTTTTTTTTAAACTTTTGACTATACCATAACATTTGACATCTCCGCATGATCGTGTTTGTTTATATTTTGAAGTATGATTAAATTTATGTTTCAAGGTATAATGATGACATTATTATTTGTAAAAAAAAATTTCTAAAAAAAAATATCTACTTTGTCCGAAATTTGTTTATTGTTTCTGACGTGTTAAACTAAAAAAATTATGTAAAAATTAATCTATTTAATTATCAAAATTTTTGAAGAGAATTTAATTACATTGTTGATTTAAAAAAAAAAGTTATAAGTCGGTAGAGACTATTATTTATGTTAACTATATAAAATGTTTGTATTTTCTAAAATGTTAAATTAATACAATGATAAAGAAAATAAACTAAATCAACCAATAAAAAAGCACTTGTATAATTAGCTATACACCTTAAATAAATCCTTATAAAAAAGTCCATGTTCATTTTTCGAACTTTTATAACTCCGCACATACCAAACGTAGGAGGAAGTTGCTGAACATTAAACATTTAGGAAATTTGCTCTTCTTTAAAATGCTTTGCGTACTTTTTTTATCCAGTTATTTTCCAAAAAGTTACAGATGATTATTTGAAAAAGAAATTGAAAGAAAAAATTTGTTTGTACGTTAAACTATTATCTTCTTTAATGAAAAATAGCAATACATCTGACATAAATCGATAGTATTTATCGAGCTCTTTCAAAATCTCTTTTAATTTTTTCAATAGGTCAAGCTGTTTTGGAGCCATGACCTTTTAAAGTTCGACTGGTTTCAATAAAAATGTTTCCGAACTTTTGAGCGGTACTGTATATATATATATATATATATATATAAAAATTAATATCAAATAAATTAATAGAATAATTCAATTTATTTATTATGTAAATTTTATAAAATAATATATTATCAATAAATTAAACTATAGTATGATAAAATTATTATCACTATTATTCATTTATAATTATTTTTAATTGCTACGTATAAAAAATAATTTATTTCAAAAAACTTTTTATTTAAGAAAAAGATTATATACTCATTAAAATTAATTTAAATATTATTGAAAATATATAAAATATGAAAAGTATAATATAAATAAAAAACGAATAAAAAATATTAAAACAATAAAAAAAGTAAAAAAAAAAGTGGTCCTGACCGAGAGTTGAACCCGCGCACCCAAAAAGAATGGCACGTACGCTATGCAATAGACCAAAACTGTTTCTACACCGAAAAAAATCCGGAGTCCCAGCGGTTCCGTAAATCCTTCAAACGCTATTGTTCGCAAAACCGCAACTATATTCGTATAAAAGTCTAATCACAAACGTTCCATTATCCCTTAACTCGTTGGATTCGATTGAAGTATGCGTGCGTTGATATTAACTCAACAGTATAAGTTAAACGTATATGTAATGCTATATGTTCCATAACCAAAATGCACATGATTATAAACGTAAACGAAAGCGATTCTATCGATATAGTATTAGTACAATCCAAAATACGCAACGCATACAGTTACATTAACGAATCACAAAGATTAGATAGGTGCGCTAACATAGCAGTTCACTGTATATACAGCGCACAGCTCTGCCGTCGAACTGTGGCCGGTGGGGTAAAGTGTAATATGATCCGTCAAAATTAACAAACGCGCTCTGTTCCGGACTCGAAAGACAACGAGTCGATAAGGTTTTACACGATATTATTTAGGAAATGAAGCGATTGAAGCGACATAGTTTAACAACACGAGTTTAGTCAACACTATCATACATTAATTCTATATATAAGAAATGGAACCATTAAAGCTTATGGGAACGATAGCTATTTAAGAAAAGGAGAATCGCACTTATTCAAATAGTTGAATGCGATGATGTTTCATATTTACTTTTTAATTAATTGAGTAAATTATAATAGAAATGATGAGAGAGATACTAATACATTATTATATATTCATTGGTTTAATATTTCATTAAATATTTATAGTAAATAAATAAATGTGTATTTATTACTCGCACGCTTGAAAAATAAAAATCGCTGCAAATCAAGTAATATATATTCCATTTGCCATTCAAAATAACATATAAAAAACTTTAGAAATGTAGTCTAGAGTTAGGATTTATAAGATATTTCGAATTTTTAAAATTCTAAAATAAAATTTTTAATGCTTTTTTCATACTAAACAATTATCAATTTTTAATACTAAGTTAATTAAATACTTTTTGTTAGAAAGATAACATATGATATTTTAAGAATTATGATATGTAGGTTATTTTACTTATGTGATTAGTGTAAATATCATATTTAATCTATCAAAATAGTTAATATTTTTATAAACTTTAGTTTATTTTTCCATCAACAACCAGGAAATTCCTGAAAATTAATTATTTTTGTGAAGAAAAAACTTTTAGAAAAAATGTATTAACATTTTTTCGATTCCAAATCATTTGTACAATCTAATTTAATTTTACAGATCGTTATTAAAGTCACCATGAAGTATAATTTACTAAAAATTGAATAAAAAAAAATTTCATATCTATTTTTATTTCATTAACATTGTTTCCAGTCAAGAGGGCTATTTATTTATTAATTTATTCATTCATTTATCCACTTATTTAATTATCAACGAGAGTGAAATATATATGTGATTTACGTTAATTAATTGTTTATAAATTAACAACTTATCTATTTAACAAACAATAACCCATATGGAAAAAATTTTTGGATATAATTGTAAATAACTGTTAATAACTGTAAATAAATGTAAATAAATGTAAATAACTGCAAAAAAGTGTTAAAAAATGTGGGAATTGAGACATAAATAACAGTTATTTACAATTATTTACAATTATTTACTGTTATTTACTCTTATTCACAGTTATTAACTGTTATTTTTTTAAATAAAATTAATATTTACAAAATTTTTAACTAGGTCTATGAATAAATACTTCATGATATTGTTTTCAGCAGTTTTCTGCATTTGTAACATGATATACTATTTGGTAAATAATAAAAAATGTTCTATGAATCGTCAAAATTTGTTCTCATACGAAATTTTTGTCAAATTTGTATAAAAAATATGAAATTTATCATACAAATTATCTTATAACCTAGAATTACAGTTTTCACCATTAAAAAATGTGTATTATTCATAAATTTTTGTGTTACAATATTTAATTTTAAATTTACAACAAAATTATTTGTAATTTTAACACAAAAAAATTTGTCTCATCTGAAACGTCATATAAAATAAAAATAAACTTTTTATAGTCATACATTTTTACTAAAATAATTTAGATAATAAAAATATGTTTAAATTATTTACATTAACAAGTACTCACATTTATGTATATATTTTATAAGTCCATGAAAGCTTCAAAAAAATATTGAAACTAGTACACAGTAAAATAATTGAATTAGTCTTGTAAATGCTTAATTGTTGAGAGAACGATTTATCACAAATTTAATTTATTTTAAGAAACAATAATGAAGGCAAAAAAATTATAATAAAATAATAAAACAAAATCTCATTTTTTGTTTTATGGTATTTATGAAAGCATAAAATGGTTACAATTCTTCAAATATTGCTGTTTTGCGAATTGTGATAAGACACAAAAATAATCAAGTTCTAATTTTAATTCTGAAAGAAAATAATTCATAGTGTCCATGTATGTGTAGAAAAAAATTTTTTAATGGAAAGATTTTCAATTGAATATATTTTTGTTTGTAAAAATTTTTTACAACTATCAAAAAAAAAAATTAAATAAAAGTTTTTAACAGTACATCACTTTTATTTTAATGTTTACTATTTAGTAAATTTCATAAGATTTCCAAATAAAAAATATATATATAAAAGTTTATTATATTTATTAAAGATTTTAAAAATGATTTTCTGATGTTTTTAAATTATTCGCAAATGTCAGTATACGGTATGGATTGAATGTAAAAAGTTGAAAAAAATTAAGACATATCTCATACTTGTTTCGATATTCTTTGATAATTGTTTATACCTGCAGTAATTATTTCATTGGTAAATGATATATTTGAATAATATATTAAAAATTTAATAATGTAATTAACTAAAATAAAAGAGAACAGTGGTGTTTAAATAATGATTGAAATATATGTTTCAAATTAGCGAACATTTTAATTTCAATCACAGTAATAAATATATTTTAATTCAAGAGAATTTAGATGTATTTGTACAGATTTCGATTTGAAAAATAAAAAAAGATAACTCGCTACTAATATCTGTATGTATACGTATATTTGTATGTACATTAAGTTTCTTTCATACTTTGCAACTATTTAAAAAAATTTAAACATTAAGAAGAGGTAGAAATTTTATATAATGTTTCGCATGAAAGCACTAGGTTATTTCTAGAAATAATACGGACATTTTTGCTAGACATAAGTATAAAAATTAAACAAAATAATTTAATCACGTACACAAGCGGAAAAAATTTACAAAGATGATTGAAAATTTTCGAAAGAAACTGAAACATATCGAAAATTTTTTTGAGAATTTGGACGAAGCATTGAGAGTATTTAAGTTTGTTATACTTTTTTTCATTTTGTTTTGTCTTGTTTCAATTTGTTTCATTTTTTAAATGATGAGTAATAATCTGTAATAATGAGTGTTTCAGAATGTTTCAATTCGTCTCAAATTTTTTCGGTTCATTTCATTTTGTTTTATTCTTTTTTGTTTTATTACTATCTATTTCTGTTTCATTTCAATTGACTTAAAAAAAAATCGCCTTGTATAAAATTTTTTGGTTGTTTTAAAAAATTAAAGGAAGTGAAACAAACTAAAACGAATTGTATTAAACTTAAACAAACCGAAACACATTACAACACACTCAGTGTTTTGTCCAAATTCTCACAAAAATTATCAACATATTTCAGTTTATACAATTTGTGTAAAAATGTTTTCAAAAACCTCTGGAATAATTTGAAATATCTCATTTATTTTTTCCGCCAGAGTAGTTTTTAAAAGTAATTGAACCAATTAAAATATCTTCAAAAATATGAATATTTTCATTTTCCACAATTTACTTTATTATAAATAAAAGAAAAATAAATAAGCACGGTTTATTTAAAATTAAACTCTATAAGAACGAAATATCCCTGGTAGAAAATGAAACGCTTTTTCTACCATTTTATGGCCATTTCTTTAAAGTGAAGAGCAGAAAATGGGAATGTTTTATGGCCATTATTTGAACTAATATGAAACGTTTTTTTCAACCTTGATAGTGCTAAAAAATGCTAATAAAATGTTGAGTCTGATCCACTATTATTTGAATATAGATAGTTATCAGTAGAGTCTATCAAATTGTGCTCTAATTGATTACTATTAAGAATCATATGAGGTTTTTTCTTGAAAGTTATCATTAATCATTAATAGAATCACTTTTGTTAATATAATTGCGCGTATATTTTGAGTTGTGATCGGATTGTTAGAGGTTATTTTTAAACGATTAATAAAATTTTCCATTTATTATTTTAAAAAACGATATTTTTATACTCGTTTCGTACTGCGTTTCATATTTTTATTTTAATAAAATTTAATATTATTTTTATTTTTATAAATTCCAATAAAAATAAACATTGACGAAGGAATGTGAATAAATACTAATCTATATTTTCTCGCCACGTGGCAAAAGTGAGGTTATGATTTTACCTATGATCTGAAAAATTAAGGACTCATTACTAAAAAGTTATATAACTAGTCAAAAAAAGTTGTCCACAGTTTACCTAATTTTTAGATAGCTGTTACTGATTTTTTCTCTCCGTTCACTTAAAATGCGTATTTTTTTGGCTAAATACAAAAATTTTGAACAACATTTTTATATTAGCATTTTTTGCCTATAAGATGCTAACCAATACACCAAAAAATTTTAGCTCTGCAGATTCAACAAAAAATTGCCATTTATTCGCCAATATTGACATTACAAAATATTACTATTGATAATGGTCATAAATTGTTGTTTACACCATTTTTAATGTTCAAATTTCTACCAGGGATGTATATTTGATTTTAACTATAAAATTTTTATTTTTGTCAATTTTTGTTCGAATATAATACAAGATTCTGTTTTGTTGTAAGAAAGACAAATATGCAAAAGTTCTCATTCTATAAATTTGTTTTTAAGAAGATCTCACATTTTCAACCTTTTTTTAGTCATAAGTTCCGTTGAATTCGATATATAATTATTTAGGGGGGATCAATATTTAGAATGTTCATTTTACATTTGCGTCAAATTACGAATTTCATTTATTCGAATCATTATTTTATAATTTCGAAGTTCAAATTTAAGAAAATTCATAAAATAGAAACGTGTAAACTACAAATGCCCAATCAAACGAAGTTAGATTATTAGAATATTATTTATTCGACGCTAAAGATGAGTCTATTATTTCGAAATTACAACTGTACTAATAAACATAAAAATAAAATAGAAATTTATTTAGTCGAAAATCACTGATTTATTTATTGCTGATGTTTTAAACTAAGTAGTTTTCGGTTAAATAAATTTCTATTTTATTATGTTTATTAGTGCAGTTGTAATTTCGAAATAGTTGACTTATTATTAATGTCGAATAAATAATATTCTAATAATCTAACTTCGGTTGATTGGGCATTTGTAGTTTACACATTTTTATTTTATGAATTTTCTTAAATTTGAACTTCGGAATTTCGGAATAATTATTCGAATAAATGAAATTCGTATTTTTGACGCAAATTTTAGATGAACATTCTATATATTGACCCCCCATTATTTATCTAATAATTTTCTAACCAGTTTATAATCAATAATGTTTTTTGAAAAAATTATATTTATAAATATACGGCAGGCCGGAGTAAAACCTGATACCGACCGAGTAACAATTGAGTTGTTTGTTATTTACTCAAGTATTAATCGGTGTATCTTCAAAATAAAGGTTGATCGCAATAGATATTATTATTATTATAAATATCTATGCACAAGAAAAAAAAATCTACCGATTTGTTTTTGAGAAAAGTAAGGAACGCCGAAGTAAAAGATTATGTTTATAATATTTTCGCGTTCCTTACTTTTCTCAAAAACAAAGCAATAGATTTTTTTTTCTTGTGCATAAATATTTGTAATAATAATATCTATTGCGCTTAACCTTCAATTTGCAGATACACCGATTAATACTTGAGTAAATAACAAAAATGCTAATTAGACAAGGACAGCGAATCCGGCCTGTTCTTAAGGATCATATATGAAAAAATAATAAAAACTTGTCTATGATTTAGTGTTTTAACACTTTTTGTGAGCAAGATTTTTTGTGTGATTTCTTAAAAACTGTTAAATCAATTATTTCCCATATGGAAATAATTCATGTGAAAAAACTGTAAATAATAGTAAATAATTGTAAATAACTGTTAAAAAATGTCAGAAGTGAGACATAAATAATAATTATTTACAGTTATTTACTATTATTTACTATTAATTACTATTATTTACTATTAATTACTATTATTTACTATTATTTACAGTTATTCACAGTTATTAACTGTTATTTACAGTTATTTACAATTATTTACAATTATTTACAGTTTTTATAATTATTTACAATTATTCATAATTATTTACAGTTATTTACA
Organism: Anastatus disparis; assembly: GCA_017163975.1. NCBI lineage: Eukaryota > Metazoa > Arthropoda > Insecta > Hymenoptera > Eupelmidae > Anastatus > Anastatus disparis. The sequence goes on along the minus strand of JAFFSR010000361.1, from coordinate 1,309,050 downwards.
TTTTCAAAAATTTTTGAATTAGTGAATAATTTAATAATTATTTACAATTATTTATAGTATTTACAGTTATTTACAGTTTTTACAGTTATTTACAGTTATTTATAATTATTTACAATTATTTACAATTTCCCATAGTTTTTTACAATTATTTAGAGTTATTCACATTTTTAAAAATTTTCGCCTATATATAAAATTATTGAATAAATTCGTGAATATTTTCGAAAATGTAAATATCTGCAAATAATTGTAAAAACTATAAATAATCGTAAATAACAGTAAATAATTGTGAAAAAAGTGAATAAATGTAAATAACTGTAAATAAATATAAATAACTGTAAATAAGTGTACAGTTAATAAGTATAAATAAATAACTGTGAATAAGAGTAAATAACAGTAAATAATTGTAAATAATTGTAAATAACTGTTATTTATGTCTCAATTCCCACATTTTTTAACACTTTTTTGCAGTTATTTACATTTATTTACATTTATTTACAGTTATTAACAGTTATTTACAATTATATCCAAAAATTTTTTCCATATGGGTTATTGTTTGTTAAATAGATAAGTTGTTAATTTATAAACAATTAATTAACGTAAATCACATATATATTTCACTCTCGTTGATAATTAAATAAGTGGATAAATGAATGAATAAATTAATAAATAAATAGCCCTCTTGACTGGAAACAATGTTAATGAAATAAAAATAGATATGAAATTTTTTTTTATTCAATTTTTAGTAAATTATACTTCATGGTGACTTTAATAACGATCTGTAAAATTAAATTAGATTGTACAAATGATTTGGAATCGAAAAAATGTTAATACATTTTTTCTAAAAGTTTTTTCTTCACAAAAATAATTAATTTTCAGGAATTTCCCTGGTTGTTGATGGAAAAATAAACTAAAGTTTATAAAAATATTAACTATTTTGATAGATTAAATATGATATTTACACTAATCACATAAGTAAAATAACCTACATATCATAATTCTTAAAATATCATATGTTATCTTTCTAACAAAAAGTATTTAATTAACTTAGTATTAAAAATTGATAATTGTTTAGTATGAAAAAAGCATTAAAAATTTTATTTTAGAATTTTAAAAATTCGAAATATCTTATAAATCCTAACTCTAGACTACATTTCTAAAGTTTTTTATATGTTATTTTGAATGGCAAATGGAATATATATTACTTGATTTGCAGCGATTTTTATTTTTCAAGCGTGCGAGTAATAAATACACATTTATTTATTTACTATAAATATTTAATGAAATATTAAACCAATGAATATATAATAATGTATTAGTATCTCTCTCATCATTTCTATTATAATTTACTCAATTAATTAAAAAGTAAATATGAAACATCATCGCATTCAACTATTTGAATAAGTGCGATTCTCCTTTTCTTAAATAGCTATCGTTCCCATAAGCTTTAATGGTTCCATTTCTTATATATAGAATTAATGTATGATAGTGTTGACTAAACTCGTGTTGTTAAACTATGTCGCTTCAATCGCTTCATTTCCTAAATAATATCGTGTAAAACCTTATCGACTCGTTGTCTTTCGAGTCCGGAACAGAGCGCGTTTGTTAATTTTGACGGATCATATTACACTTACCCCCACCGGCCACAGTTCGACGGCAGAGCTGTGCGCTGTATATACAGTGAACTGCTATGTTACCGCACCTATCTAATCTTTGTGATTCGTTAATGTAACTGTATGCGTTGCGTATTTTGGATTGTACTAATACTATATCGATAGAATCGCTTTCGTTTACGTTTATAATCATGTGCATTTTGGTTATGGAACATATAGCATTACATATACGTTTAACTTATACTGTTGAGTTAATATCAACGCACGCATACTTCAATCGAATCCAACGAGTTAAGGGATAATGGAACGTTTGTGATTAGACTTTTATACGAATATAGTTGCGGTTTTGCGAACAATAGCGTTTGAAGGATTTACGGAACCGCTGGGACTCCGGATTTTTTTCGGTGTAGCAAAGACTGGCGTGAAATGATACATGCTCATCTGCTCCCCGGTTATTTAAAATAATTAGATTTTAAGATTAAAATTAGTTATTAATAATTTTTAAGTTTTTGATGTCATATATAGTTCATTGTAATTAGATTTGTTTTTCTAAAAAATTGTAATTTTACAGCTGTAAGAGTGGGTTTTATTTGGGAGATTATAAATATGTGTGATTAAATAAGAAATAATAATTGGTTTACAACCCCCAAATCCTGAGATTCTCCAGCCTGCAAAAATAATAATATTGATATAATAAGCGAATTAAATACTCTACCTTTAAGAGGCGGTCAGGTCTATTTCGCCGCTACATACAGGGTAGCGCTGTCGTCAGGTGAGAGAAATCTATTAAATATTTTTTATACAGCTATTTACAATTTTCTGAAACGACAATATACTTTTAATGTTGTCATTTCCTCTAGCCATATATATGTAGAATAATTATCAATACTTATCTTGTTTGAAAAGTCTAAAATATTGTTATAAAGCGAAAAATGCGATGCAACGTAGGACCGATGTAAACATGCGTGCACCTTCCTTTAGTGCGACAGAGAGAGCAATACTAAAGAATGATGTATACTAATGTTTACGTCGACTCTATCTCGCGTCATATTTTTTGCTTCATAACAATATTTTAGACTTTTCAAACAAGATTAATATTAATAATTATTCTACATATATATGGCTAGAGGAAATGACAACATTAAAAGTATATTGTCGTCTCAGAAAATTGTAAATAGCTGTATAAAAAATATTTAATAGATTTCTCTCACCTGACGACAGCGCCACCCTATATGTAGCGGCGAAATAGACCCGACCGCCTCTTAATAAATTAACCAATTATAAGATCACTTCAAGAAATAAATTAATAAACATATGAATGTAAAGAGTAAAATCCACTAAATAAACTTTAAGTAATTTAATTGAAAGAGTTAAAATTTAAACCAAATGCAACTTCCTTTATAAAAGAAGTTCTTTGGGTAAATCTAGATTAAGTTAAGACAAAAAAAAACTATTGAATTTAATTATTATATATATTAAAAATTACAAAAATACTATTAATTTAAATTATTAAGCAAAAAGTGACTCTAATAATGAAAATTAATTAATGAATAAAAAGATAAAATATATAATGACATGAAAATTTCTTGTTATAATAAAAAGAATTAAAAGTTCATTGTATCATTGCCAGAAAATAATTATTGTTCTCGTGTTACTTCAATTTTTAATAGCAATTACTGTTGAATATCAAGCAATTCTTATTTTTTAATTAGGCTTATTCAAATTAATCTAAACGAAATTTCATTACTATTTAAAATAAAGAAAAGTCAGGTTTAGAGTGAATTTTGGGCTATTTCCTGTAGCAAGTGGACAATGATAAGATCTGGATTTTTTAAAATCAGTTATAATTTTAATAGAAATGTTTTTTAGTGAAAAAATGTATCTATACTAAATTTTTTAAGCTTTTTAAAAATTATGGTTAATAATTACTAATAATTTCCATAAATTTCTAATACTTTTAGAATTTTGTATCAATTATGAGCAACATTATACTTTAAACAATTATTAAAAATCAAAAAGATGCTCAGAAATTTTTATAATTATGTATAGCGATCAAATATAATAGTTAGAAATAAAATTGTAACGTTCCATAAAAATTCATTTATTATATTTAAACTATTAATAATTGCGATTATCTAACAATACATAATCTAATAATACATATTAAAATATTTATATCAATTATAAATAAAATAATTATAAAATAATGATGTTATATAGTGAAGGAGTAAATAATTATTCCAAAATAAAAAAAAATTTAATATACATTATTTTGCTCGTAAAATCATAAAAAATATCTGATGAAATTTTATACATAATAAATGAATATGATATTTTATTATAAATAAAATTTTATAAGAGATATTAAACACAACATTTGTATAGAAAATAGGAAAAAATAACAGTAGATAAATTGTAAGAAAATACAAGGAAATTGTAGGAAAAATAGGAAATTGATATTAAGAAAATATTTAAACATGTTGTAATTAGCTTTGCAATCAAATTCTCCAACAGATTGCAATTAACATACAGCCTAATGCTTTTAGATACAATTAAGATAGAAACATCCTATGAAATCAAGTTAAAGAGATGTTGGGAGGTTGATATACTAATAATAAGAAAATAAAGGGGTAAAAAAATAGAAAATACATGAAAAAATATAAGAAACACGAAGAAAAAAAACAATAAAATACAAAGAAAAAAAGTATACAAATAAAAATAAAAGTTGTACATAAAAGTAAAACAATATATAAATGATTGTAGAATATTCAAAAATAAAATTTATTTAAGATAGAAAGGGAATTCAAACATCATAAAATTTAGATTTAATAAGGAGGGATGTTTTTATTCTATTTAGTTTCTGAATTAAAAGTACAAAAATCAAATATAATAATATTAAATAAATTAGTTAGAGACAATTTAAAATAGTTTTATTATTATGATTAATTGAAAAATAATTTCTATAATTAACATTTTTTACTAAATTTAAATAGTTTACCCGTTTAAATATTCCTGACATCTCAATTACATAAAAATTTACAATTTACTTTAATAATTACTTATTTACGTAGGTTTACGTAAAATGTTTTTTATAACATTGAATATTCGAAGAATACATATACGTAATTAATTTTTTTTCTTTTCAAGTACCAACATTAGGCTAGGCCATCAGGGGATTCTTCATTTAACCCGTACCCGTACCCGTACTCGTGCGATTGTATAGGCGAGTACGGGTACGGGTACGGGTTATATGAAGAATCGCTCTCATAATCAAAACTTTTTTAAACAAGCACCCAAAAAAATTAACTTCAAAGAAAATAAAATAGCTTATTGGTTTGCGAATTGATAAATACATTGATTATCTTAAATTACTTTTGTTTGCTAATTTTGTTTTTTTTTAACAAATTGCAAAAAATAAACGAGTGCTGAGATAGGTTAAGGTTCGAATTTATATTCGACACTTAATACTTAGGCTCGAATTTATAGTCCATACTTAGCACTCAAACATCGTTCTATCTAACTCTTTTACCATAAGAAAAATAATGACAGGATGATGTTTGAGTGCTGAGTGCCCTATTTAAAAAAAACACGTGTTTTTTGCACGTGAAAAAAACACGTGTAAAATACACGTATTTTTTACATGTAAAATTTGCGTGTTTTTTCACGCATATTTTTCACGTGTTTTTTTCACGTGTATTTTTGTGGTGTCTTTTTCACATATTGTTTTATAGCTTTTCGAAGTGCTTCTACTGTCCGGCCTCTTATATCTGCGTCTTCCAAATTTGTGTAAAGGATGACAAAACTTAAAAAAACGCCACCTAGTGAATTAAAATTGTTATTAATGATCGATTAAGTCGGTTTGACTTTAAGTCACTAGGTGGCGTTTTTTTAAGTTTTGTCATCCCTTACACAAACTTGGAAGACGCAGATATAAGAGGCCGGACAGTAGAAGCACTTCGAAAAGCTATAAAACAATATGTGAAAAACACACCTCAAAAATACACGTGAAAAAAAAACGTGAAAAATATGCGTGAAAAAACACGCAAATTTTACATGTAAAAAACACGTGTAAAAAATACGTGTATTTTACACGTGTTTTTTCACGTGCAAAAAACACGTGTTTTTTTTAAATAGGGTGTCGACTATAAATTCGAGCCTTAGCACTCAGATCCCAGCCCTCAGATCTCAAAGTTTCATTGTTCGTGTCCCCTATAAACTTAGACACACGTTTATAGGGAACATGGAACAATGAAACTTAGATCTGAGGGTTGAGAACTGTGTGGGGAGTGTTGAGTGTTGGATATAAATTCAAGCCTAAGCACTCGAAATACTAAACTCTATATTTTAAAGAAAAAATTAATAGTAAAAATATTAGTCAAGGTCGAGCGAGTACCCGCACTCAACGCCACTTTGAACCTGCTGAGAGATGGAAGATGTTTAATCTCAGCAGGTAGGGAGTTCCAAAAATGCACACCTTGAATTTGGAACGAATTCCTGCCAACCTCAGTACGCATAAAGGGCTCCACTAGATCCCCTAGTAGCCACCCTAGGTACACATTTAGTGAAGAGACTCACTAGATACTCTGGAGTATTCATGCGCATGATCTTGTACATAGGTGCAGCCAAAAGATACTGTTTCCTCAAATCAGTATACGCAGCCAACCCAATGCGGCTCTATAAGGGGGATTCCAGATGACGGAACTTTTTCGAGACCTGACCCACACCCTACCCGTACCGTACCCGTACCCGTACCCGTATCCGTACCCTACCCCGCACGATTCTCGAGTGGAGTCTTCCATCTAGACTACCTCGTGTTCTCTGAGAACCATTAATATTAAATTTAGTATAAAGGCATCGTACGTATATATTTTCACTGATGCCAAGTTCTCTATAACAGAAGTAAAATTGTCACAAATGCAGCCAAGTGCAGACTTTTGGTTGACGGTACCAGTTGTTAATGGTGTCCAATAGTAGCCGGCTAGTTTCTCTAGTAATTCATTTTGACAAATGCTTTTATAGTTTCTATATATAATCGACTTTTGATCTACATTGCACGTATTATAAGCAATAGAAATATCAATCAAGTTGTGCTGATTATGAAAGTTTGCAGGTAAGTTACGTACGTTAAGTATATTGTCATTGTCATACACAAGAATCAGGTCAATGCATGTGTGAGAGGATGGCGTTAGATGCAAGGCACCACGCTGGACCAACTGAAGTGAAAGCTCTGCCGTCAGCTTACCAAGAAAGCTCGCATCGCTGCTTTCTCGCAGGAGATCGGCATTCAGATTTTCCATTATAATTTTATGCGAAAAATCATGAGACAAATCTCTGAAAGAATCTAATAAATCAGAATTTTCTGTAAATGTAATGGCAGAAGAACGATAAATGGCAGAAATCAGTACAGGTTCAGAGTTGCCATCCTTAAGAGCAGGTTGAACTATCTGTCTTTGTCTAATAGAGTTTTTCATCATTTATATAAACACCATCCGTTGTAGCATGAAAAAAATAGTAGCCAGATATTAGTATAATAAGTGAATTTTGTAATAACAATCAAATTATTTTATTGCGTAGTTTTTGAATAATATAAGATCTACAAACAAATTAAAATGTAAAAAAGTTATTACAAAATTTACTTATTATACAAATATTTAGCGGGAACTACTATTTTTTTCATGCTACAACGGATGGTGTTAATATAAATGATGAAAAACATTATTAGACAAAGACAGATAGTTTGGCCCCCTGTTAATCGAACTTAACATATATTCGGGCACTTCAGGTTTGCCATTGCTAGTAATGGTTGTGGTATTAAAAAAAGCTAGTACCTAACATCTTAAATTATTCTTAATGTAGCGAGCAACCCAATTTATGATCTTTACTGCAAATGACGTCATCCAAGACAGTTGGGCTCGAATTTATAGTCTACACTTGGCACTCAGCACTCAGTTTATATGTATCAAACATCATTCTATCTTACTCTACTTCCATAAGAAAAACAAGGATAGAATGATGTTTAATACATGTAAACTGAGTGCTGAGTGCCAAGTGTGGACTATAAATTCGAGCCTTGGTCTCAGCCAGGCAGCGTTGTTATAGAATAAATTTCAACATGGCTGACTACGGCACCCCCCACTTTTTTCCATTAGATATAGTAGAATGCCAAAGTAATCTAGTGAATTTTAGTAACTTTTATATTTTGCGACTTCTGCTATTGGGTTTGGAAATTTGCTTGCCAGCGCCACCGCGTGGCCCTTTGGTAAGCTGTGAAAGAAGGATTATATTGCATAGCCTATTTAATCTTATGTATTAGTAAAATTTTTTTATGAAGTAAATAAATAAACATGTAATTATTTGATTATGTTAAATATAACACAATGACATTGTTTTAAAGTAAATATATATCCAGTGCATAATTTACTCGAAATGATTCACAAAAGATGATTGTTTTGTTGTTCATTTTTCGATAGGTTATAGCTTCAGATACTGCTTCAGAATGGTTAAAAATGTAAACATTGTCAGCTAAAAGAGCCGTCAAAATTCTTATAAACTTCACCGTTTCATTTATGTAATACTATCCCTACTGAAAAAATCCACCTGGATTTCCACGTGGATTACCCATATGAAAATCCACATGGGTATTACATGGATTCCATGGGGATTCGTGTAGCACTCCATGCAGATTACCCACATGGATTTCCACGTAAAAAAATCTATGTGGATTTTATGAAAGCCATGTTGATTTTATAAAACCCTCGTGGACTGTTAAAGAATCCACATGGATTTTATGAAATCTATGTGGACTTTAAAGAAACCCGCATGGATTATATAAAATCTGTGTTAATTTTATGTATTCCTCGTGGATTTTAAAAAAATTCATATGGATTTTGTGAAACCCATGTGGATATTTAGAAATCCATGTGGATATTTGAAAATCCATGTGGATATTTAGAAATCCATGTGGATATTTGGAAATCCATGTGGATATTTAGAAATCCATGTGGATTTTAAGGTAATCTACGTAGATTTTTTACTTGGATATCCCTGTGGATTTAAATGAAAATCCGCGTGGAAAGCCACATGGATATTTTGAATAAGGAATAACTCAATATTTATTTCGCATTCAAAGTAAAAATAAAAAACGAGGTAAATCTCGTAGTTTCTGCTCTTTTAAGATCAAAGAGCTTCTACGATTCAACTAAGAGTATTCTGGCCTTATATTTCTGCGTCTTTGAAACTTGTATAAGGGATCACAAAACTTAGAAATCGCCACCTATAGATTCAAAATAGAATCGACGTAATCAATCATCAATTAGACAGTAAGTCACAAGGTGGTGTTTCTCTAAGTTTTGTGATCCATCATATAAATTTCGAAGTCGCAGATATATAAGACCAGAATACTCTCAGTTGAATTGTAGAAGCTCTCTGATGTTCAAAGAGCTGAAACTACGAGATTTACCTCGTTTTTTATTTTTACTTCGAATGCGAAATAAATATTGAGTTATTTCCTATTCAAAATATCCATGTGGATTTCCAAGTGGATTTTCATTTGAATCCACGTGGATATCCAAGTAAAAAATCTACGTTAATTACCTGAAAATCCACATGGATTTCACAAAATCCACGAGGAGTACATACAATTAACACAGATTTTATAAATTCCATGCGGGTTCCTTGAAAATCCACATAGATTTCATAAAATCCATATGGATTCTTTAACAGTCCACGAGGGTTTTACAAAATCAACATAGCTTTCATAAAATCCACATGGATTTTTTACGTTGAAATCCACGTGGGTAATCCGCGTAGATTCCTATGCGAATCCACATGGAATCCATGTAAAATCCACGCGGATTTCCACATGGGTAATCCACGTGGAAATCCAGATGGATTTTTTCAATAGGGATAACATGCGCGACTTTTTCTACAATGATTCTCCATGTTTCCTTTATTCTATATAAACTAATTTTCTAATCTTTTTTTATTCTATTAAATTAAAAAATTACAAAATACTACAATTTTCGTATGTAATCAATGTGATTCTCGAACAGTATCCTTCTCTCACAGCTTATCGATTGGCCACGCGATGGCGCTGACAAACAAATTTCCAAATAGCAGCGAAGTTTTATACGCAGCATATATGCTAATTTAGGTTAAGAGATATTGTTATGAAAATAAGTTTATTCAAAGTGTTGATATTTTTTGAGTAAAAAATAATTAAATATTTCTACTGATGATAATGAATTTCATTGCTGCGAATTTCAAAATATATATTAAAATATTTAAAGTGATTTCTAATTAATATTAAATAATTTGTTACTAAGTTTACCTGACTTATTTACTATAAATTTTGTTTAATGAAATTAAATTTACATTTGAAACTACTTTTTTATTGAGTTATTTTGATTTTAATTTTTGATGATTTCATATGCGAAAATGTAAAGGTGTTAGTAAACAAAAATGTAATTATTAATTAAGCTACAAAATTTTGTATTTTATTCTATTTTAAAATTTATTAGTTTTATCAATTTTAAAAGAATTGATTTCTTTTAAAATATATTAACATAATGTGCAAATATAAGTCATAACATTTTATTCGATTAGATAAAAAAGTAAAGAGTTCCTCCATTGTGATATTTTGTAATATTTTATTTCATATTTCTCAAAATGATTTTGTTAATAACATCTTATTTCATTGTTATATCTAATAATTATCAACTTGACATTTAATTCTGACAATTTATAAATATGTAAATTTCAAATAAACATGTGTTAAAAATTACCCGGTTGAAAAAAAAACATAGTTTTATTACATGATTTTATCATATGGTTTTATTATGTGGTTTTATCATATGGTTTTATTACATGTTTTTTGGTTTCAATTTATTATATGATGAAAGTATATGATAAAATCATATAATATAACCCTATGATGAAATCGTATAATGAAACTATATGGTGAAGACAAAATAAAACCATACGCACGGAGAGAAAAAGCAGTTAACAGCTACTCAAAAAATTTGGAATCATTACTAACTTTGTTCGACAATAATTAAAGGAATGGGGATAAATACTAATCTATATTTTTGCGCCACGCGACAAAAGTAAGGTTACGATTTTACAAATGATCTGAGAAAACTAAGGACTGAGGGGATATTCAAGTAACGATATGTATGTATGTATGTATCGCGACGATAGTTGTCGGCAAGAGAATAAAAAGTCTGCGCGCGCATAGAATTCGCGTAATACATACATGTGTATATCACTACTTGAATAGCGATTCGGCGCGCGGACCTTGAGCCGAACGGTTGTCTCGCCGGCTCTTTCTCTTTCCTATCCCTCTCTCTTTTTTCCGTTTTTCGCTGTTCGTTTCAGGGTTGGCGGGCGGAATCCCGTGTGTTTTTCGGGGTTTTTAGTTTTTAGTTTTTAGTTCTTTTTCATCAGTTCTTTGTTCGCTGTGGTTATTTACCACAGCTTAAGTTTTTATTTCTTTTTTCCCGCGCTCGTGTCTCTTCCGTTGCCTATGTACGGACAACGTTGAGGAGAATTTGGTACAAGTTTTTCCGTTATCTTTGTAAAGATTACGGCTACAAGATCGTTATGACAGTTTGTCATAGCATATTTTTCGTTCGAGCCTAAAAATAAAAAAATTATCACGGTTCTGAATCTTTTATTCATGCTTGGAGGATAATCAAGGGACTACCTTCACACCTTTACTACAGTATTGTGTTTTTTAGAGCGACGTAGATATCAAGATTTTATTTTATGATCTGCATAATGTGCAACGCAGACGTTTTTGAGGATGACGAGGTGTGAATTTTTTTTTTCTCAACGCATATTCGATTGATTTGTTGTGGAGAGTTGTGAATTGTGTCCTAACGAATTTTCCGAAAAGTGCGAATGATTTGAATATTTTACTCAAGGACACTCATCATTCTCTGAAGAGAGTGAACATTTTAGATATTTGACTCAAGATCAATCATAAGTGTTTCTTTTGTTTACTCCCAAGAGTTATTATATGTGTCGTAAAGACAATAAATTTGAATTCAAATAGTTAAATACAACGATCTTTGACCGGTTTGACATTGACTGCTTTTCTCAGTATTTAGTGTCATCGGGAGTTTTATATAAACAGTCAATTCGCAGAAGTTTTAACGGTAGTGACGTAAGCGTATAGTTGATACTTTCGATCTTTGTTCAATATGGACGCTTGATGCGCGGGAAATGGTGATTTAGTGTGCTCAACGTGATATGAATTTATTGTTCCTTGTCTGTAGATCTCTTACATGAGACTTATATTTTCACGTCAGAAAAAAGTTTATTTCGTGCTCAGTGCTCGGGTTACACAGTGGCGCACTATATCATTCCATAGACAAGTTAATCTTTAGTCGTGTTATATCGCTTAATGGACGATTCTTTTTTATCATTATCATTTTTGAAACTATGACCACTGTCTGTGACAGTGTTAATTTGTGTTTGACAGTGTTCTTGCTCGGTAATGGCGCGGATGTGACGTGCTGAGAGTTACTTGACTCGGACCGTCATTGCCGCATCTCGCTTTTTCTATCGTCAAGAACGGTATCAAGATTTCATTTGACTATATTTTTGAACGAGTTGCCCTTTTCCACCGTTGCGCGGGTCGTTGATACGATGTTTCCTGAGAAATGCTCCAATGATGATGAAGGAGAGATAGATGATCTTTCCTCCAGGACAGTTGTGGAGACCCCTGCCAGAATGAGGACTGGGCAAAAAAGAATCTTATATTTCATACCCACATTAGATGCGTAGATCCACTGAGGAATGGTAATGGGTACATGCCAAAAAACGGCTTAACCAATAAAAGGATACAAAAAAAAAAAAACTACATGTATAACCCCTCTGATTACTAAAGAGTTAGGTAGCTAGTCATAAAAAGTTAAATGAAGAGTCAAACTGAGAATTATTGTCTGTAGTTTGCCTACAATAATTCTCAGTTTGACTCTTCATTTAACTTTTTATGACTAGCTATCTAACTCTTTAGTAATCAGTCCTTAGTTTTCTCAGATCATTTGTAAAATCATAACCTTACTTTTATCGCATGGCGCTAAATTATAGATTTGTATTTATTCCTTTACCTTTAATTATTGCCGAAAAAAGTTAGTAATGATTCCAAATTTTTTGAGTAGCTGTTAACTGTTTCTTCTCTCAGTGAATATGATTTTATTTTGTCTTCACCACCTGGTCAAAAAAAAACATCTATAAATATAGCTAAAAATATAGATAAAGAAAATACAGCTATATTGATGTGTATTATAGCTATATTCATGTGTTTTTTTTAGCTGTATATCTATGAGAAATATAGCTAGATTTTCAGCTATATTTCTAGCTATAATGGGCTAAAATAGGGATTATACCTATAAAAATAGGTAAAAATATTGCTAAAAATCTAGCTATATTTCTCATAGATATATAGCTAAAAAAACACGTAAATATAGATATAATACACAATGTAGCTATATTTTTACCTATATTTTTTAGCTATATTTATAGATGGTTTTTTTTTGCCGGGCATATAGTTTCACTATACGATTTCATCATAGGGTTATATTATATGATTTTATCATATACCTTTATTATATGATAAATTGAAACCAAAAAACATGTAATAAAACCATATGATAAAACCACATAATAAAACCATATGATAAAATCATGTAATAAAACTATGTGTTTATTTTCAACCGGGTAAATATGTGATAGTAAAAAGTTGATTAAATTATTACTTAATTATTTTAAATTTTTTATACATTCTACATAATGTACCAAATTGTTATTTCTTTTTTTATTAATCCATATAGTAAGTGCAATTGATTAAATAATTTTATACGATTGGATGATTAATATTAATTTAAACAACTCTTTTTGATTAGTATTTATTTTGTAACACATTCTAAGTGTATTTTAAGTGTAAATATTTATAATTTATCAAAATTATAATTTACATTAAGAAACTGAGACTCAAATATGAAACACTCCTCTCGTAAGATCTGATGAAAATTTTAATAAGTTAATATTATTTTTAATACATTAACTTTTATATTATAAGTTACGTAACTAAAGAATATAAATCCCAAATCTGTATTTTGTACAAAATAGTTAATGATAGTGTACAATATTTTTACTTTTTATTCTATAATTTTATATAAAATTATAATTTTTTACTGTCTTCATATTTGATGTAAGCCGCTGAAGTAAAATTTGAAATAACTTTTGATTCTAATATTACCCGTCTTGTTGAATCTAAATTTCTTTAAATCTTACATTAATTTCTTATCATTTTATTTTAATTTTGAATAGTTAATTATTTTGAATTAAAAGTAATCTCATAGGCAAAAATAAAAAGGACATTACAGATGAAAAGTTAATTATTAATCAAGCTAAGAAATGTATTATTTAACAAACATATTGGTAACATGCACAATGATTTCATTTCATTTCATTTAAAAATTTATTAATTTTATCGACAAAAAGAGAATTGATTAATTTAAAGATATATTAAAATGTTTAAATACAAATAAATCGTTACATTATATTTGATAAGTCTGAAAATGTGAGTCTCAAATTTGAACCAAACTTCATAAGTAGATTCTGGACAACTGAAATAGATGATTTAAAAAGTTGTAGAATCCAACGCTGTCTCAATTTTGGGATATTCAATTTCATATTTCCCAAAATCATCTTGTTGACAATATTTAACTTTCTTGTTATATAAAAAAACTATGAATTTGGAATATAATTCTGACAAATTATAAACTTGTCAACTTTGAATACACATATGTCTTATAAAATATATATTTTATAGAAAAAAAAAATTATTAAATCATAACTTAATTATTGTAATATTTTGATTTATCCGATATATTGTTCCAAATTGCTATTTCTTTTTATTTCTATTCGTTCAGTAAATACAATTTTTCAAATGAATTCTAAACAACTAGGTGATGACTATTGATTTAATCAACTCTTTTTGATTATATATTTATTTTTTAATACATTTAGTTGTACACATTTATATATTGTCAGAATTATGTTTCAAATTGATAAATTAAAACCAAAGGTTAAACACTCTACTCTTAAGATCTGATGAAGTTTGAAACAAGTGAATGTTATTTTTAATACGGTAACCATTACAAGTAATCAAACTGAGAATGAGAAATTTTAAATCATAATTGTGTACAGTGATCATGTCATTTATAATATTGACTGTAGCGTAACAAAATCTACTCATCGCAATGTGAAACTGATACTCTGCATGACATTCACAACCTGATATTGAGTTTACTTTATCTATCATTTTCTTTATCTAAAAATATATCATATTTAATGATATATATTTTCATATTATAGTGATAAAAAAAATTAATGAATTTATTTAGATGAACTTTATAATTCTAATTTTGACTAATGCTAAGGTAACATTTAAAATAAATTTCGATTCGATTACCAGACTAGTTCAATTTAAATTTCTTAAAAATGTTACATTATTTTATTATCATTTTATTTTAATTTTGAACGGCTGATGTTTTAAATTTTTTATAATCTCATATGCAAAAATAAAGAAGATATTATAAATAAAAGTTGTGTTACGTAGGATTTAATGATACGCACTCCTATGGGGAGTGTGAGGATGCAAAATAATTGGAGAGAGTTAATGTAAAGTTGACTTACTATTTATTATAGAAACAATACAATGTGAGAGAGACTAGTTACGACTTTACTCTAGCGCGTCCGGCGATGGTCCCACGCTCGTCGTTGTCGAAAGCGACGATGTAAGTTGCCCGCGACGAAGTGTCGAATCAGCACTTCGCACACCGTGCGACTTTTAGCTTGGAAGCTTGGAGTCGCCATTCCCCGAACTCCCAATTTTATACTATTCTCTTATTATGCACTCTATATAAAGACTATATATATTAGTAGTATATGGAGGATTATAGGTAAAAATGGCGGCCATGAAATTCAGGGGAATTATAGGGAAAAGATTGTTGGCGCCTAAGCTCGAGCGTATACGAGAAAAAGCGAAACAGCCCGAAGTGGAGGGGACACCGTAAGAAAAATTTTTGGAGATGCAAGGTGTCTGTCAGGTAAGCGTTGAAAAAGTATAGAGGGAAAAATCACTGACGCCTGATTTTATGAGTATATAGAACGGAGTTCCAAGAAAATTCTTGAGCAAAACAAAAGCGTCTGATAGATGGTTTATAAGGGTGTTAGATATTTGAATGTTGTTTTTAAAATACTTGTTTGGTAATGAAAAAATTTCGAATTGTCAGGTTGAACGCATTTATACTAATATAGAAGGAATTGGTATACAGCAAATTTTATTATTATGACTGATTATAACAGATACTAAATATGATTTTACGAGAATTAAATATAAAATATTTCTACATACAAAAAATATAAATAATGAAATAAGTTTAAGGTTATTAATTTAAAATAAGTCATTCAAGTAGAAATCTAAATATATATAATCTTTATACTGAATAGAGAATTATGTTTTAAAATGCTTAAATAAATATGATTTATTGAGGAAATGGGTTTGGTTATTAAAGAAATGGTTGAATAAATTAAGTGAAACAATATCTTTATTTTTACGTAATATATGTTGTATTATGTCTTTAAAATTTTACATATTTTTATAATTGTCTAATATTTATAACGAAGTTTCGATATAACAGATGTCGATATGAAGTTTAAATGTAACGCAGTTAACTCATTATAAATAATATTATAATAATGTTTAATGAAGTCATTTTCCAGACCAGCAGATGTTTTATTTTTTATTTTTTCAGATTGTGAATTTATATAATATTTGACGAAAACCTCTGTTTTTGGTAAAATAGTATTTTCTGAGAAAATTCCGCATATTTCGTCAATAATAATTTTATTACACACCGAAACTGTTGTTACAATATTATTATTAATATTTATACATTCTTCAATACACGCCAACAATTGTAAAATACCTTCAAAGCTTGTTTTTTGTAGAACAATAGCGGGTGTATATAGTTTCTTCTTTTTTGGTAACACAACTTGACTTTCTTGATTATCAGAAAATGTTGATATGTTTTCTATATCTTCTTTATCCAAAATTATTGCCTTGGAATTATATGCTGTGGTATATGAGAGCGTTATTCCATTGAAAGTAATTTTCTCATTTTCGACCATAGATTCCTCGTTGTTGAAATAAGAACCCTGGTGAAAAAAATCAGGTGACAAGTCACCTGATTTATCAGGTGATTTATCATGCCAAAATATCATGTATCGATTTTGTTGGTTTTTACACGTTTTAAACCATGCTTAGTCAATTTAGAACAATTTTTGAAAAATTTTTGAAATTTTTGAACTTAGAAATTTTTTTGTGATTTAGTCAAAATTTTTTCTAAGACCAAATTATCTAAAAAATTTTCTAAGTTCAAAATTTTCCAAAATTTTCAAAAATTGTTCTAAATTGACTAAGCATGGTTTAAAATGTGTAAAGACCAACAAAATTGTTACATGATGTTTTGGCATGATAAATCACCTGATAAATCAGGTGATTTATCACCTGATTTTTTTTAATAGGGAACTTATACTTTTGAAATGCGTTTTAAAAGTCTCCCACGCCTCAAGCGTAAATGTAATGCCAAAAAATGTTTGATTGATTATTTTAATCACACACTCAAATGTTTCATCTTTTTGAGGTGATAAGCCGATCATAATTTTCTTCGTACACGATGTGTTTAACGGGTAAACACTTGAATGTAATAGATAACTTCCCGCTTCTTCTCTTGAGTTATACGATGCCATTTTAATACGTTTTGTTAATTTGAAAATTTGCAACTTCACTATTCATTTTAGAAAAATAAATTTTGTTTTGCACAGGAAATGTATTAAAGAATAATTACAAAGGTCGACTGAATGAAATACTATATGATGTTTTAGGTGCATAAGCTTTTAACTGTATGATGTCAGTATACGAATTTCAGG
Source organism: Anastatus disparis (assembly GCA_017163975.1). Lineage (NCBI taxonomy): Eukaryota > Metazoa > Arthropoda > Insecta > Hymenoptera > Eupelmidae > Anastatus > Anastatus disparis. The sequence goes on along the minus strand of JAFFSR010000361.1, from coordinate 1,291,435 downwards.
CGTTTAAATACTGAGCTCTGTTATATTTTGTATGTAGAAGTAGGATAAGAAAATGAGAAAATAAGAGTGAAAGTGAATGAGTAATAAGCAAAAATCAAAGAAAAAAAACGTAAAATCTATTGATTTCTATAAGGTAAAAATCATATGCTATTTTGTATAGAAACATTAATGATCTTATGAGTCATTCTTGAAACCATACACAAATTCATATGGTGTTTTTGTTTTTGAGTAAACACATTAAGCGTTCTATAGAGTAACAAAAGAGAGTAATAAAAAGTCATTAGAACTACCTTAATAGGTGAAAAGGTATCAATGGTTATTGAGGTAGCATACGTAGGTAAGTAAAACTGTAAATTTTGAAAAACTGAAGACAATAGAAATTTCTTTTATTTTTAGTAATGAAAATTTTAAAGCAGAGTATTGTATATGAAAATTATGATATAATAGTTACAGTAGTAGGAAAAAGAAAATTTGAAAATGAAAAAGTAGGTATAATAACAAATAGTTTAAAGAAATGCGATCATTTCTAGTTTAGACATCAACGCAGTGAAATATTTTTCTGTGTTATTTCTAATACACTGTTTAACTCCAAAAAGTTGAATATTTCAGTTATTAATAATCTAATAAAATATTTACAATTATTTCAACGAAGTAGTAAAAACGTGTATTTTGTAGATTTGAAAAAAACATTTTTAACTCTAAGGGTGAAATCAGATGGAGCGGAAAATAGGCGACGGAACGTCACAGAACCTCAATTCTGCATCTTTGTATTCCGCCAACGGAGTAAAGACGACGTAATAGACGACATCAATTTTTATTTTGTTTAAAAAAATTATTAGTGCTTCAATAACCTCACGTAATATTTTTAATTTGCTTTCCATAGCTGTACTTTTAATTTCAATTAAACTTTTAAATTCTATTTTGGTTAACTATTTCAAAAAGTCTGTGACGCTTCTATTATCCCGTCAAATTTGTTTCCCTATATTCACATGAAGCGGAATAAAAGTTCTGTGACGTTGATTAGCAATTTTGTAATTAAAAAATAATGATGTTAATTGAAATATTTGGTTATAATAACAAAATATATTTTATTTTTATAAAAAAAGAATCTCATTACAATAACAATAGGTGATTATTTCCAACTTTTTAAAAATTTTTGTTGTTAATTTAAAATTCGCGGATACATTTGTATGCTATTTTTAACAATTTTTCAGCTACATTCCGCGCCATGTGAACATAGGGAAAAAATTTGACGGAAAACAAGGCGACGGAATGAATGTTTTGTGACGTTCCGTGGTCTATTTTCCGCTCCATCTGATTTCACCCTAATATTATTACGGTGTTCTCAGTTTTTGATAATTATAAAACTAAAAAAATGGATTTAACAGGCTCTATAATTTTTAAAATTTACACTGCTGTATTAGAGCGTTTATTGGAAGACAATCCAGAAATCGTGAGTGTCAAAATGCTGGTTAGTCGTGAAAGTTGTCAATTAAGAAAATTAAATAGGCTGTTTAAAACTTTTTGTAAACTTAATGTTAACCGCAGAAGAATTGCGAATGAGCGTAGAAAATTAATAACTAGTGCAGTAGATATATTTACTAAGTTTATAAGATCTCAAAGTTTATCGTTTTTATGTAAATCATTCCGCCGAGGAGATTTTCATGATGACTTAAGAGGCGGTCGGAACCAAATCGGTGACTTGCGGTATATATCAAGTCAGCATTTTTCGCTTTACGATAATATTTTGTATATTTTTATGGCTTAAATTATTTCAAATTATTCTTTATATACATGACTAGAGGAAATGACTATATTTTTACCATATGAATAAGTAAATAAATTATTATAAGCATTTATTACAAATATCAAACTGACTTGACATATACCGCATGCAAAAAACTGTCGTGTCGATTGTTAGGTGGCATTTTTCGCTTTATAACAATATTTTGTATATTTTTGTGGCTTTAACTATTTTAAATTACTCTTTATATACATGACTAGAGGAAATGACTATATTTTTACCATATTAATAAATAAATAAATTATTATAAGCATTTATTACAAGCACCGAACTAAGTCACCGATTTGGTTCCGACCGCCTCTTAAGAGCGATAACTATTTTAGTGGATGAAATAAAAAGAAGACGAGCCCAAGAGGACCCTGATGTGCAGGTTATACTATTGACATACAACGAAATGATTTTTTTTAATAAAAAGATTAATCATATAAAGGATATTGTTATCCTCTATATAATTAACCTTTTTCAATGGAGATGTCGAGGGAGCCTAGCCCGGAACCGTTTAACACATTACATCAGGCTAGACTGTCAGACACCACCATACCGAAAACTTTGACTACCGATGGATAGTCAGCCACTTTTTGTGACCAACAATCAACCGATACCCAATGAGGTCGGATTCTTGAAAAGTCGCGATTTAAATGGCACATACACTAATTTTCTTTGAAAAAAAAGTTTTAGAGGTACCTGGTCAGGATTCGAACCCATGCCCTCCGCGTTGAAGGCAAGAGCTCTATCCGTTACACCACCGCGCTCTCACTACAACGAAATGATAGAAGGTAAGATATTTAAGTTATTAGATTTATTTATTTGTATAGATATACATATGCATGTTTTATTCAGCATTATATTTAAATTTTTTCAAACTTATTTTAATTTTTCCCCTTAAAAGTTTTCCCCTTATAGCTAGGGTAGTAGTCGTTTCCGGTAATCGGCGTTGATTAGGGTTATGTATTTTGAAGTATATTTTAATATTTACATTGTTTTGTAACAATAAATTTATCAAAAGGTTGTTAAAAAAAATAAAAACGTCAATTTTTTGTGAAAAGTACGTTTTTTATCCCCTTATAGCTAGGGTAGTTTTCGTTTCCGGTAGTCAGCGTTGATTAGGGTTATTCATTTCAAAGTATATTTTAATATTTACGTTGTATAGTACCAATAAATTTATCAAAAGGTTGTTAAAAAAATAAAAACGTAAATTTTTTGTGAAAAGTATGTGTTTCATCCCCTTATAGCTAGGGTAGTATTCGTTTCCGGTAATCGGCGTTGATCAGGGTTATGTATTTTGAAGTATATTTTAATATTTACATTGTTTTGTAACAATAAATTTATTAAAAGGTTGTTAAAAAAAATAAAAACGTAAATTTTTTGTGAAAAGTACGTTTTTCATTCCCTTATAGCTAGGGTAGTTTTCGTTTCCGGTAGTCAGCGTTGATTAGGGTTATTCATTTTAAAGTATATTTTAATATTTACGTTGTATAGTACCAATAAATTTATCAAAAGGTTGTTAAAAAAATAAAAACGTTAATTTTTTGTGAAAAGTACGTTTTTCATCCCCTTATAGCTAGGGTAGTTTTCGTTTCCGGTAGTCCGCGTTGATTAGGGTTATGTATTTTGGAGTATATTTTAATATTTACGTGGTATAGTACCAATAAATTTATCAAAAGGTTGTTAAAAAAAATAAAAACGTCAATTTTTTGTGAAAAGTATGTGTTTCATCCCCTTATAGCTAGGGTAGTATTCGTTTCCGGTAATCGGCGTTGATCAGGGTTATGTATTTTGAAGTATATTTTAATATTTACATTGTTTTGTAACAATAAATTCATCAGAAGGTTGTTAAAAAAAATAAAAACGTAAATTTTTTGTGAAAAGTATGTGTTTCATCCCCTTATAGCTAGGGTAGTATTCGTTTCCGGTAATCGGCGTTGATCAGGGTTATATATTTTGAAGTATATTTTAATATTTCAACCTTTTTGTAACAAAGAAATTATCAAATGTTGGCTAAGAAGATTGAAAACTGGAAATTTCTGTTGTTATCGTAATAGCCAAGTATTGGAATGTCCTTTGGGGGTTGATTTAGGGGTATTTTTATATTGCAATTGGTTTTTTTCAATTATTTAATCAGAGTTTAAACGATATCTAATCGTAGATATTGATTTTTCAAAAAATCATGTTTTCGTTTGAAACTAACGTTGCAAACTTCAGACTCATGTTTGTGGGCAGTTTTGCTTAATGTTTTTAGATTACATGAATCGAGGCTACTCACTCAATAAATTTTGTAATTTATTTTCATCAGATTACTTAAGAAATGATAATATTGCTGCACGTTTCTATAAACGTTTTCGTGGTATTCAACATAAACGTAATTATTATAGAAATAAATTTCTTGTAGGTAATGGTCGCCGAAAATATGTCAAATGTTGCACACAAACATGTAAAGCAAAATCATACTACACTTGAAATTATATATTCATTATTATAAAAATTTGTGTACTTTCTAAAAAATTTGTAATTATTTGTATTAGACTAAGTGAAAAATAAAAAACACTTATTTCTATTGCTAAAATATTTTGTTATTTTATATATATAACCATGAACACCAAATCCTTTTCCTAAAAATATTCCATTAAATATTTAAAAAGATTCAAAATTCATATTTCTAAAATCTTTTAATTTAATAAATTATATCAGAAAGAATTTTTCTATTTGTAAATTGAATTCCATTTTTTTAAATTACTAGCATTATATATTTAATATATATCGTTGTAAAATATACGATTATATTAGTCATAAATTTTTTTTTCATATACAAAAAAATTTATTTCACCAAAGAATCCTAACTTACCGACTTTTACAATAACCGTTACCTTGCTACTCCAAAAAATTTTTCTTACGGCATCCCCTCCACTTCGGGTTGTTTCGCTTTTACTCGTATACGCTCGAGCTTAGGCGCCAACAATCTTTTCCCTATATTCCCCTTGAATTTCATGGCCGCCATTTTTACCTATAATCCCCCATATACTACTTATATTATATATTATATATTTACTACGTACATATATAATGTGCGTTGCAGTTGATTATTAATCAAGCTAAAAAATTAAATAATAAACTACTAAAATTAATAAGTTGCTAATAAAATTGGTAACATGCACTGTAATTTATTTATTTTCATTTGAAAATTTATTAATTTTATTGATACAAAGATTGATTTATTTTGAAAACATATTAAAATAATGTTTAAATTTGGCATAAAAATTTTCAATGCAAAATTTTCCTCGAAATTCAATTATAATATTGCATTTAAATATTTTATTGAGAAGAAATATGCTCTACAATGCATACAAATGACTGTAAAAGTAAAAGTTTATATTATTTTGACATTTTTACACGTTTTTAAGTTACATGAGATTTTGCAGTAGGGATTAATCTCTGTGTAACATAAATTTAAAAAGCTTTCATGTATTTTTTGAAAAATTGAGATTTTTCGTCTTTTAAAGTTTGTAACTGTTGAAATAAAATGTTATTTTTTAAAAATTAATTAAAAAGAATGTTATCATGCCCCTATATAACTTTAGAAAATGTCACTTTTTAACGGACAAAAATAATTCAACTATTCAAAATTTTGTTTAGTCAAAACTGAAAATTATTACATTCGTTAAAGAGAATCATCAATTTTTTTGTTTTGGAAATAAAAATCAATGATATTATAAAAATATGATATTTAATAAAAGAAAGAAGAAAAAGTCCAATTTTTGAAATATTAATGATATTCAATGTAATTTTTATTTAATAAAGTTTACATTCGTGAAATTATTTATTTTTTCAGATTCATTTATTATTTTACTTTTCTCAAATGAAATTAGATTTATTCATATTTATTTTCTATTTTTATTAAATAAGTTAAAAATGTCGTACATTTAAATAAATTTAGAAAAGATCCTTTTTACTTTTCTAAATTGAAATTAAATTTATTCATATTTACTTTCTATTTTTATTAAATGAGTTAAAAATGTCATACATTTATATGAATTGAGAAAAGGACCTTTTTTTAAAGAACGAAAAAGGTTTTATTATTCGCAATTGAGTGAGAATAAAAAACAACTATAATTTATAATAATTTTTTTCAATCTTTAATATTTTTTATTTAGCAGGAAAAAATTACATAACTAGCTACGTTTTTATTTCATATTGATATAAGTTATATATCCATGTATGTTAACAGGAGGTCACGTATCTCTGTCCTTTTCTAATCAAAGAAATGATTTTTTTACAAAAACTAATAACTTTAGCAAAAAATGAAGAGAAAGCCGCATCTTGTATCAAAAGAAGGAATAATTTCTTTGATAAGAAAAAATTAATTTTATTGCTTCATTCTCAAGAAAACCTTGAAAAACCAAATTGTTCAACCTAACCTCTATGATTTAAGTTTTTCAAGGTTTTCTTGAAAACGAAGCAATAAAATTAATTCTTTCTCATCAAAGAAAATATTGCTTTTTTTGATACGAGATGCGGCTTTCTCTTCATTTTTTGCTAAAGTTATTAGTTTTTGTAAAAAACTCAATGCTTTGATTAGAAAAGGACAGAGATACGTGACCTCCTCTTAAGTGACAAAATTTTTGCCTCCTAATTTTCTTTATTTATCTATTAAGAAGGGACCGAACTATCTGTCTTTGTCTAATAGCGTTTTTCATCATTTATGTAAACACTATCCGGTATAACAAGAAAAAAATAGCAGCCCCCGCTAGATATTAGTATAATTAGTAAATTTTGTAATAACAACCAAATTTTTTCACTGCGTAGTTTTTGAATAATTAGAGACCTACCAAAAAAAAGATAGGTTATATTCTAGATTGCTAGTAGGTCTCTAATTAGTCAAAAACTATGCGGTAAAAAATTTGGTTGTTATTACAAAATTTACTAATTATACTAATATCTAGCGGGGGCTGCTATTTTTTTCTTGTTATACCGGATAGTGTTTACATTAATGATGAAAAACGCTATTAGACAAAGACAGATAGTTCGGCCCCTTCTTAAAATTCAATATTATAATTGAAAATGTATTAATATTCAATGTTAATGAAAATGTTATTAATCTTAATAATTACTTAAGGGGATGTAAAACAGACACTACACTAGTATTCATAAATATTGCCTATCTTTTCATTTTATTGCAAGATTTCAGGAAAATAAATACTTTAGCTTGTAGTATGTATTGGGAACATTATTCAGTTAAATTTTGAAATAAATTTATTAATTAGTTTTTAATAACTTTAGGTTCATATATTAAAATTTTTCGATTTTGTACCAGAAACCCAAAGTTATTAAAAACTAATGAATGAATTTATTTTAAAATTCAACTAAATAATGTTCACGATACATACTACAAGCTAATGTATTTATTTTCCTGAAATCTTGTAATAAAATGAAAAGATAGGCAATATTTATGAATACTAGTGTAGTGTCTGTTTTACATCCCTACTAAAAAATCTCAGGTGAGAAATCACCTGATTTCTCAGGTGATTTATCATGCCAAAATCTCATGTGACGATTTTTTTGGTTTTTACACGTTTCAAAGCATACTTAGTCAATTGCGAACTATTTTTGAAAATTTTTCAAAAATTGGAACTTAGAAAATTTTTTTTTAAATTTGGTCTAAGAAAAAATTATGACTCATTTTACAAAAAATTTTCTAAGTTCAATTTTTCAAAAATTTTCAAAAATAGTTCACAATTGACTAAGTATGCTTTGAAACGTGTAAAAACCAAAAAAATCGTCACATGAGATTTTGGCATGATAAATCACCTGAGAAATCACCTGAGAAATCAGGTGATTTCTCACCTGAGATTTTTTAGTAGGGATCCCCTTAAGTAATTATTAAGATTAATAACATTTTCATTAACATTGAATATTAATACATTTTCAATTATAATATTGAATTTTAAGAAGGGGCCGAACTATCTGTCTTTGTCTAATAGCGTTTTTCATCATTAATGTAAACACTATCCGGTATAACAAGAAAAAAATAGCAGCCCCCGCTAGATATTAGTATAATTAGTAAATTTTGTAATAACAACCAAATTTTTTACCGCATAGTTTTTGACTAATTAGAGACCTACTAGCAATCTAGAATATAACCTATCTTTTTTTTGGTAGGTCTCTAATTATTCAAAAACTACGCAGTGAAAAAATTTGGTTGTTATTACAAAATTTACTTATTATACTAATATCTAGCGGGGGCTGCTATTTTTTTCTTGTTATACCGGATAGTGTTTAAATAAATGATGAAAAACGCTATTAGACAAAGACAGATAATTCGGCCCCTTCTTAACCCTTTGAGAGGCAGTGGTACGTATTTGTCCCACCTATTTGGTTTTGGATTTTTCCGTATTTCTAAAACGTATATGCCTTTTTAAGACATCTATAAGACTTTTTGAACTCTTGAATACCTGATTTATTAGATTTTATAGAGAAATTGCAAATATTCATTAATTGAAGTATTTGTTATAAACAATTAATCTCAAAAAAACCCGTTTTTTACAGAAAAATGTGCCCCTCAAAGGGTTAATAAGCATATTGCTTAACTTTAGTATCCGTTATCTTACGTTTTAGTATTTTGAATCTTAAGTTTCAACTCAAGTTTATTAATTTTTATAAATTTTTAATACATCAAATATTTTTAAGATTCTATATTAAATTTTATAATAATTTTTTAAAGTCTTGATAAATTGCAGTTCCATATATCTTAATCAATATATTAGATTTAATACAAGTAACTTAAGTAATTATTAAGTTTAATAACGTTTTCATTAACATCGAATATTAATACATTTTCAATTATAATATTGAAGTTTAATAATCATATTACTAAACTTCAGTAACCGTTATCGTAATCTTAAGAATTTCTGTATTATCTTTAATAATTTTTCATTAAGAGTCAGCTGTATACCGACACAGTTACTTGTTTTACCGAATCTATAATTTATTTTTTATAAAAACTAATAGCTTCAGGCAGAAATAAAGAGATGGTTTCGATTCGTGTAATAGAAAGCAATATTTTCTCTGATAAGAATAATTTAATTCCACCGTTTTATTTTCAAGAAAAGTTGGAATAACTTGAAAATCCCATTATTTGACACTAATTTCTAATTTAAGTCATTCCAACTTTTCTTAAAAACGAAGCAATAAAATTAATTCATACTAATCAAAGAAAATATTACATTTTATTAAACACATCGAACCATCTCTTTATTTTTGCCTCTTGTTGCTAATTTTGGGAAAAAAGTCAATTTTTTAATTAGAAAAAGACAGAGATACAGCGGACTCTTAATTTCAATAATTTTTTATATTAGATAAGTTTAAGTGACATTATTCTTAAATTTAAGATACATTTTCATCTTAAATATGTATTAAATTTAAGAATATTTTTAACAGTGTGTACCATGAAGATTATTCTATTAAATTTTTGAATCAATTAATATATCAGTTATTTAAAATGTTGGAGTACAATGATGTATATTAAAATTGTTCGATTTTGTACCAGGAATACAAAATTCTTATAAACAAAGGAATAGATTTATTTAAAAATTCAACTGCATAATTTTCATGATATTTACTACAAACTAATGTATTTTTTTTTTTTTGAAACTTTGCAATAACTTTCCATGAACATTAATGTATCCTCCCTGTACTATTCTGTGTAAGGAAGCTCTAAGGAAGTTTAAATAAAATCTTCCGCAAAATGTTACTGCAAGCTTCCTGCAAGATGTTAAGTAATCTTCCAAATAACATTCGGATATAACTTTTCGGAAGCTTACTGGAAGCTATTTCGTAATGTTTCATTTAGCCCTCATGGAATATTACATGTTAGCTTTCCTGAACCTTCCGTAAAGCTTACATGAAAGTTTCAAATGGAAGCTTTCCGAAACTTTCATTTAGCTTCCGGGAAGCTTACATGGAATCTTCTTGACAAGTTACTGGTAACCTTCCGTGATCATTGAAATATTCTTCTTGTAACATTCCGTGGAAAGCTGCAGGAAGTTTGAATGGAATCTTCGACAAAATATTACTGGAAGCTTCCTGCAAGATATAATGCAATCTTTCAAATAACGTTTCTGTAATATTGCATGTAATCTTTCCGGAATCTTACTGGAAGCTATTTTGTAATGTTCCATTTAGCCCTCATGGAATATTACATGTAAGCTTCCCTGAACGTTCCGTAAAGCTAACATGAAAGATTCCAATGGAAGCTTCCTGAAACTTTCATTCAGTTTCCAGGAACCTTGCAAGAAGCTTACATTGGAATCTTTCTCGAATCTTTCGATGGAAGCTTCCCGAATCTTTCGTGCTATGTGGGTTCCGTATACCTTGCAAGGAAGATTCTGTTGGAAGATTGATTAATTATTGCAGGGAAAGACCTAAGGAAGCTCTAAGGAAGACTGCATTTACCTTGCAGCTAAATATTGGAAATGTTTGACTGAAACATTCGGGCCGAAGGCTACAGGAAGCTTTCGTAAACATTCCATGGAAGATTACATCAGTAGACTAATGAATCAGGAATTATTATTTTAAATGGATGTAAAACGGACACTACACGAACACTCATAAATATGGCTTATCCTCGTTTGTAAGTTAATAAAAAACAATGTTAATGACGCTATAGCTACACCAAAAAGACATTTTTATAAAAATGAGATAATTGTTATAAAAATTAGGTGATTTTTTTTAACAAAAATGACTTTATTGCAATAACAAAAAACAAGTCCTTTTCCATTCAAATTTTTTATTATATTTAATGACGATATTTTCCCAATACATTACTTGACACACCAAAAGGCGTTTTAAATAACGTCGTTTAGTATGTTAGGGATAAGGACAAAAAATGATTTCGTTTGGTATCTTAAATGTTAACGAAAAATGACGTCATTTTTTAATAACAATGACGTCCTTTTTATATAACTTCCCACATAGCATGAAATATTTCTGAAATATTTCCGAAATATTTCATTGAAAGATTCGGAATGAAACAGAAAGATTGATATGAAATGTTTCTGAAATATTGATATGTTCGCCTAGAAGATTGATTTGGAATATTTCATGTAATGTTTCTGTAACATTCTCTTATGATTTTGTTAAATATTAATTTGTAATATTGTTGAAAGATTGCAGCAACATTTGATCGAAAGATTCATGGAAGATTATGAATCTTTTAAGAAATATCTCTGAAATATTTCTAAAATCTTTCATGAAATATTAATTCGTAACATTGTTGAAAGGTTGCAGAAATATTTTATTAAAAGATTCATAAAAGATTATAAATCTTTCAAGAAATGTTTCTGAAATATTTCTAAAATCTTTCATGAAATATTGATTTGTAATATTGGTGAAAGATTCTATCAGATATTATTTTTGATTTTGTAAGAGTTGCATCTCAAACCATATTAGATGCCTATACATTTATTTGTTATTCAAAATTCAAGCGCTTATTTATTTGTATCAAGAATTTTCGGTCTTATATACTAAACGAGAGAACGTCCCACCACTTGCGAGAGTTTGTCAACCGCATTTACGATCACATGAAAATATAATCAAGTAGTCACCTGCTGGCAAGATGGAAGAATTGCTACGCACGCAAGATAACTACAAATATTTAGACAATATTTCTCCAATATTTCGCTGTTATATTCATAAATTTTTTGGAATACTTCATGAAATATTTCTGGACTATTACAAAAATATTTCATGAAATATTTCTTGAAAAATTTGCGTATTATTGATTTAATATATTTTAAGAAATGGTGCAGTAATATTTCTTCAATATTTCAGTGTTATATTCAAACATTTTTTCAAATACTTCATGAAATATTTTTCAAATATAACAGGAATATTTCATCACATGTTTCTTGAAAGATTTGAGAAATATTAATTTGAAACATTTCAAGAAATAATGTAACTTACTTGAATATTTCAATGTCGGATTCAAAAATTTTTTTGAAATAAAACATGAAATGTTCCAGCAATATTTCAATAAGAAATATTTCAATGAATCATTAAATATCCATAAACTGAAATATTTCAAAGAAATATTAGTTCATCACTTATTTAATATTTCACTGAAATATTTCATGAATAATTTAAGGAAGCTATCAGTAAGCTTCCAATGAAGTATTTTATGAAAAATTTACAGAAGCTTCCAGTAAGCTTTCACTGAAATATTTCATGAATAATTTACGGAAGCTTCCAGTACGTTTCCACTGGAATGTTTCATGAAAAATTTACGGAAGCTTCCGGTAACCTTACAATGAAGTATTTCATGAAAAACTTACGGAGGCTTCCAGTAAGCTTCCCCTGAAATATTTCATTAATAATTTACGGAGGCTTCCAGTAAGCTTCCACTGAAACATTTCATTAATAATTTACGGAGGCTTCCAGTAAGCTTCCACTGATATATTCCATGGAAAGTTTACGGAAGCTTCCGGTAAACTTCCGCTGAAATATTTCATGAACGACTTGCGGAAGACTTCTGATCGAGGACCTATCCATCTTCCGAGAACTTTTCACTGGAATCTTCCTGGAAGCTTTCAATATTTTTTCTGCAGTAAATTAAATCTTCCACGTTTTCTTCTAGGAAGCTTCCGGTAATATTCCGCTGAAATATTCAACGAAAAACTTACCGAAGCTTCCTGGAAGCTTCCACTAAAATATTTCAGGAATGATGTACGGAAGCTTCGAGTAAGCTTCCACTAAAATATTCCATAAAAAATTTACGAAGGCTTCCAGTAAGTTTTCACTGAAATGTTTGATGAATAATTTACGTAAGCTGTCGGTAAGCTTCCATTGAAATATTCCATGAATAATTTACGGAAGCTTCCAGTGAGCTTCCACTGAAATATTCCATGAATAATTTATGGAAGCTTCCAGTGAGCTTCCACTGAAATATTCCATGAAGGACTTACGGAGGCTTCCAGTGAGCTTCCACTGAAATATTCCATGAAAGACTTACAGAAGACTCCTGATCGAGGACATATCCATCTTTCGGGAAGTTTCCACTGGAAATTTCCTGAAAGCTTCCAACCTTTCTTCCACATCTTCCGGGAAGATTGCAGAAAGCTTCCAGGAAGCTTGCATGCTGTGTGGGAACGGCCAATAAAAATCCGCGCGAGAGAGAAAGCACTCCACTCTGAGCTACCTTACGCTCTATTTTATTTTTTACACTTTTTGGCTTTTCATGCTTTCTCCAGGTATATATGCTCTAAGTTTTCAAATGATATAGAAAAATATATACATAAATGCATACATTTGTAAAAATAAAAATAATATTAATAGAATACTTACTATCCTATTATTTTGGCCTGTAAGTATGATATGACTGGTTCCATTCAGATTCATGCAGGCCGTCACTAATCGAATTTTTTTTCTCTTCTAACTATTTTCATATCGTTTAAAAGTTAAATTTTGTATTTAACATTTACTTATATTTTCCTTAGTAAATGTATGGATAGAACTTTAAATGAAAATTTATAAATTAAAGTTAGATAAAATCAATAATTATATAATTGTTTGAATTTTGTGATAAGTAACAAGAATAGTGACAAGTGTTTAACGCTGTGTCTTTATAAGTTTAAAGTAGTCGAATCTTATAGAGTATGCTCTCGATCAGACTGTAAGTCTTGAGAGTTTTTTGGCCTATGAGAAGTTTATCAACCAACTAAATACTAACATATAAATTATAAAGACTAGTTACAGCATGATGTCTGTGCTAAAAACGGGTCTAACATAAAGTACCTTTTCCTTATTTCCATTATTCCTTTTATATGTGCACTTTGTACAATCATTTTCAGGGGTAGGGAATGTATGTAAAGGTTACAATGCAGATGTTAATATATCGTTCACATCGCGTGAATATAACGTATTTTCATTTGCAACCTGCAAAGAATATTTTATGTCAATGTAGTATAGCCAAATTTTTCTCCGGGTATATTTCTTTTATGCTTAGCGTAAGAAAGCGTTTAACTTTTTTAGTTTTCATACCATTTTTTTAAACAGATATTGTGTCACTTTTATTTGCACTTTGATGAGAACAATTGAAATCATCGTTCAAATAGTAATTTTTCACTTCCGCAATAATTTCATTATCCAAAGAATGGCCACAATAATTCTCAGGCTTTTTGTAAATATCTTTATTATTTACCAATAATCTTGCTTCATCAATCATATAAACAGCTACATTTGATAAAACTGATAATAAATAATTTTTGAAAATGTTGCTTGGTATAAGTCTTAATAACTGCACTTTCTCAAGAATATTTGAGAATTTATCTAAGGCAATTTTAATATTTTAGAGCCATTTATCACATGTTTCACATTCCTTATTTTCATTTAATGTGGGCAAATCCGTTATATCATAGACTTTCAGAATTTCACTTGCTATCTGTGAATCAAATGCATCGTTTATTTTTTTTCTTTTTCGAAGAGCATATGATTTTCGCATTTTTATAATAATACTCTGAGGCATTGTGATTGGTGAAATTTGTTATTTCAAATTACTTGAAGTCTGATTGAACTGATCTACCACAGTCTCACTATAAAAAACTTCTTCCGAAGATTGTTAACTGCTTGAGGTAGATGAAATAGGTGTATTTTCTCTTCATCTGAAAATATTCTGTAACATGAAGGACATACTTTATCCTATCTAGAAAAAGAAGTATTCGGATACAAGCGCTTCAAAGACTCCGTTAGATCATCTTCCCACATAGCACGAAAGCTTTCAAGGAAGCTTTCCGTGAAAAGTTCACGTAATGTTCCAGAGGAAGTTTCCATTAACCTTTCTGAAAGCTTACTGAATCTTTCATTAATATTTCATTGTGATATTTTATGTAATCTAAAAGTAAACTAAAAGTTAGCACAAATAAATAAATAATAAAAGCTTACGTGCAATGTTTCCTTAAATCTTTTTGCAGTCTTATAGTAACCTTACAGAAAAACTTCCATGGATAAATGCGCAAAGGTTACATAGAAGATAAAGATTATTGTAAGCTTCATGAAAGATTCATCAGTTAGGTAATCGTGGAAGCCTACAGGAAGCTTTCTAAAAAGATTTATGCTTTCTTTAATAGAATATTCCGCTTACCTTAAATAGAATATTTCATAAAAGATAATTGCAAGCTTATTGAAAGATTCATTAGCAAGATTACATCGAAAGCTTTCAAGCATTTTACGAGAAAGGTTAATAAACGCTTTCACGTAATCTTTCATGGAACATTAATTGGACCTTTCATTAAAAATTAATGTAAGAATCGATGGAAAATTCCTGAAAGATATTTAACAACTGTGAATAAAAACTTTTTCAATAAATGTTACGGAAAAACTCAACTGAAAGATTCCATGAAAGCTTACAGTAAGATAAATGTAATTTAAAAAGAAGTTTACTGAATGCTAACATGCAATATTCCCTAAAATCTTTATGGAATCTTACAGTGACCTTACAGAAAATCTTCCATAGATAAATACGCAAAGGTTACATGGAAGATATTGAAAAAGATTACTGTAAGCTTCCCGAAAAATTCATCAATTAGGTAATCATGGAAGCTTTCAGCAAGCTTTCTAAAAAGAATCATGCCCTCTTTCATAGAATATTTCGCTTGCATTAAGTAGAATCTTTCATAGAAGATAACTGCAAGCTTACTGAAAGATTCATTAGTGAGGTTACGTCGAAAGCTTTCGGGAATCTTCCGAGAAAGGTTAGTAAAAGCTTTCACGTAATCTTTCATGAAACATTAACAGAACCTTTCATTAAAGATTCATACAAAGACCATCCACATAGCAAAAAAGCTTACAAGGAAGCTTCCCATGAAACTTTTATATAATATTCCAGTGGAAGCTTCCATTCACCTTTTCGAAAATTAACATAAGCTTACAGTAAGCATTATATAGGTCAAAAAAATGCTTCCTGAATACTTACACGTCATATTTTGTGGAATCTTTTTGCTATCTTCCTGTAACCTTACGCAAAAGTCTTAATAAATGGATTAGCGAAGGTTTTAAGTAAACTAACTAGAAAGATTGCAGTAAGCTTCCTGAAAGATTCACTAGTAAGCTAACTAAGAACACTTTCGGGGAGCTTCCGTGAAAGCTTCATGTAAATGTTTAACCTTTTAAGGACGGGACTGGTTGCTATTTCGACCACTCAAGTATCATAATATTTTTGAGTGATTTCGAGGATAATATTATGTTAAAACACTCAAAAATATTATGATGCTTAAGAGGCGGTCGGAACCAAATCGGTGACTTGTGGTATATATCAAGTCAGCATTTTTCGCTTTACGATAATATTTTGTATATTTTTATGGCTTAAACTATTTCAAATTATTCTTTATATACATGACTAGAGGAAATGACTATATTTTTACCATATGAATAAGTAAATAAATTATTATAAGCATTTATTACAAATATCAAACTGACTTGACATATACCGCATGCAAAAAACTGTCGTGTCGATTGTTAGGTGGCATTTTTCGCTTTATAACAATATTTTGTATATTTTTGTGACTTTAACTATTTTAAATTATTCTTTATATACATGACTAGAGGAAATGACTATATTTTTACCATATTAATAAATGAATAAATTATTATAAGCATTTATTACAAGCACCGAACTAAGTCACCGATTTGGTTCCGACCGCCTCTTAAGTGGTCGAAATATCGACCAGCCCCGTCCTTAAAAGGTTAAGGAATATTCCACGAAACGTTAATTAAATCTTGCATATGGGGATATCTCTAAAACTTTTTAATTTTAAGATGTCGACCTGACAACAATTGAAAAGTCTATAATACAAGTTTCTGGAGTGGCGCACACTTTAATAACCCTGTTAAAAATATATACGTATCTCAGATACGTAACAAAATTACGTAATCCATACGTAACAAAGCGTTCGAATTTGTTACATATTATGGAATATGTATTTGATATTGATCATACGTAGTTTCATTAAGTATTCCAAGGGAGTAAGAAATTACGTATTTCATACCAGAAATACGTAATTATTGGCACAATGTACTTAACAAAGATATGTATTTATAATAAATATGTGTTCATATTTTCCAAAGATATGAACACATCCTCCCATTAGAATACGTAATTTTTATGAACACTTATGCCAAATATACGTATTTTTGATACGTATCTCATGTAAATTACGTAATTATTCTTGCAATACGTATTGAAGCCAAAAACTGCGATTCAAAACTACATAATTTTCGCATGAAATACGTATCAAAGAACATAGATTAGGCAAATATAAAATGAAAATTACGTATTTTAAACCACAAATTGTTTTTAAATACGTATTTTGTGCTAAAATTACGTATCCTGAATACAAACCCTTACGAAAAAGGTCTGTAGTTAAACAACAGAAATATCTGCAGGTAACCTGCAGAACATCTGCTGGTAGCCTGCAGAATATATCTGATGTTAATATAATTAACTTGCTGATCCCTATTTTAATTTCTTCAAGAATATCTTTAATTTTCCTCCAGTATTTTCGGCCTCCTGCAGGATTCAAATATAAATTTCTGTTGATAGTCAAAACAATATCTGACGGTTATAAAATCATTTCCTGTAGTTTTAACAGATTCACAGACATATTTCTGCTAGCTATTTTTGTAGGTTTCTCAAGATTTTTTGCAGAAACTTTGATTTTTAAGATATGACTACAACTGTTTCTGCAGACAAGAAGAAAAATTTCTGCAGCTATTTGTAGATTGTCTGCAGATAAGCAGTTATTTTCCTGCAGGATCAATTATTAATTCTTACGGATAAAACCAAGCGATTTTCCTGCAGCTTTCTTAATATTTTCTGCAGGAAAGCTAGTATTTCCAGCTATTTTTGCTGGTTTCTCAAGATTTTTTGCAGAAACTTAGATTTTTAAGATATGACTACAACTGTTTCTGCAGACAAGAAGAAAAATTTCTGCAGCTATTTATAGATTGTCTGCAGATAAGCAGTTATTTTCCTGCAGGATCAATTATTAATTTTTACGGATAAAACTAAGCGATTTTCCTGCAGCTTTCTTAATATTTTCTGCAGGAAAGCTAGTATTTTCAGCTATTTTTCCAGGTTTCTCAAGTTTTTCTGCAGAAACTTTGATTTTTAAGATATGACCACAACTGTTTCTGTAGACAAGAAGAAAAATTTCTGCAGCTATTTTTAGATTGTCTGCAGATAAGCAGTTATTTTCCTGCAGGATCAATTATTAATTTTTACGGATAAAACTAAGCGATTTTCCTGCAGCTTTCTTAATATTTTCTGCAGGAAAGCTAGTATTTTCAGCTATTTTTGCAGGTTTCTTAAGATTACACGAAAAAAGTCTATAGTCAAACAACAGAAATATCTGCAGGTTACCTGCAGAATAAATCTGATGTTAATAAAAATAACTTGCTTGTCCTTTTTTTTAAAATTTACAAGAATACGTTTATTTTCCTCAAGGATATTCGACCTCTCGCAGGTTTTAAATATAAACTTATGCTGATAGTCTTATAAAATTATTACCTGCAGTTTTCTAAATATTTTCTGTGTATTCAAAGATATTTTTACAGATAAAGAGAAATATTTCTGCTAACACGACAGTTATTTTCTGCAGGTTTCTCAAGATTTTCAGCAAAAACTTTAATTTCTTAGATATGACATAAATTGCTTCTGTAGATAGAAAGAAAACTTACTACAGACATTTTTAGATTGTCTACAGATAAGTAGGTATTTTCCTGCAGGATCAATTAGTAATTTTTATTGATAATATAAAGCGATTTTTCTACAGCTTTCTTAATATTTTCCACAGGAAAGCTATGATTTTTCTGTAGGTTCTAAGAGAGGACTGTTTAGTAATCACATTTAACGTACTTTTAGATATTTTCTATAGATTTAACGATATTTTTCACAGGTAAGATATTTCTGATGTCATGACAGCAATTTCCTACAGGCTCTTCAAGATTTCTAGCATAAAATTTGATTTTCTAGGTATGAAATATCCATTATGAAAAAATCTGTAGATTAAACTGTAGATAAATCAGCAGAAATATCTGCAGAATAATTCACAGAAAACCTAAGGAAAAATTTGAAAAATAACTATAGGATTTTCTTTAAAAAAAATGTCAGAAAATCTACATGATAAACGCAGTAAAATTAATAGAAAAATCTGCAGAATAATTCACAGAAAACCTATGGGAAAAAGTTAAAACTAACTATAGGATTTTCTGTAAAAAAATATCGGAAAATCTATAGGTTAAACGCAGATAAATTAGTAGAAAAATCTGAAGGGTACAGAGAAAACTATGGAAAAGTCTACATCCTACTGAAAATATTATATGAGCTCTCGTGTAAGATCTCATATGCGATATCATATACGATCTCATATGTGATCTCATTTGAGACGATACATGCGATTTTATATGACTTTTTGGAACGCAAACTCATATGAGGTTTCACATAAAATCGCATATGAGATCTCATATATTTTTCAAAAATATTTGAATTCAAATAAAATATGTAAGGGATCCTATGTGAGATCACATATAATATCGCATGTGAGATCACATGTGAGATCTCATATGGGATAGCCCATAAGATCGCATATGAGATCTCATATGTATTCGTTGAATTCCAAAAATAGAATAAAATATACATGAGATATTATCTGAGATAGCACATGTCATGTGATAAACTTCTTTTTAATTTTTTAAATATAATAAAATATATATGAGATCTCATGTGTGATCTCATATCAGATCTCACATATATTTTATTTTATTTTTAAAATCCCTACAAAAATTATTATATGAGCATTCATGTGAGATCTCATATGCGATATAAAATGATATCTTATATGTGATCTCATTTGAGATGAT
Source organism: Anastatus disparis (assembly GCA_017163975.1). NCBI lineage: Eukaryota > Metazoa > Arthropoda > Insecta > Hymenoptera > Eupelmidae > Anastatus > Anastatus disparis. Next base: position 1,271,730 of record JAFFSR010000361.1, on the reverse strand, counting down.
ACATGCGATTTGATATGAGTTTTGGGAACGCAAACTCATATGAGATTTCATATGAAATCGCATGAGATCTCATATATTTTTAATTATTTTGTAAAATAATATAAAATATATAAAAGATCTCATGTGAAATCACATTTAAGTTCGCACACGAGATCACACATAGGATGTCATATAATATCGCTTATGAGATCGCATTCGAGATCTCATATACATTCGTTGAATTTTAAAAATAAAATAAATGCATGTGAGATCTCATGTGAAATAGCATATGAGATTTCATATATTTTTTTGAATTTTTAGAATAAAATAAAATATATGTGATATCTCATATGAGATCACATATGAGTTTTCATATAAAATTCATTTTATTTTTAAAATTGAAAAAAGTATATGACTTCTCATATGCGATCTTATATGAGATCTTACATATAGTTTATTTTTGAAATTTACGTACATATATGAGATCTCATATGTGATCTCATACGAGATCTCTCATATATTTCATTTGAATCCAAAAATTATTTTTAAATATACGTATGAGTTTGCGTACCAAAGTCTCTTATGAAATCTCACGTGGTATTTCATATGTGACCGTATATGAGATCGCATATGAAGATCTCACTTGAGAGCTTATATAATATTTTCAATATAGTTTTAACGAATTTTTAGACATTTTCTGATAGATATATAGATATTTTTTACAGATGGAATATTTTTATTGATATAATAATAATTTTGTAATGACATATACTGTTTCTATTGAAAGAATGTAGAATTCCAACTGCCATTTTTATATTGTCTACAGATTAACAGGTATTTCTCTGCAGGATCAATCTGTAATTTTCATCGATAAAACAGAGTTATTTTTTTTATGGGTTTTTTTAATATTCTCTCTAGGAAAACTAGTATTTCTCTGCAGGTTTAGACAAAGGAATAGTTTATGATCATTTTTATAGATTTTGAGATATTTTTTGTAGATTTAACGATATTTTTACAGATAATATATTTCTGTTGATATAAAGGCAATTTCTGCAGACTTTTTATAGTTTTTAGTGGAAACTTGAATTTTTTAGATATGACTTAACAGGGGGCCGAAATATCTGTCTTTGTCTAATAGCGTTTTCCATCATTTACATAAACACTATCTATTGTATCAAGAAATAAATAGTAGCCCCTGCTACATATTAAGAGCAGGCCAGATTCGCTGTCCTTGTCTAATTGAAATTTTTTTTATTTACTCAAGTATTAATCGGTGTATCTGCAAATTGAAGGTTAAGCGCAATAGATATTATTATTACAAATATTTATGCACAAGAAGAAAAAAATCTACCGATTTGTTCTTGAGAAAAGTAAGGAACGCAAAAATATTATAAACATAAACTTTTACTTTGGTGTTCCTTACATTTCTCAAAAACAAAGCGGTAGAATTTTTTTTTCTTGTGCATAGATGTTCATAATAATAATATCTATTGCGCTTAACCTTTAATTTGAAGATACACCGATTAATACTTGAGTAAATAACAAACAGCTCAATTGTTACTCGGTCGGTATCAGGATCTACTCCGGCCTGCCGTTAATATAATAAGTAAATTTTGTAATAACAATCAAATTATTTTATTGTGTAGTTTTTTAATAATATGTGAATTACGAAAAAAGATAGGTTATATTCTAGTTTTTTAGTAGGTCTCATATTATTCAAAAACTACGCGATAAAATCATTTGATTGTTATTACAAAATTTACTTGTTATATTAATATCTAGCGGGGGCTACTATTTTTTTCTTGATACAACAGATGGTGTTTCGACAAATGATAAAATATTCTATTAGACAAAGACAGATAGTTTGGCCTGCTCTTAAACTGTTTTTATTGAATGAATGAAAAATTCTACTGCCATTTCTAGATTGCCTACATATAGGCAGTTATTTTGTTGTAGTATCAGTCTGTAATTCTCATTGATAAAAAAGTTATTTTTCTACAGGTTTCTTAATATTCTCTGCTAGAAGGCTGGTACATCCCTGTAGGTTTGAAGCGAGAAATGTTTTCATATAATTTTTTATAGATTTTTTTACATTTTCTGTAGATTTGATGATATTAAGAGAAAACATAATTATTAAAATAGATTTTTCTATCGCTTCTTATTATTTTTTGCAAAAAAACGAATACTTTCAAAGTAAGGAATGTTTTAGAACTATTTTTTACAGCTTTTCAGACATTTTTCTATGGACTTCGAAGATAATTTTCTCAGATTAAATATTTCTGTTGATATGACAGTAATTTTCTGCAGGTTCCTTAAGAATTTCAGTTGTAACTTTAATTTTTTGGATATGATATAAGCTCTTCCTATTGAAAGTGTAACGTTTGGCTTTTCGGGCGGTTGCCGTAGACAACTCGATGACGTCGGTGGCATCAGACTTTTACTTTTACCTGAGGGTTGATGCTGGAAGATGGTCGGTCGGACGTTCGAATAAGCCAAAGTTCAAAACTTATAAACTAAATTGAAATTACTGAATAAAAAATGAATTTAATAATGAAAAGTTAAATAAAAGATATGCATGAAAATTTAACTGTAATTAATATTAAAAAGAAAAGAAATTTACTATTGTGTTTAAATAATAATTAAATTGGTGAAATAACAAATCTTAAAACTAAAGCGGTAAATGACGGGGCGGATTTACAGGACAGGTTTAGCGGAACTGGTAAATGAGTATGAGTCGTGCATTTTATAGTTTCCACAATAAATATTCTTTGCATTTATTGAGTTAACTTAGAACTAATTTAAGGTTAGTTAATCAAATAGTAATCTCGAAAAATTGGCCGGAGACGGCGGCACGCAAAAATATGAATAACCAAATAATACTAAGATCAAATTATATCTTTAGGCGGTCGGTATTATTTTTACCGGTAATGCGGTTTAACAAAATTATACTTAACGGGATGTCGGAGCTGCAGCAATCGAGTTTTGCTTTTTTTATTTTATCAATATCTTTTCAAATTCAGAAACTAGACAAATATAATGACTTATCCGCACTAAAGCTATGCTAAACCAATAATTTTTATTAAAATAAAAAATCATTTGGACTTGTTATTTTTTTATGAACTTGGAATGGAAAATAGATGTCAAGCTCGACAAACCTAACCTTAAAATACGATACATTGAAAGTTTTTATTATAACTTTTCATGTATAGTTTTCTGATGGATTTCTTGAGTTGTCCGCACTAGAGTTTTATCTTACCAATTTTTTATTTGTAGCAAAAAAACTCCATTAAGAGCAGGCCGGATTCGTTGTCCTTGTCTAATTGAAATTTTTGTTATTTACTCAAATATTAATCGGCGTATCTGCAAATTGAAGGTTAAGCGCAATAGATATTATTATTACAAATACTTATGCACAAGAAGAAAAAATTCTACCGATTTGTTTTTGAGAAAAGTAAGGAACGCAAAAATATTATAAACATAAACTTTTAATTCGGTGTTCCTTACTTTTCTCAAAAACAAAGCGGTAGAATTTTTTTTCTTGTGCATAGATCTTCATAATAATAATATCTGTTGCGCTCAACCTTTAATTTGAAGATACACCGATTGATACTTGAGTAAATAACAAACAACTCAATTGTTACTCGGTCGGTATCAGGATCTACTCCGGCCTGCCGTTAAACGCATCGTTTATTAATAAGTTAGGAATGCAAATATTATCAGAAGGCAGACAGCTCCGTCATGCTCTTAACAATAAATTCCGAACGGTATCGGTTACAAACTAATAGTAAAAGAAAGGTAAGCTATTTACAGGTTACGAGATTTAATTGATCTCTTTCTGGCGGTCGGTATTTATTATTACCGGTGACACGGTTTTTAACAATCTTATTATTAATAAAGGAAAGATAATAAACTATATACAAGCTGCAATATTATCGACGGTTAGCACGGTTGAAATCTATTTTACCGGCGGTAGATAATACGAGCGGTGTCTCCGTGACATTCGGTACAGGCTTGAGGTACAGGCTGGTGTCAGAGGGAGACAGGAAAGGTTACCTCCAAGTCTTAACGTAGACATGGAGGGGATTTACTAGTCGCGCATACTCGCATCGACTAGCGGAGGACCTACCCCGACCGAGAAGGTGGTGGTAGTTGTCAGGAATCAGTGTCGGGCAATACCACCCTTACACTGATGGAGAGGTTGGAGGCTAACGTAGGGCAATCCCACCCTTACGTAGCTTAAGAGCAGGCCGGATTCGCTGTCCTTGTCTAATTGGCATTTTTGTTATTTACTCAAGTATTAATCGGTGTATCTGCAAATTGAAGGTTAAGCGCAATAGATATTATTATTACAAATATTTATGCACAAGAAAAAAAAAATCTATCGCTTTGTTTTTGAGAAAAGTAAGGAACGCGAAAATATTATAAACATAATCTTTTACTTCAGCGTTCCTTACTTTTCTCAAAAAAAAATCGGTAGATTTTTTTTTTCTTGTGCATAGATATTTATAATAATAATATCTATTGCGATCGACCTTTATTTTGAAGATACACCGATTAATACTTGAGTAAATAACAAACAACTCAATTGTTACTCGGTCGGTATCAGGTTCTACTCCGGCCTGCCGTTAAGACAGGAATACGGGTAAAGGTAACTCCCACTGTGTCGAGCAACCCCACTCTTACACAATGGAAGGGGAGAAAAGTCCAATGCTGGCTCGGCGGCTCGCTTATATACAGTGTTGGGCAGAGAATCCTGCTTGGACGTCCAACACCCAACTTCAGAACGTTCATATACACAGGGCAGCATAGGCTTGGACGTCCTGAAGTTGGCTGTTGGACGTCCAAAGCAGGATTCTCTGCCCAACACTGCTTATATATGCTACGGAGCTCGCTATTCCCGTTGCGGGAGTAACGCCGCGTAGCGGCTAAGCATATGAACTATGTCTAGCGCGATTTTTGAATCGTCGCAAAAGTAAAATTTCTACAACCATTTTTTTATTTTTTGTAGATAAGCAGGTATTTTCCTACAGCAGCAATTAGTAATTTTCATTGATAAATCTAAATATTTTTTCTACAGCTTAATATCCCTACTGAAAAATATATATGAGATCTCATATGAGATCTCACATGGGATCTCATATGAGATCTCATATGAGATCTTACATGCGATCTCATATGAGATTTTGGCACGAGAACTCATATGAGATCTCATATGAGATCTCATATGAGATCTCATTTATATTTTACATTTTCAACCCTACTAAAAAATATATATGAGATCTCATATGAGATCTCACATGCGATCTCAAATGAGATCTCAAATGCGATCTCATATGCGATCTCATATCAGATCTCATATGAGATCCCGTATGAGATCTCATATATATTTTCTATTTTCAACCCTACAAAGAAATATATATGAGATCTTATATGAGATCTCACATGCGATCTCATATGAGTTCTCGCATGAGATCACACATTACAATCTCATATGAGATCTCATATGAGATCTCGTATGAGTTCTCATATATACTTTATATTTTCAACCCCTACTGAAATATCTATATGAGATCTCATATGAGATCGCATATGAGATCTCATGTGGGATCTCATTTGAGATCGCATGTGAGATCTCATATGAGATCTCATATATATTTTTTAGTGGGGTTGAAAATGTAAAATATAAATGAGATCTCATATGAGATCTCACATGAGATCTCATATGAGTTCTCGTGCCAAAATCTCATATGCGATCGCATGTGAGATCTCATATGAGATCTCATATATATTTTTCAGTAGGGATTCTTTGCAGAAAAGCTAGCATTTTGTCTGTGAATTTTTAAGAGAGGAATGTTTTAAGCTTACTTTATATAGATTTCTAGATATATTTGCTAGATATGACATGAACTGTTTCAGTTGATAAAAAGAAATATTTCTATCGCTATTTTCAGATGTTCTACATTTAAGCAGGTATTTGCATTCTGCAGAATCAATGAGCAATTTGCACTAATAAAACATTATTTTGCAGCTTTTTTGTTATGTTCTGTAAGAAAACTGCTACTTCTCTGCAAGTTTTTAAAGTTAATTTTAAAAAATCAGCCTTCTTCATTTTTCTGCAGGAATCAATTAATTTTTGGCAGATTAGCAAACATTCTTCTGCAAACTGACTATTTTATTTCTGTTAAAAGTAATATTTTTATATCATTTACTATGCTTTTTGGAAATTTAAAATATTTCTGCAGACATTTTTAAATTGCTTTTGAACAAGCAAATATTTTTCTGCAGAATCAATTTCAATAGGAACAATTTCAACTTACATAACAAATAAAATGTTTTAAGAAGGGGACGAACTATCTGTCTTTGTCTAATAGCGTTTTTCATCATTAATGTGAACACTATCCGGTATAACAAGAAAAAAATAGCAGCCCCCGCTAGATATTAGTATAATTAGTAAATTTTGTAATAACAACCAAATTTTTTACCGCATAGTTTTTGACTAATTAGAGACCTACTAGCAATCTAGAATATAACCTATCTTTTTTTGGTAGGTCTCTAATTATTTAAAAACTACGCAGTGAAAAAATTTGGTTGTTATTACAAAATTTACTTATTATACTAATATCTAGCGGGGGCTGCTATTTTTTCTTGTTATACCGGATAGTGTTTAAATAAATGATGAAAAACGCTATTAGACAAAGACAGATAGTTTGGCCCCTTCTTAAAAACATTGGGTCCATATTTCTAGATATTTTCTGTAAATTTCAAGATATTTTCTATAAATGAGATAGAAATAACTTTTGGAAATTTCTTCTATTTATCTATTTATTTTTAATTTAAAATGTATATTAAAATAGGTTTAACAAATCTTTGATAATCTTTCAAATTGACCAAAATCCTGCAGCTTCTGAAGTCAACGTGTAGGAAATATTTTATTAAATATTTTATTGCTTGAATTTTTTGCTGTTAGTTTTTGATAACATATAAAATTAGTTATTGTTTATAAGCTACATTTTTCACAGGTTTCCCTAGATCTTTTGTAAATACTGTTTATCTATAAATGAGTAGTATTTTTAACTGATATCAAAAGCAACTTTCGCATATTGTATTATTATAATAATATCAGATTGTTTGATACATATTCCTACAGCAGTTTATTTTACAAAAAAAAAACAATTGGTTTATAAAAAATACCTATGTCTACAGATGCATGAAAATTGTGTAAATAAATTTTTTTTCTCACAGTTTTTAGCAATTAACCGGTTTATTAAAGCTTTGTTTGATCAACATTTTATAATTTTTAAAAATTAGGGATAATTTATATAATTGATAAATTTTTTTTTATTCGTGAGATTAAAATTTGCATCCAAATCCTTTTGCTTTCTGGGCTCACTCGCTTTTATTTGCTAACATTGACCTGATAAAAATTAGGTTAAGACTTTAGCAATCGTATATTCTGATGAGTATTAATCTAATTTTTATTATGTCAGTGTCACACAATAGTTCTGATGGTGGTGGGTAAGCATAAAACAAAACATGGACACAACGTATAAAAAGCTCAATTTTCGCACTTGTCACTTTGTGATTTGTGTGCGAAATCGAGCTTCGCGCACGAAGAGTCAAATATATATTTTATTGTTAAGTTAACCTTTTTATTTATAAAAAAACAATCTTTCTCTCAGAGTAGTTAATCATAGTTTTAAAATTATTTTCATGATCTTTTATTTTTGTAAAATTTCAAGTTAATTAAATTATTTTATTTTTAATACATAGGGCAGTAACGGAAATAATTAGTTCTATTATTAAATATACTTACATTAGATTGGGTTTTATTTTATAAATAGAATGCATATGTATGAAGAAAGACTATTAATTATTATCAGATTTACTTAAGAGCATGACGAAGCTGTCCGCCTTCTAATAATATTTCCAATCCTAACTTATGAATAAACGATGCGTTTAATCGAGTTTCTTTGCTACAAAGAAAAAATTTGTAAGATTAAACTCTAGTGCGGACAACTCAAGAAATTCACCAAAATATTATACATATGAAGTTATAATAAAAACTTCCAATGTATCGTATTTTAAGGTTAGGTTTGTCGAGTTCGATGTCTAATTTCCAATCTAAGCTCATAAAAAAATAACAAGTCCAAATGATTTTTTATTTTAACAAAAATTATTGTATTAATATAGCTTTAGTGCGGACAAGTTATTATATTTGTTTAATTTAAGAATTTAAAAAGATATTGATAAAATAAAAAAAGTAAAACTCGATTGCTGCAGCTCCGACATGCTGTTAAGACCTATTGTATAAAAGCTGAATGAACAAATATGAAAACTAATTAATATAGGTGCTTCAGGTACAGTAAATATTTATCAATAATATTTTTATACATAATTTATGTTTTGTTGTTGATTATAAAATTGTTTTAATTTTTTATATTTTATCAGACAAATATAATTGATTTTTCATGAAAAATTCTAATTGTATGTCTTTAAATCCTTCATGAAATGATATTTTGATTAATATATAGGATGTTCTAAATACTATTGATGTTTCACGACAGATTCCAAATTCCGACTCATAGATTATGACGCAAAATTATATAAATTGTTAGTCATCCACTTTCTTCTCGTATGAGAATACATCCCTTACATAACTTACTGCTTTCCTGAAATTATAAATAATGCTTATGAGATTATAAATAATGTACAATAGTTTTATATTGTCATTTTTTCATTATAGATTATATTTATGAACAAGAATATTTAGTAAATATGTGACTCAATATTTTTTAAATTCTCAACATAAAAAACTACAACGAACTTAGAAATTTTCTATAGAAAGAGAATATGCCGTGGTAACACAATCTGCCAAGCACGAAATTACATGACTTCTGACACGCAGGAATCACAACTAGAATTGCACCAGACACGTCTAAACATGAGCGAGTGCAGCAGAATTAAAACAGAATTGCGAAAGGATCTGCCAGCCTCGGAAGCTGCAAGCACAAGTGCACAAGGATTGCGCAAGACTTCCGTAATCGTCTGCCCGCCAGACGAGTGCAGCGGTCGTGCGCCAGAATTCAACGAAATAATTGCGCCAGGAGTGCACACGCCGATTTCATGAACTTTGAATTTTTCAGCCGGCAGACGAGTGCATAAGAATTGCACAAGGCTTGGGTAATCGTCTGCCCGCCAGACGAGTGCAGCAGACGTGCGCCAGAATTCAGCAGAAACATGAAATTAAAGTTTTGGTAATATCAACACAGATTGATATTGCAACTCGTAGCTGCAATCATGGTGTAGGTGGCTGCTGCAATCCTCTGGCGTGATTCTGGTGCAGTTCTGCTGCCTGCCCGCATGCATTGACCGCTTATATGTATTGTAATTTGCGTATGCAATTCTAACGCAGTTCTGGTCTACGCGGCTGTCGCAATCATCTGTACCAATATCGTTTCAATTCTTATGCACTCTTCATGCGTAATCGGCGAGCAGCAGAAATACGTTATTTTGGGAAATAGATTGAGCAATTTCTGCTTGTAATTTCCGTGCACTCGAATCGTAGCAGAATTTCGTCAGAATTGCAACCGATATGTTACCAGGGTAATGATCTAATGGTAAAAAATTAGTGAAATTATCTGATCTCTGAAGTAGACCAAACATCTTTTTTAGTGTCTTTGAATCAGAATCTAGGTTCACTTTAATACCATCACCCCAGGATCGATGTCAGTTGAAGGTAGAATATAAAAAAAAAACTATTTGAGCCAAGAAAAATGTCATACCTTTATGTTTTAATGGAACATTACAGAAATATGTTTTAAAAGAGTACTTCGTATTTTGCAAGAAGTTTTTAATAACGTATTGTGAAAGATTCCATCTAAACTTTCTCCAGCCTTCCACAGAATATTACAATAAAAATATATTGCTGTCCATAGAAAGTTACGAGTATGTTTTCTGAAGCTTCTATGAAGTATTTTTTGAACCTTATTGCAATATTTCAGGTAAGCTTCTTATAATATTTGTGGCGCCTCTGTTCAGCGCGCCATCATCAGAACCAGCAACAGCGCCGACGCGCGCAGAGCCTCACCATCGAAAGAAACAGACGCTAGCGCCCCGCACCTTCTTCGAGTAACAAGAGCTTGAACGCTCCTTCCTTCTTCTTGGTCGAGCGCTCAAGCTATCAATATCGATCACGGAACACCGTGCGAACAGCCATTTTGTGACTTCATTCTATCTAACATAAGTGAAATTCCAATCCATTAATTACGCCCACACTAGTGGCGAATCATTTGTGAATATTTAAGTTAAATAAAGCTCAACGCTTTTCACTTTTGTGAATCGTAATATTTACAGTGTTATTTCATTGTGTTAACCTTAATCTGCACTTTACACGAGGCCACGCGTTTGAGTGCCTAGCTAACAAAACGCGTGTGTTAAATTCCATTCGACCAAATTCACTTGTTTAAGCAATTATCTTAGAACACGCAATCTAACCACGCAACCTTCTGCATTACCCTTTAAAATGGTGACCACCGTCGTTCAAGTGAATTTTGTGCTTCGAAGTGACTACAACAAAAAAACTCACAAAGAAAAAGTGTAAAGTAAGAAACAATAAAAAAAAAAAGACAATCGTGTACGCATATTCGTAAGAAACAAAAAAAAAAACATTTTAACAAAAAAAGCGCGCAGTGAATCGCAAGCATGGTGTGCACAAAATGGCAGAGTCTCTCCCGCCACATGGCCCGATTACTTCTACGCCATTAAGAGCGTCAAGCGAAAAACGGTCAGGCACATCGGCGAATTTAACTGAATTAGATGACACATCAGACTTAAACGCTACTATCAAAGCGTCACCAAATCTCTTCGACAACGACAACGTTTCCATAAATAGCACACAAAGCTCTCACCTCGTCGCTACTGACAGTGAAAACGAACAGCTTAACTCGCTAAGCAACATGCCAGACACAGTAAACGCCATGTCACAAGTCAAATTGCCTCCTTTCTGGCGCGAACGTCCTCAATTGTGGTTTAACCAGATCGAATCGGCATTTCAAGTTCACCGAGTTACGTCAGATACGTCTAAATTTCACTTAACAATTACAGCGCTCGACCCAACTGTTCTGCCAGAAATTGCAGACATTCTCGAAACGCCTCCAGAAGCAGATGCTTATAAAGCTCTCAAAACTCGCATCATTGAGCGTTTTGCTGATTCTCCAGACAAAAAGCTAACAAAAATGCTTAATCAACTTCAATTAGGAGATAAAAAACCATCGCAACTCTATCGGCAAATAAAAGAATATGCAGGAGACAATGCATCGCAAGAATTACTCCGCGTCAAATGGATTGACTTAATGCCCGCACAAATCCAAGGACTACTAAAAATCTTCAAAACAGAAGAAACAGAAAAATTATTACGCATAGCAGATGAACTTGCAGAAAGCCCATTCGTGCCTCATGTTCACTCTGTTAGTCACGACGCAGTGCTCGCTGTACAAAACAGAGCATCAGATTTAGCAGAGATAAAACTGCTCTTAAATCAACTAATTTCTGTCACTAGAGAAACTTCAAACCAAATGAGTCAATTATTGACAAACGCTAATACCTCTCACTTTTTCAGAGCATCTAGATCTGACACCAGGCAGCAGTCCAGAGACAGGTCCAACTCAAGGAACAGGCCTCACTTTAATGGCATTTGCCATTACCATTTCAAATTTGGCAATGCCGCTAGAACCTGCTTGCCTCCGTGCGCCTTCAACTCAGCGAAGCCAAGCATCCAGGGAAACTAACACCGCTGCTGTCGAGCAACCCATCAGGCAGCAGCTCCAATCTCGCCTCGGCTTCTCCAAAACACACATGGTCAGAAAATCGGCTACACGTCACAGACTACAACTCAGGCACACGCTTTCTGGTCGACAGCGGTTCAATCGTATCTCTACTGCCGGTCAATGGTAAAACCCCCAAAGAGGAACCTCAGCAATCATTTTTAGCTGCAGCCAATGGCTCACCCATCCTCACATACGGTCGAAAAACCATGCATCTCAACATCGGTTTACGTAGAGTTTTCACTTGGTCTTTCTTTTTAGCTGACATAAATGCTCCAATTTTAGGCGCAGATTTTCTAGCTCACTTCAGCCTACTACCAGACCTCAAACGTGCTCGCCTCATCGATGAAATGACGTCATGTTCAGTCTGTTGCGAATTGCTAAGCACGCAGACTCACTCCATCTCAATGCTCTCTCCGCCTTCACATATATTCGGCGACAAGAGTGTACAAGATTTGGTCACAGAGTACATGAAACGCTTTCTCAAGGATCAAAAGGGAATCTCAGGTCCCTCTGCTTCAGTTCAACACCACATAGTAACAACTGGTCCACCTGTCTTTGCTAGACCTCGACAACTCATAGGTGAAAAGCTAGCAGCAGCCAAGGAAGAATACCAGTCACTACAGCTTAATGGCATCATTAGGCCTTCTAATAGCCAGTACGCCAGTCCGCTGCACATGGTAAAAACCAAATCAGGCAAATTTCGCCCCACAGGCGACTACAGAGCTCTCAATGCTCAAACGGTACCAGACAGGTACCCTCTCCCACGCATCATCGATCAGCTGCTCCAGCTCAGTGGCAAAAGCTATTTCTCTACGCTCGACCTATCAAGAGCTTACTTTCAAATTCCTGTAGCTGAAGAAGATGTCCCCAAGACAGCTATTACGACTCCTTTTGGGCTCTTCGAATTCTTAGGAATGCCACTAGGTTTACGCAACGCAACTCAGACCTTCCAACGTTTCATGCACAGCATCTTAGGTCATCTGAGCTTCGTAACCATTTACCTGGACGATCTATTAATCGCCTCACCTTCACTAGAGCAGCACATAGAGAATCTACGTACTGTCTTTGACGTACTTTTACTCAACAAACTCAAGATAAACTGGGATAAATGCAACTTTGCAAAATCAGAAGTAATCTTTTTAGGATTCAAGGTAAACGCAACCGGCTTTTCTGCACCTCCTGACAAGGTAGAAGCCATTGCTAACTATCCGCGTCCGGAAACAATATGGGATCTCAGACGCTTCTTAGGAATTATGAACTATTACAGAACGCTGATCCCTCACGCAGCTCACACACAAGCTGTTCTTAACAGTCTCATCAAAGGATCAAAAAAGCGAGACAAGACGAAAATCACATGGGAACCACATCTCATAACAGCTTTTGAAGACACTAAAAAAGCTCTTATCAACGCTACAACGTCTAGCTTTCTAGACCACAACTCCAAGATCATCCTCACAGCAGATGCTTCCTCGACTGCAATTGGAGGTTCTTTAGAACAATTAGTCGACGGAGTATGCAAACCTTTAGGCTTCTTCTCTCGCAAGCTCTCTGCGGCAGAAAAAAATTACAGTCCGTACGACCGAGAACTACTAGCCGCCTTCGCATCACTGAAATTCTTCGCTCACATACTCGAAGGGCGTGAATTTATTATCAGAACGGATCATAAACCACTCGTTAAAGCTTTTCAGCAACGTCCAGAGAAAGCTTCTCCACGGCAACTACACCAGCTGGACTTCATAAGTCAATTCAGCACCACGTTTGTTCACATAGCTGGCGATGACAACGTCGTAGCAGATGCTCTATCTAGAGTATTTTCAATCAACATGCCTACCAAGCTGGATGCCGTAACCATAAGCGAAGCTCAACAACAAGAAGGAATTGCACCAACATCTGGCTCAGCTTCCTCTCTCCAGCTTCAACCTCTTAACATAGACAACGTTCGCATTCATTGTGACATCTCGTCAGGAACGGTTCGTCCTTACCTTCCACCTTCACTGAGAAAAACGGCTTTTGATGTCGTACATGGTTCAGCCCATCCAAGCGGCCGCATCACATCAAAACTGCTGAAAGAAAAATTCATCTGGCCAGGAATAAGGAAAGATGCTCTCACATGGTCTAGAGAATGCATCCCATGTCAACGCGCCAAGATTCATCGGCACACAAGGACAGAACCTCACCACATCCCTGTGCCAGAAGCAAGATTCAATCACGTGCACCTCGATCTCGTCACAATGCCACTGATTGGAGAATACAGGTATTGCCTCACAATCATTGACAGATTCACCAGATGGCCACAGGCTATCCCTCTCAAGGACATGTTAGCTGAGACGGTAGCCGCTGCTTTCTTCTCTGGTTGGATTGCATTTTTTGGAACGCCACTTACCATTACCACAGATCAAGGTACTCAATTCGAGTCAAACCTCTTCACTGCTCTTGCCAAAGCCATGGGATCTAAGAAAATACACACCACACCCGTACCATCCGCAAGCCAATGGTTTAATTGAGCGATGGCATCGTACTCTCAAAGCTGCCCTCATGTGCAGCCCTCAAATTCCATGGACAGAAAGACTACCAGTAGTGTTACTGGGTCTCAGAACGGCCTACAAGGAAGACATTAAAGCTTCTCCTTCAGAGCTTCTTTTTGGCACAACTTTAAGAGTGCCAGGAGAATTTTTTGTAACTCAGGACTCACCCATAGACTCCACATCATTTTTGGATAAGCTACGTTTGCATTTTGCCTCACTCAAGCCTACACCCACTTCACATCATACAGTACCAAGGCAATTTGTACATCCAGAGCTTAAAAAATGCTCTCATGTTTTCAAGCTCGTAACAGCAGTCAAACCTCCATTAACTCCCCCACGTACAGGACCTCATAAGGTCATTAGGAGAGTTAATGAGAAGAATTACATCATCGACGTAGATGGCACTCCAAAAACAGTCTCCACGGACCATCTCTATCCTGCATTCATCGCAGTAGATGAGCCTTCAATGGCACAGCAGACTACAAAAACACAACAACGAAGAGTAACTTTCAACATACAGGATCCAACACCATCTTCTTCTGAGACACCTTCTGATCAGGTGCCTTCTAGGGGAGGAGTGGTTGTGGCGCCTCTGTTCAGCGCGCCATCATCAGAACCAGCAACAGCGCCGACGCGCGCAGAGCCTCACCATCGAAGGAAACAGACGCTAGCGCCCCGCACCTTCTTCGAGTAACAAGAGCTTGAACGCTCCTTCCTTCTTCTTGGTCGAGCGCTCAAGCTATCAATATCGATCACGGAACACCGTGCGAACAGCCATTTTGTGACTTCATTCTATCTAACATAAGTGAAATTCCAATCCATTAATTACGCCCACACTAGTGGCGAATCATTTGTGAATATTTAAGTTAAATAAAGCTCAACGCTTTTCACTTTTGTGAATCGTAATATTTACAGTGTTATTTCATTGTGTTAACCTTAATCTGCACTTTACACGAGGCCACGCGTTTGAGTGCCTAGCTAACAAAACGCGTGTGTTAAATTCCATTCGACCAAATTCACTTGTTTAAGCAATTATCTTAGAACACGCAATCTAACCACGCAACCTTCTGCATTACCCTTTAAATATTCATAATAACTTTTATGCTGGCTTTCATGAAAGCTTTTTAGAATCTTACATCTTTCTGAAAGCAAAGTGTGCGGGACATTTGACGTTTTCAAAAAGCTTCTATGGTGTGTGGAAGATTGGTGGGATCGGGAGAGTTTAGAAAAGGGAGAATTAATGTGGGTATATTAGAGAAGATGAGGAAAGAAAATGCAGAAAGAGAAATATATTTGAAAGAGTAGAGGGAATATAGGGAAATGATAGATATAAAGAAAAAAACAAAGTAAAGAGTTGATAAAAAGAGTTACAGCAGAGAAATCAGGAAAAATGTTTTTGGAGCAAGTTAACAAAAGAAGATGCAGAAGGTCTGGAATAGCAGATGGAATTAGCACGGATAAATGGGTGGATGCTTTTAAATAGAAAGTGACAAAGCTAAAAAATGCAGAAAAAGAGAGAGGTGAAATAGTCAATATTAAAACTGAGGAGAGTAATTTAGGCGAAATAGAAATGGAAGAAATTAGTCAGGTTAACAAAGGGTTGATAAAAAGAAAAGTGACCGGGGATGATGGAATTTCTAAAGAGGCGTAGATAGAAGAAGAATTGTCGTTGAAGGACTTGCATATAATTTTGAAGAAGATGTGGAATGGAGAAGGTCTGCTACATGTCTGAAAAGTTAGCATCATAAAGGAGGAAGTGGGGTTGGTGGCAAGGGACAAGAAAGGAGACCAGAGAGGCATTTGTAAAAAACTTAACGCAACAGGTAGCAATTATAGAAAGAGCGGAGCACGTGAGTAGTACAAAGTTTGCGAGTCTTGTGTGTAAAGGTAGTGTGAAATAATAGCCTGAAAATTATTGGAGAAAATAAGAATAAAGATAAGGATATATATATATATATATATATATATATATATATATATATATATATCGCAAGCATTTGGAATAGTATGCATTGCATCGTATGAATCAGAGTTGTAAATGAGGAAATAGTTTTTTATTTGAAATAGTCAAGTAATTGAAAATGCTCGCACCATTTACCATTTACAGAGCAAGAAAATGGTAAATGGTCGGACCATTTACTAGTTACTGGGTGAGTAAATGGTAAATGGCCAGACCATTTACCATTTACAGAGCAAGTAAATGGTAAATAGTCTCACCACTTCCCAGTTACAGAGCAAGGAACTGGGAATAGTCGGACCATTTACCAGTTAGTGGGTGAGTAAATGGTAAATGGTCGGGTCATTTACCAGTTGCTCAGTGAGTAAATGGTAAATGGCCGGACCCTTTTCCAGTTACTTGGTAAGTAAATAGTAAATAGTCGGATCATTTACCAGTTACTGGGCGAGTAAATAGTAAATAGTTGGACCATTTACCAGTTACTGGGTGAGGAACTGAAAATGGTTGGACCAGTTCGCAGTTACTGGGTGGGTAACTAGCCGAATCAATTAGTTGGCAGTTACCGGATGGAAAACTGGTAAATGGTCAAATCAAGCAGTTAGCAGTTACCAGGTGGGTAACTGGTAAATGGTTGGACCGTTTACCAGTTACTGGGTAAGTAAATGGTAAATGGTCGGACCATTTACCATTTACAAAGCAAGTAAATGGTAAATGGTCCAACCAGTTCCCAGTTACAGAGCAAGTAACTGGAAATGATCGGACCATTTACCAGTTACTAGGTGAGTAAATGGTAAATGGTCGGACCATTTACCATTTACAGAGCAAGTAAATGGTAAATAGTCTAACCAGTTCCCAGTTACAGAGCAAGTAACTGGAAATGGTCGGACCATTTACCAGTTACTGGGTGAGTAAATGGTAAATTGTTATACCATTTACCATTTACAGAGCAAGTAAATGCTAAATAGTCTTACCAGTTTCCAGTTACAGAGCAAGAAACTGGAAATGGTCGGACCATTTACCAGTTAGTGAATGAGTAAATGGTAAATGGTCGGACCATTCACCATTTACAGAGCAAGTAAATGCTAAATAGTCTTACCAGTTCCCAGTTACAGAGCAAGAAACTGGAAATGGTCTGACTATCCATCATTTGCTCACTTAGTAACTGGTAAATGGTTTGACCATTTCCATTTACTTACCCAGTAACTGGTAAATGGTTCGACCATTTACCATTTACTTACTCAGTAACTGGTAAATGGTCCGACTATTTACCATTTACTTGCTCTGTAAATGGTAAATGGTTCGATCATTTACCATTTACTTGCTCTGTAAGTGATAAATGGTGCGAGCATTTTCAATTACTTGACTCTGCACTAGAGTATTTTTTTTTTTTTTTTTTTTTTTTTTTTTTTTTAAAGAAAAAAGATTAATATATAAAGGATATTGTCCTCTATATGATTAACCTTTTATATATGGTGAAGTCGAGGAAGTCCCCCGCCCGGCATCTGTTTAACACATTACATCAGGCTAGGACTGTCAGACCCACCATACCGAAAACTTTGACTACCGATGGATGGTCAGCCACTTTTGTAACCAACAATCAACCGATACCCAATGAGGTCGGATTTTTTAAAGAGTCGCGATATAAATGGCACATACACTTATTTTCTTTCGAAAAAAAAGTTAGAGGTACCTGGCCAGGATTCGAACCCATGCCCTCCGCGTTGAAGGCAAGAGCTCTATCCATTACGCCACCGCGCTCTCGCACTAGAGTATATAAAATGGATTATTTCGAAAATGTTACATTATTTACCAGTATATTTACAAAACTTGACGAATCATTGATCGCGGAAAGAAACAACGACATTAGTATTTGTTTACATTATTAAGAGCATGACGAAGTTGTCCGCCTTCTAATAATATTTCCAATCTTAACTTATGAATAAACGATGCGTTTAATCGAGTTTCTTTGCTACAAAGAAAAAATTTATAAGATGAAACTCTAGTGCGGACAACTCAAGAAATCCACCAAAATATTATACATACAAAGTTATAATAAAAACTTTCAATATGTCGTATTTTAAGGTTAGTTTTGTCGAGTTTGATGTCTAATTTCCAATCCAAGCTCATAAAAAAATAACAAGTCCAAATGATTTTTTATTTTAACAAAAATTATTGTATAAATATAGTTTTAGTGCGTACAAGTCATTATATTTGTTTAATTTAAGAATTTAAAAAGATATTGATAAAATAAAAAAAGCAAAACTCGATTGCTGCAGCTCCGACATGCCGTTAATTGTGAACTTTAAGAATGTAAACGTACACTTTAGCGATCGCGCAGATATTTAGTATCACGCTCGCTGTCACGATTGTATATAGCAAAGCTGAGTATTTATGAATTTCGTACGTTATATTTTGTTTGCTGATATTCAAAAATGAAAACTATTAGTGAGCAGGAAGAAAAGAAAAAATTAAAATGCGAGAAAATTAAAATAAAAAGAGAAATTGAAAAACAAAAACGTCAACGGCATAAAAAAGAGCTACAAGAATGGAATAAAAAAAGAGCAGATAATCGTGCACTGAAGAAACAGTAAGTAAAACTATTAAAAACATAGAATTAATTATAGAAAGGAATATATTTTGAAAAACACTATCAACTGTTTTGGCACTGTTTTTTCATAGAAAAATATTGATATATAGACTTAGGATATAGCCAAGATGGCGGACGGGGAGTTGCCTCTTGAGGCAATTCCTCCCGATATTGCTTATAAATGTCATCCCAATAAGCTAAATGCAACGGTTTTTTGTGCTATGTGTGGTGATGTGTTTCACAAGAGTGATTTTAATAGAAAAAAAGGTGTAAAATATTTAAACAGTGTATTGGTTGTGTGTGAAGAGCATCCAGATGCTGACCTAACCTCAATAAAAGGTGAAAACATATTTGACATTATACAAAATTTGCAAATAGAGTGTACTAAAAATGAGACAGATATTAAAAAAATAAACAAGAAATACAAAATATTACAGAACGATCATGCTAAATTACAAACAAAATACGAAGCGCTTTTAGCAGAAAAAAGAAAGAATGATGAAGTAGACGAAGAAAGAGATAATATAAGAGATAAAAACTACGAGGAACTATTAGAACCTGTTAAAACTGAAAATAAATTACTTTGGGATCTAAACTATGAACTTAAGGACAAAAATGCTCTTTTGAAAGAACTACTGGAAAAAGAAAAAGCCATACCGAAAACAAACCTCAAGACTTTTGCTGAGGTGGCAGCAACGAAACAAATAATTGAACGTCCTAAAACAATACCGAAAATTGTAATAAAAAAAAAGAATAAAGATGATAAAATAAATGTTAAAGACAGTGTCATAAAATATTTAGTAAAAGAAAAATCTATACAAATAAAAAATATAAATTATAAAAATGATGACGTAATAGTTAATTGCATGAATATGGATAGTTTGAAGACGGCAGAAAAATACTTAGCAGCAAAACTGCCTAATTGCAAAGTAGACAAAGAACAATTAAAAAATCCAACTATCAAGATAGTTGGAATAGAAAACATTTATAAAATGGATAAAAAGACATTAGAAGTCGATATAAATACTAGAAATTTCAACAACTTAAATACTAAAGGTAAAATTTTGCATGAAGAATATATAAAAAAAAAATAAAACGACAACAGTTATAATGGAAGTATTTGCTGAAATTCATAAATACATTAAAGAAAATAAAGAAAAAGTTTTCGTCGGGCATCAGAATTGTAAAGTTTATGATGTCCTTAATACTAGACCATGCTATAATTGTGCAAGATATGGGCATAGTGGAGCAAAATGCAGAAATGACCCGGTTTGTTTAAAGTGTGCTGGTCCACATACAACAAAGAATTGTGAAGACAGTAAGCCTATATGCTGTGCTAATTGCAAGTTTAGTAATGATAAATATGGTAAGAAATATAATACAGATCACGTTGCAGTAGACGGCGAAAAGTGTGAAATATTAACCGCTAAATTAAATTTGCTGATAAATACAACTGACTATGGAGTTAAGCCTCACGTGCCAAGATTCTTTGGTAAAGTGGACAACTTCGATAACAACAGCCGTACGTACAGTGCATTGAATAGATTAAGGCAGGAGAGGATAAGTGGTAGCATGGATTCTGTTTTATCCACTACCACTACCAGAACGCGCAATGGAAGCACTATATCTGATGTTGGACAATAATCAAAATTTAACTATTAATGAAACATGTATTCCTGATATACAGTCTCTCAATGACATTCTACAATACAATTATAACTTGATTCTAAATATAAATATAAGAAGCCTAAATGCAAATCTTCAAAATTTAGAATGTTTTATTGGGAGACTTTCTGTGAAGCCATGTGTAATGGTATGTACAGAAACGTGGGTTCTTGAATGTCCTCAAATGCTAAAATTGCCTGGATATAAATTGTATTATAATGATAGTAAACTTAACAAATCTGATGGAGTTGTAATCTATATTAGAGAAGAATTGAAAGAAACTACTGAAACCCTGACTATTGGTGAATTGAAGATAATAAACACTACTTTAAGGATAAATAACGAAAATGTTGTATTGTCAGCGGTTTATAGATCTCATAAAATGCATAAGACTGAATTCATTCTAAATTTGAAAAAATTTTAAATTCTTATAATTTTGGCAAAAATCACTTGGTTTTAGGTGATTTTAACATAGATATAAATCAAAATGATTCTCTAAGTCAAGAATTTTTAGAAAACTTTTTAGAAAAATCATATTTGCCAAGTTTTGGAGGTATTACTAGACCAGCACCAAATTTACCAACACAAGGAACATGTATTGATAACATTTTTGCTAAAATAAGTGGTTTAAGTCTTAATTCATATAAAGTGACAAGTAGTTTTACTGATCATTTTCCATTGTTCGTGTCTTTCCAAGATAAATTGGAAAAACTCAAGATTATGTTAGTAATAAAATAATTAACTATAATAGACTGATAATATGTGCTGCTAACCAAAATTGGATGATTCTTGTTCAGGCGAGTGATCCTAATGAGGATATACTAAAAATTATATATGTGATAAAGAATTGTATTGAAGAGGCATCAGAATTAATCAAGATAAACTACGACAATGGGAAATTAAAGCCAAGGAAAACTTGGATTACTCAAGCCATCATGGTATCATGTAAAAAAAAAGAGAAACTCTATAAGACCTGGAAAAATGATCCTAATAATATTATACTAAAAAATAATTACTTGAGATACAATAAAATTTTAAATCGAACAATTAAAAATGCCAAATTAAAATATGAACAAAATAATTTTACGAAAAATAAAAGTAATCCTAGAATTCTATGGAAATTAATTAATGAGAAATTGGGTAAAAATGTTAAAAAAAATTCAAAAATTGATTATATAGTTGATGAAGATAAAAACAAAATTATTGCACCAATTGAAATTGCTAATAGGATGAATGAACATTTCTGTGGTATAGGGGCTAAACTTGGCTCCAATATTGTTATACCAAATGAACCATACCCAAATGAGGTACCGCATAACAATCAATCTATATTCCTAAGACCAACAAATGCACTGGAAATCATAAACATAATCATGGGAATGAAGGATAAAACAGGTGGTGTTGATGGAATAAATATGAAAGTTTTAAAAGCATTGTCAAATTATATAGCTGATCCATTGTCTGATGTATTTAACACGTGTATTGAAAGGTCTATGTGGCCTGATTCACTGAAACAGGCTGAAGTAATTCCAATATATAAATCAGGTGGTAAAAGTGAAGTCAATAATTATAGACCAATTTCATTAATCTCTAACATCGCCAAAATATTTGAAAAGATTATACATGGACGTATATGTGATTTTATTAAAAAACATAATATATTAGCAAAAAACCAATTTGGATTCAGAAGTAATTTAGGAACTAAGGACGCCTTGAACCATTTAACGAATTTAATTTATAATAACCTAGATAAAAGTATTCCAATAATAGTTGTATTTCTTGACCTAGCTAAGGCGTTTGATACAGTAGATCACAGTATACTGTTGGATAAGTTGTACAAGTATGGGATCAGAGGAAGTGCATTGGACCTACTAAGGAGTTACCTAACGAATCGTAGACAAACTGTTAAACTCAATAAGATAAATAGTGACCCGAGATCACTAAGTACTGGAGTCCCGCAAGGGACTATTCTGGGACCATTGCTATTCTTGTTGTACATGAATGATCTTCTTATAGATATGCCAATGGATAATTTGATTGCATATGCTGATGATACGGCTGTGATTTCATCGGATAGCACATGGAAACAGGCAGAAACTAAGATGAATAATTATTTGAGGCAAGTAGCTAAATGGCTGGACTATAATAAGCTCTCTCTAAATATAAACAAGACAGTCTACATGTGTTTTGGAAATTACTGCGATAGTGTACCAGATGAAATTTGTATAAAAATTAATAACTGCAGCATAAACAGAGTAAATAAAAGTAAATATCTTGGATTGTTTCTGGATTATAATATGAAATGGGACAGCCACATTAACTATATCATTAACAAAACAAAATACTTGACATATGTTTTTGCCAAGTTCTCTGGTTTTATGACTGGAGAAGTATTAATAACATTGTACTATGCACTTTTCCATAGTGAGGCAACATATGGCATCATCGCTTGGGGTGGTGCATATAAAAATTGTTTACAACTGCTGCAGGGTTTACAAAACAGATTATTGAAGATTATTAGTAAAAACAAATTTTTAATCGATAACAGACCTCCTAGTATTGAACAATCATATATTAGCGAGGCATTAATTTATCATTATGAAAAATTGAATGTGATATTTAATACTAGATCAACCTGTACTAGAAACAAGAGTATCCCGTTACCAAAAATGAACAAAGCTATAAGTAACAAGAATAGTTACATGGTTGCAATCAAGACTTTCAATGCACTACCAAAGGAACTCAAAGTGTTATCTATGAAGAAGGGATCAAGCAAGTATAAACTTAAGAACTGGGTGATAACTAATATGTAAAGAAAAGTGATTTATACATTGTTCTTATATCAGAGTATTATAATATTATAATTTAATATTATAAATTAAGTTACGTATAGTAAAAATTTATTACTGTTGCATTTCAATGTTATTTTTATATTATAAAATTGTATTTTAGTTTGTAAGTTATTTGTATTTTCTACACCAGCCCTATGTACAGGCAAACTTTGTTTTGCCTCTGTAGGATTTTGTACTGGTTTTCAATAAATAAATAAATAAATAAAGACTTAAGAAAGATTTATAATTTAGAAATATGTTATTATAATTTTTTTTAAACTAATAAATATATTTAAATAATTTATGAAATATAATGTTAATAAATGTACTTAAATAAAGTACGTAATTTGAAAAAAAATTTTTAATTGAAGAACATATGTTAAGAAATATAAAAAAAATTTTTAAATGTATTTAAAGTAAGTATACAATTTAAGAATCGTTACAGAGCTTACAATATATTTTTTGATGTAGTATCGGTAAAGTTTAACTTTATGGACGCTATATTGAAAATGTATTTAAATAAAGCATTTACTTTTAAAAATCGTTTCAACAGTTATGAAAGCACGTTTTAAATTAAAAATGCATTAAAAACAAATTGACATAAAATTTTAATATTTACAAAAGATATAAAGAAAAAGAAAATTTTCAATATTTTAAAAATCTCTATGAAATGACTCAAAAGTCAAACTAACAAGGAGAGTGTCAGGGTATTAGGACGCCGATTCTGCTCAAATTTTAGATGATTTTGGATGTAGAAATATGAAAAAAGCTAAGGTACTAGACTCTAACGCTCAATATTTCTCTAGTTACAGGCAAATTAGTAAAATCACTATAAAAGTGACTAGATTTTCAAACGCTTACAATTCATTAGCATTGATAGCTGGAAGCCTGAACCTTTTTTTAAATTAAAGTTGAGCTCAAATCCTTTTGAATTATCACTTATAGTATCCCGAAATATTATTTTTTTCTAAAGTTATAGAGGAATAAAAATTGAAACAAATTTTTTCAGTGGAGTAGTGGCTAAGGCGCGTGACTCGTACTTCCGTTGGCGCGGGATCGATTCCCCGTCTGGTCATTTTTTCGCTGTCTCTGCCGCGGGCTGACATCACGTTAAATTAATACGTCAAATTGTGTTGTTTTAAAAAAAATGAATTTCTATGTGTTAAAAGGGCAGTAATGCCCGTAAATATAATTTAAAAAAAAAAAAAAAATTAATGTTATGAAAACGAATTTCAGGTCCAATTTTTATCCCTCTATGACTTTAGAAAAAAATAATATTTCGGGATGCTATAGGTGATAATTCGAAAGCATTTGAGCTCAACTTTCATTTAAAGAAAGGTTCAGGCTTCTAGCTATCAATGCTAATGAATTATAAGCGTTTGAAAATCTAGTAACTTTTATAGTGATTTTTTTCATTTGCCCATAACTAGAGAAATATTGAGCGTTAGAGTCTAGTACCTTGGCTTTTTTCATATTTCTACATCTAAAATCATCTCCCAAAATTTGAGCAGGATCAGCGTCCCAATACCCTGACACTCTCCTTGTAAGCTTTGATAAGCATGCATAAACAGCTTTTTGTTTGCGGTAGTTAAATTCAACTTATATGCTAAATTTGTAGCAAATTCAATGAGTTATTTTATGTAGTAATATGTAGTAACTAACTTATAAAAAAATTGAGAAATACATTTTTTTTATTTATACAATGCTATATTATGAAAGAGTAGTAGTATAATTATATCTCTTATTTGACTCATAGCATGAACATTCCAGTGTAGCTGAGTCTCAAGTTGATAACAAATTGTCTGAAATGCATGTTTCTGATACCGTTACTGACACTGGCTGCTGTAATAAAGAGTTTCGAAGACAAAGTACTCGGCTTAAGGAAAAGAAATCTATAAACTACTTCAGTACTAGGAAACGTAAGTCTACTATTGCAGATGCAGAAAATTCAATCAAAGAAAAACGTGTAAAATTACAAGAAAATATTTACAATACTGAAAGCTGTGATATGGACTTCGATTTTCAAGAGAATGACAGTTTAAGTGACGTCGTACTACCACATACTTTTTCAAATCAAATATTAGAAAAAATTGAATATCAAAATCAATATGATGTTGAGTTGCGATTGAGACATGCAGAAAACCAAATAAAAAATTGAAATTTTCATTGCGCTTTTCAAAAAATAGAGAAAGAAAGTTACGTAGACATGTTAAAAAATTGAAAGACGTTATTGAAGATAAGATTTTACAGCGCAATAACTGGAAAAACAAATATTATAGAGTAGTTAGCAAACACACTAAGAAAGATTAAATTTTGAGCAAAGCACAAGAAATTGAAAGAAAAGGTCCGACGCAAATAAGGAAAAATTTATTAATCAATGAAGTTTTACAATCGCAACTTATAAATAATAAAAAAAAACTGCAAACTGAAAAAGAAAAAGCTTCATTTGCTTGAATCACGTCTGGTGAAATTATAAAAAAATATAGATTTCCCAATGAACTATCTCGAATTACCAGTCATTATTATCAAAAAAAATATTCCAAATGGAATAATTTGATACATATTCATCAAAATAAAGTAAGATTACAACAAAAAAAAAATTTGAGTCATGCTATATGTCAATTTCTTGAAAGAAATGAAATTTCATCCATAGCGCCAGGTATTAGAGACGTTATAAAAAGAAACGGGATTACCAAAAGAAAACGTTACTGAACTGATACAGTCTATAATCTTCACAAAAAATTTTTGCAAATACCTTCTATTATGTATATGAAGATAAAATTTACCTCGTACAACGCTCAAAAATTTTTTTTTTTACTACAGCAATTTTAATGTTGGATGTAAAAACGAAAATTCAAAAATTGAAAATGAACCTCTACTTTTAAATGACTATAGCTCCGTCAATTTTAACCTGTTTGGTCGTTCTTTTAACGAAAGTGTGCGGAATTCTGT
Organism: Anastatus disparis; assembly: GCA_017163975.1. NCBI lineage: Eukaryota > Metazoa > Arthropoda > Insecta > Hymenoptera > Eupelmidae > Anastatus > Anastatus disparis. Next base: position 1,245,409 of record JAFFSR010000361.1, on the reverse strand, counting down.
CTAGTTTTAAATGCAATCTCGATTTTTGTAATACAATTTGATCTCACTGAGTTATTTATGAAAAACAAAAAAAAAGCGATTTTTTTCAAACACGATTTTCTCAAAAACTATATTTTTTTTTGTTGAAATTTTTATATGATTTTATACATAAAAAATACTAACTTTTAGGGTAGGTGAGAATATGCGATTTCGCCTTATTTTTTTTTAACAGATTTTTAAACGTTTTTTTTTTATATTTTCGATTTTAAAACATTGATACCATGGCGCATCGTACTATTTTTCCAACTCTACGTGTTCTTACAACTATTTTTATGCTTTTATTTATTAATATATCAAAAATATCAACAATAATCTTTAAAATAAACCCCGGATCGAATATTTTGATCAATTAGAACCAAAGTTATGACGATTTCAAGTTTAAAAAAAAAATGCTGAAACTTTGAATAAATATATTTACTTTCAATTTTGAATTTTGAATTTCGAATTTTGAATTTCGAATTTTGAATTTTGAATTTTGAATTTTGAATTTTGAATTTGAATTTTGAATTTTAAAAAGGTAAATTTTTTAAATACTAAAATATATTATTTGGTCATTTTCAATGAACAAATAACATGCGATACAATTAAGAAAGAACACTAATGAATTAAGAACTAATGTGAATAAAAAAATCCGAATTTGAATAAAACCTTTCAATTTACTTCTTGCCACTCATGTCTCGAAGTTTTGGCAGTGTAGATTTGGTTTCATTCACTTTGCCAACAGTGAATCTTTTGAATACCTTTAATTTCTTTTGCATTTCCTAACCATTCCATTTTTTTGTCAGTCGAAAAACTTCTAACTCATCCTTGCGGATAACAAGAATGTTAATCGACGGAGTATATTTTGATACGTGAGTGGCGATATTTTCAGTGTTTCTAATAAAATCTGCACTCTTCTTGGACAGATTATGCGTGGTAGCATAATGTTTAACTAAACCACCAATATCGTCACAAGCGCCTTTACCACGACCTGTTGCAGAAAAAAGCCATTTTCTGTTTACTTTCGAGTTTTGAAGCTCATAGAATTGATATCTATTTTTAAAATGACTGGCAGCTCCATCGGAAATGGTTATGATTTCATCAAGATCTTGCGCAATATGTTTTTGTTTTAAGTTATCGATGATTAAATTTATAGCTATTAGGGCATGAGACGAATCATGTTTAATATCGTCAGAGACGGTGACATAACTGACTGTTTTATCATTTCCAAAATAGCATACTGACGTAAATATTGATATTTGGTTTTTACTCCAATGATAGCTTTGAATTTCATTTTGAAGCAGAACTATTCAATTTTCTGCAAAATCGACATGAATAACTAATTGGAAGTCATTATTTTTCGCTAAAAGTTTAACCTCTTTAATTGCTATACGTTGAATTTCTTTGACCAATTTATGAGCTCTTACAGTGAGAGCGCGCTCTCTTAACTCTATTGAGAAATTTTCAATTGTGCTAGTTTTATTCAGTAAATTTGATTTTTCCCAAACACCATGAATTATTTCTTCATATAAATCTTCTTCTCTCAAAGAAATTACTTGTAAATCAATAGAATCTCCTATGGGACATTCTTTACATTCTCTTAGTACACATTTCATATTATCTTTTGAACAAAAAAGTGAAGAATATATTTTCAATTCCAAATCTGCAGTCTTGTTTATTCTCTTTTTTATAATTACTAGAAGTTCATTAACGCGCGTACCGCGCGTGTGGAATTAAGTGCTGTGGTAAAAATAAATGAATTTAAACAATGTAAATATAAAAAATATTTAAATTTAAAAATTCATCGACTGATATTCGAAAAATATATAAGCTGTAATCAAGCATTGATGTTTAGTTTGTTCGTGTTCCTTGTAACACAAATATAAAACGCAGGATAATTCTTCCGTCAAAGGCACTACTGTAATATAGGTATAAAAATTTGATTGATTAGAATTTTATAATCTATTTACCGTAATTTACCGTAATCTAATTGAATAATAAGAGATTTCAAGCATTTTAATCATAATATCAAAATTGGAATTTGCCTCATTCCTACCTATCCTACCCCTATAGTGCAATAGTGCCTCTGATGAATTTGTAAGACTCTATATTCGAGAAAAATTTATTCTTATCATCATTCAAGAAATTTACAAAATTCTTCATTCTACTCTATTATAACAAAAATCGCACGTGTATACTTAAAACAATCGTTAAAATCGGAAAAGGTCAATTTTCAATTAGGAAAAAGAAATACAAATTTCTTTCATTGAAAATATTTTTTTATCTCTGTGTACTTTTATACTTTTGGTGTATTTCTTTTATTGGAAATTTTATACATATTCTATTAGCTTCTGATGTATGTTTTTTTTTTTAAATTGAAGTAAAGAAGTATATAAAAACGAAAAAAGCATGAATTTATATAAGGATATTAAAAATCATTTGAAAATAATTACAATTCAGTCAATAATTTTAATTAAAAAAACATACATTTTTAATTATGTGTAATTACTTAGAAATCTTGATGTTAAATAATTATCTTAGTATTATTTTGTAATAATGTTTAATAAAACAATTTTCTAATATTCAATATATAATTTTGTAATAAAATACAAAATAAAAATAAACTTGACTTGATATAAAATTAATTTTGTGTTTAAAAATTATATTATTAAATAAATTGTTTATAATAAAAAGTAAAAAATGGACTTGATTTAAAAATTTAAATAAAAAGACAATCTAAATAAATGTAATTTTTTTATTTTTAAAATTCAAAATTTATTTTTATAATAATAATAAATTTATTATTAAATGCTGATGTATATTCCTTAGATGTTATACAATTTCTAATATCAACTTTTACCATATGTTGTAAAGTAATTATAATAGAGCAAAGATCAACTTGATTATTATACTTTACTGGTTGTTTAGCATTTCTATAAAATTTTTTCCTCATACAATTCTAGTTGATCTTGTGTGATTGAGATTTTGCAGAAAATTTTCATTTTTGGTCAAATATACGTGATAAATAATTATAATTTCAAACATTTGATATACAATACCATGGAAATAAAATTGAAAATTATACACATTCCATTAGATAAGATGAAATGTTAAGAAGTATTAATAGATGAATATGATAGAAGAACCTTTTTATTATATAAATTCAAATTTTTTTATTATGTTCATAAAAAAAACTTGCATTTATTTTAAATTCCAATTCACATTTGTTATCTTCTATAAAAATATATTTAATTAAATGATAATATTACCAAAGTTAAAATAACCCATCTTTTATTAATAACTGAAATAAATTTATGTTTGCTAATTTTAATCTAAATAATCTATTATCTACATTCTAACCAATACTCTTGAAGTATCTACTAAAAATTGCTCAAAAAATGTATAATAACATGATGACCAAGGAAGTTATCTTTTGAGTAAACTTTAGCAATATTAATTTTATTATTTAACGTTAGTTAAAGTTGGAAGTATAATTTATTTTAACCTTATTTAAATTTAAATTTATAAATAATAAATATTAATACATAATACATTTATGATCTTACAAATTAAAATTAAAAATATAAAAATACAATATGATTGGAAATAAAAAATACAATATAAAAATTAAATATTCTTACTTTTTCACAATCAATCTCTTATTTCATTTCATTTTTAAATTTATATTTTTGTTGATTTTAATAATAACAAATTTTTCCAAATGAACTGTACTCTATTTTCTTTCAGACCCCTTGCTTCATAGTGATAAAATATAGTACTATCTTTGTTCACTTCATTAATTTTATATCAATCTATCTTTGTGATAAAACATTGGGCAGTTTGATAAAACAAAACTTTTTAGATGAATCGGTCCAAATAGCAAATTGATCTAAACTTATTTTGATTTAATTCTTAAAAAAAAAGTACTCTAATTTCTATTTTCTAAGAACTCTAAGAAATTGTACTCTGTATCATCTTTCTCATCTAAGAACTTTAAGAGATTGTACTCCACTTTATATTACAATTTCTAATGCTAAGCAGCTAAGCCAGCAATGCCGAAAGTGGCAGAGTTAGAGCGAGAAATTCAAAAATGTTTTATAAAAAAGTATTTAAAAAATAGTTTTTACAATTTGATAATTAATAAATAATTCTAAAAACAAAGTTACTAAAACAAAATTAATTTTTTTATTATTTATATTTTTTTGAGTTTCAAAAAATTTTTGAAACTCAAAAAAAAATGTAAATAATAAAAAAAAATTAATTTTGCTATGGTAACTTTGTTTTTTAGAATTATTTATTAATTATCAAATTGTAAAAACTATTTTTTAATACTTTATTTTTAAATATTTTTGAATTTCCCGCTCTAACTCTGCCACTTTCGGCATCGCTGAACTAAGCAATATGGCGACCACTATTGACCAATCACATTTTTTGATCAGCAATATGGCTGCGCTCTATAGCTCATCTCCCTTTTAATATAGGATTCAAAGCATCTAACATAAGTTTAAGATTCTCGCAGTAAACGCAAAGACACGAATCGGTGGGTGGATGTGGTACAACCCATTTCGGTCTTAAAGCGTAGAATGTTGATTTACCAATTTTCGTTTTCATTTCAGGATTTTCGTCTTTAAATAATTGATATATTTCTTTTATACTTCGCGTAAGAAAGCGTTTGACTTTTTTAGTTTTTATACCATTTTCTTTGATAGATACTGTGTCGCTTTTAGTTCCACTTTGACGAGAACAATTAATATCATCGTTTAGATAATAATCCTTTACTTTCATTACAATTTCACTATCTAAAGAATGGCCACAATAGTTCTCAGACTGCTTGTAAATTTTTTTATTATTTACCAATGATCGTGCTTGATCAATCATATGAATAGTTACATTTGGTAAAACTGATAATAAATAATCTTTGGAAATATCACTTGGTATAATACTCAACAATCGCTCTTTCTCAAGAAAATTTGAACAATTATCTAATGCAATTTTAATATTCTCAAGCCATTTATCATTTGTTTTACATTCATTATTTTCATTCAATGCGGGCAAATCCGTTATATCGTAGACTTTCATCATTTTACTTGCTATTTGTGAATTAAATGCATCGTTCATTTGTTTTCTTTTTCGGAGAGCATAAGATTCTCGCATCTTGATATTGATACTTTGAGGCATTTTAATTGGTGAAATGTTTAATTTCAAATTACTTGAAGTCTCGTTGAGCTGTACTACCACAGCCTCACTATCAATAAAATCTTCCAAAGATTGTTGACTGCCTGAAGTCGATGAAATAGGCGCATTTTTCACTTCATCTAATAATATTTTGTAACACGAAGGGCATACTTTATCTTCTCTAGAGAAAGAAGTATTTGGATACAAGCGCTTCAAAGACTCCGTTAGATCACCTAATTCTCTAAGCGGACTTTTGGAGCAATCATAAACAACTTTTTTGTGCCTTTCTTTTGAATTCTTGCACTTCATTTTAACAATCAGTGATGCCATTATTGATATTCTGTTCAATGACAGATCGAAAAAAATAATTTTTCTTAAACCACTTTGTTTTTTATCTTCCTTCTCTTATATTTTTAAACGCGTCAAGTCGTTAATGAGAATGCAAAGAACGAATCATCGCCACCTAGTAGTGACATGCGTCAACTCTCTACAAAATAAATTCAAATTCTAGGCGCGAAATTCAAACTGATAAAAAAATTATATTCTTCAACAAAAAAAATTTTTATTATAATAACGTACCATAAAAAGAGGATAAATGGTTATATATTCTTTCATCAAAATAACTTTTTTTTTTAATTAAAAAATTTTTATCTTCAGATTTTAATCTTTAACAAAAATTGCGTTTCCTCAATGTAAATATCATATTTATTTAAAGTTTCAGCATTTTTTTTTTAAACTTGAATTCGTCATAACTTTGGTTCTAATTGATCAAAATATTCGATCCGGGGTTTATTTTAAAGATTATTGTTGATATTTTTGATATATTAATAAATAAAAGCATAAAAACAGTTGTAAGAACACGTAGAGTTGGAAAAATAGTACGATGCGCCATGGTATCAACGTTTTAAAATCGAAAATATAAAAAAAAACGTTTAAAAATCTGTTTAAAAAAAATAAGGCAAAATCGCATATTCTCACCTACCCTAAAAGTTAGTATTTTTTATGTATAAAATCATATAAAAATTTCAACAAAAAAAAATATAGTTTTTGAGAAAATCGTGTTTGAAAAAAATCGCTTTTTTTTTGTTTTTCATAAATAACTCAGTGAGATCAAATTGTATTACAAAAATCGAGATAGCATTTAAAACTAGACAGAATTCCGCACACTTCCGTTAAAAGAACGACCAAAAAGGTTAAAATTGACGGAGCTATAGTCATTTAAAAGTAGAGGTTCATTTTCAATTTTTGAATTTTCGTTTTTACATCCAACACTAAAATTGCTGTAGTAAAAAAAAAAAATTTTTGAGCGTTCTACGAGGTAAATTTTATCTTCATTTACATAATACAAGGTTTTTTTATTACTTAGAAGAAAAAAAAAATTCGATCAGTGACGGCCTGCATGAATCTGAATGGAATCAGCCATATATATATTTTTTATAAGCGAAATTCATTGTTAACTTAATAAAATCAATAAACCATTTTTTTGAGATAAAAAATGTACACATTTATTAATACTTCCATTAAATTATAATTATTATATAAAAAGGAAAACATTTGTTCATTTATATTATACTTTCGAAGTTTCGACTTAGATAATTATTATTAAAAGTAGTAATCATATGCCTCTCTCTTCTTATTTTTTATTATGAATAATGATATGTAAACATAACACTTTTTTTGCGTTATTTTTAAATATATTCCTGATTAATTTTTAACTAGTTAATATAATCTTTATAATAATAATTCATACTAATGATTCACACTGCGAATCTAAAAGGATACAAAGAAGAACATTATCTTTTCTTTATTCTTTTAATATTTTAATAAAGTTAATTTAATATTATTCACTGTTTATCCTTTATAGAAGAAACATCGTGAATATTCTTGAATGTTTTGGGATAAACTTGCTTTAATAAATAGTCATAAGTTAGAATTTATATGTAAGATTTATATTAACGATTGCTTTTCATAGTTATAAATTTAAGTTTTTAAAGATATGTATGCAATTTTAATAAATGTAATGCGTTTATACACTTGATAATTTTATAATTTTTATAATCTTTTTATATAATTTCAACCTTTAGGGGACGGGAAAGCCACTATAGTGGCTCGACCCTGGATAGACACTTTACATATGAGTATTTCCCAATATTAGAGACACATATTATGTGTTTTTTATAAAAAATACTGAGAAATTGAAAATTCCAAATTCCCCGTCCTCTAAAGATTGATAATTCTTTTACTGCGTTTATTAGAATAGAGAATATGTATTGATAATTTTTTTTATGCGTTAATTCATTATTTTTTGTTAATATTAAGTATATTAATATCAACATTTTTGTAATCTATTCTTAAAGGGAAGATACATTAGAGAGAGAAAAAAAGAGATTTTTGAGTTTCAACGATTTCGCTCAGAAATTGACGAACTTTGGGCCAAGGTTTCCTCCCTTTTTGGGCCCTTTCGCAACAAATATTCAACAAAACTCTGCCTCTTCTGGTCATTGACCAATACTTACTCCTTCAATATCTTAATCTCTCAAACAACACCCCAAAGTTCCCTTGGGGAAAGAAACAAAAATTTTGTGTCTCGAGAAGATACAAAACAAAATCAGTTCTCATCAGTTTTCTTCGGAGCCTTAACAAGCTCATTACGAATTTTTACAACAAGTTTCTTTTCCGAACTCTACAAGCTCATTCATTCAAGTACATCAAAGATATTGTTTCACAAGGATTTTCGAGATTTTTTTTTAAGGATTTTATTACCAAATTCTTTCTCTCTCTACGAGTATTTCCTAACTTTAGGATAGTATACTATACACGGAGAGAAAAATCAGGGGATAAACGTATGAAAGCGCATCACGCTATTAATGCTAGTGTTTTTCTAGCAAAATTTTAATGTCTGCCTGCATTATACGCTTGCTTCTATCCCACCAGAAAATCGCAAGAAACCTCATTGGATTTTCCCGTAAGGTTTCTTGCAATCAGTAGGACACAATCTGTTTATCCAATTCGTTCCCAATTTATTAATTAATATATTGAAATAACGTATAAAATAATATATTCGATTCTTTTTTTCTTCTTTTTTTTAATGAAAACAGTACCTATCAGATATATTTTTTTTTACTTCATGTGAATAAGTTCTATTAAGTTAACAATATTTTAGGTTTTAGAGGTTAGAAATCTTTAAATATCATTGTCAAGCATTGTTGATATAATTAAGATTTCAAAATAAACCGTTTAAAATATGAGATATATGTACATACAATGTAACAGTACATATAAAATAATAATACAAACATATAAAACAGTAAAAAAAAAAAAAAAATATAGTGATAAATACGTTATTATGTTGTAACATGGCAGGATGGTCATATTACTTATATGTATATTTGTGGTGCATATAGACGACAGAAGGGAGCATCTAACTTCTGGCAAGACGGAAAGCAGACCACGCGAGTCAAATATCTAAAAGCAAAACCCAAAATCGTTAGCACACACGTGCGAATATCTATAGCACGTATACTGTGCACTTATATAGATAGCAAGCAGCTTGACTCGAGTAGCTGAGCTTGGGTCCGTTTAGGATCGTTTATCTCTCTCTTGCGGCCCGCGCAGCGTACAGCACGAGAGATGACGCTGAGCAGAGACAAGAAGGAATGCCATTGCATTATTCCTTCTGTCGCCGGCGTCCAATATAGAGCCATTACGACTCGCGAGCAGCTTGCGATATTGCGTAGTATTAATTTTGTATGAGCGAATATCGTGAGCTTGAGTGAGCGAGAATAGATAAATTTACTATTCTCTAAATTATTTTATTGTGCTTAAAATTGTTGCGAGTGCACGATTGCTAAATAGAAATAATATAATTTCTTTCTGTCTTTTACGACGTGTGTGCTAAGCGATCGCGTGCGCGTTCTATTGCATATATTCCCTTCGTGCTTTTTTAATTCTTTCTTTTTTTGTGTGTTTATTGCTCGTGTCCCTTTTAGCTTCTTGTTTTTTATATGATCTGCTTTTCGTCGTGCCAATAGTTATTTAATTAGAGCAAGCGGCGTCGCGTAAGCTATACGCGGCTGGCGTCCATTTTAATCGAGCGTACGATTACTGTACAAATTTCTGAAATGAAGCTTCTCTTTTTTTTTTGTTACTTAATTAATTACAACTTATATATTTTTATAAATCAGTGCAACCTCCTGATCCCCAAGGTTGTCACAATGTATCGATATGTGTGGATCTGATTTTACGTATATTCGCATAGGCCTCACGGGAAAATCTGCTGGTGCTCTTGCAATCATTACTCATGGATGTTTCACTTTATAATTCTATGGTGGCGCTGCGTTAAACTCTTCTGATTCTTGTGAATAAATCGTGATGAAACGTTCATGCTTCATTCGTAAAAAGTTCCTTGCAATAATACTTCAATTTTTCTCTCCGTGTAAGTATGGTCTTTATTAAATAAATATTAAAATTTTTCTACTTAAAGTCAAATTGTTTTTATTTAAAATCTCTCTTTTTTTATTTACTATTACAACAAATCATTTAATTATTTTCATTTTTCCTGCATGATTAGTCAAATTTAAACATAAAAGTTTATTAATATTCTTCAAAAAGTTTTTATTTTATATTTTTTTCTTTCTAAAATTTATAATTATATTTTGATTTATTTTATAACTTTTTTACCTTTTTCGCCAAGAGTCGCCAAATTGGACAGGATCTCGATAGTATAAGTATTCAGGACTTTCCAGCTTACGGATCCGCTTATACTTAAACCTTTTCTCATTTCCCCAACACACACACACACACACCCGAGATACTTAACATCGCAGTAAAACTTTCCGAAATTTATGTGAGATAGACGAAAATTCCTTTCCGTGTAAAAAAAAGTGTGCATTAATAATTTTCGTTATTTTATAATAGTGATAAAATTCATTATTTCTATAAATATACAATAATAATAAAAAAAGAGTATTTTCATAGGGCTACACCCTCTTACAACTTGTTTAATAAAAATTTTATATAATTACAATAACAAAGTGTCTTGAAAAAATTATTAATAAATACTCAAAAGAAAATTTATTAGCATAAATAAAAACCAAAATCTCCGTTTTTAATTCTGTGGTTCGACTGTGTATTTAAGATAGATTAAAACGTTACTTTTTTATAACGATTATTTAAAGGAAAATAATAATATAAAAATTCTTATTATACAAAAAACAACTAAAACTAAATTTTCTCTTCTGCTAAGTAAAATTTTTTTTTTAACGATTTATCTTAGAAAAATTCTCACATTTATTTTAAAACATTAATTAAGTCGGTAAAGTAGGAGAATTTTTGAAGAATTACTATTTTTGGAATTACCTTTTGTTGAAAATTACTATTTTTACTATTTTATTAAATTGGGAAATTACTATTTTTATTGTTTTTACTACTTAAAAATAAATTATTACCATTTTCCACCATTTCCATTATTTACAATTTTGATTATTTTTCCCAATTGCTATTTTTTAGAATTTATTACCTTCATTATAACTACTAATTTCAAATATTACTATTTCTTTTTATCAAATTGAATTTTTACTGACTGAATATTTCCATTATTTTTAAGAAAAACTATCTTACTAAATTTAAATTATTGTTTTACCAACTTCAATAATTACCATTTTGAATGATTATTATTTTTTATATTTTTTCTATTTACTTAAATTAAATTTTTATATATTTACCTGTCACAGTCTTGTATAACTGCTTATAAATTTTAAATATTATATTATTTGATGTAACGACTTAACATTTTAGAGTTTGAGTATTTTTATTTACTCGTTTATACTCTGGTATGCCTTGTCGATGTTAATCATTTGTTTACGTTTGAAGTATGTGAAATTTATGGCTGCGCTAATTTTGATTTTACGCTTTCTCTTTTGGGATTTATATTTGTTAATTTTATTATAACTGTGACTTTACCATTTTATTTTATTTTATCAAATAACAAATATTATAGTTTTAACTTATTAATTTTTTTGTAATTTCTCGATTTTTTCTGCTAATTCTACGACGTCATTACACAATCTTTTCAAATTTTCTATAACTTCGTTTACTTTTTCTATAACCGTCGGAGTAGATAGGCTATAGGCATCCTAGATCATAGGCATTCTGTATCATCCCCTCTCTCTCCAAAGTGATGCAGTATGCCTACGGATTCTAGATCATTTCAATGATCCAAAATCCGAACATGATCTAGAATGCCTATATCGTTTTCTACTGTTTTTTTTGCCTTTTTTTTAACAAAGGATTTTTTGAGAGATAGAATAATTTCATGAGTTTGACATTGTGTAGTACACAGACAGTTTTAGAAATTGGATTATGGTTTGTACATATAGTAACACATTTGAAAGCTGGATTTGACGGATAGCCGTATTGATGTATGTTATAAACGGGAAGCTTGAATCGAGCAACCATTTTCGTTTGAATTCATTCATGACAAAAATTTTGGTAGCGTTATGTAAATATTTACAGAGTAAGTTTGCAATTTGAGAGTAATCAAGTCCGTCAGTGCTCCAGGCGATTCCATGACTTTGTTTGAGTCGAATGTTTTCTGCTTGCAATTCGTCAGAGAGCCTTTTCCGTAAAAAAGGTTTTTTGAACAGATGAACGATAGAATCATCACTGCCGTTGAGAGGAGTGATTGCTATTTCCTTCAGAACATATTCACCACACATTTGCTTAAAACCAATTATGTTTACCGCATACTCCATTTTAAAATATGAAACTTTTTTCTTAAGAGTAAAGATAATATACTATTTAGACAAGCTTCCGAACATCTCCGCTATAGGATTGTACTGAACGATGCGATCATGTAAAATCATACAATAAGCTGAAGTATTAGCAGGAAAGTCAGTTTTAGACTCAAATTCTAGACGTACATCGACAGGAGCGCTCTTTAGAGATTCTTTTTGTCGTGAACAGTCAATAACTATGAATGGTTCAAAGTTGAGAAACTGAGACTTTGTCAACAATGGCTGTAAATCTCTTCCGTAATAGCTTTTCTGAAAATAAGCATACATATTATAGAGAATAGCAAACTGATTCTTAGATATGTAACGATTGAGATTGTTGTACCGATAATATTGCGAATTCATAAAAAAGTCTCACATTACTAATATTACAGTGGTCAAAGCGACTGGCATTTTTAGTTTTTGAACGTTTTTTTCCGATTGTAATCCAAGAATCACGAAACGTGGTTTCTCCAATTGATTTAAAGTTTTTACCGTTTAGACGTGTTTATTTGTTGTTGGAAAAAGAGGATATTCGAATAACTCCCAAGAGTGAGCCACGGTGGCTCAGGGGCTAGAGCATCCGACTCTCACGCAGAGGGCCGGGGTTCGAATCCCGGTGAGGTCGGGATTTTTTCTCCATTTTTTAATTTAAATATTGAAAGTGGAGGATGTCCCGAGCTCACTGACACCGCGGTGGACCACCCCCGAGAGACTTTTTTCGGTTTTAACAAAAACCGACGAAAGTCACTCGAGGGCCGGTAAGGCAGAACGCGACTATTCAACTATTATGGTTGAGCCAGACCGTTCTGCCGGGTAGGTGTTGAGCTCCCGATGCGCTAAAAAGGATGGGTTGAGCGATGCTCCCCGCCTAAGTAGGCCTGCACGATCGAGCACCACTTACCGAGTTAGGGAAAATTGAGGTATGGTTTCGAACGCGAAAACACCGGAACACAAAGGTGGTCGAGGTGTCACTTACTAGGCCAAATAGGCTGTAGGTGGTTAAACCCCAAAGATAGATAGAATAACTCCCAAGAACGAAAACTCTTAGAAATGGGATTATCTTTGCCAATGAAATTTTACAGTTGGATTTTTTGTTTATCTGATGCAATAACATATGGCATTAAGAAGGGGCCGAACTATCTGTCTTTGTCTAATAGCGTTTTTCATCATTTATATAAACACTATCCGGTATAAAAAGAAAAAAATAGCAGCCCCCGCTAGATATTAGTATAATTAGTAAATTTTGTAACAACAACCAAATTTTTTACCGCATAGTTTTTGACTAATTAGAGACCTACTAGCAATCTAGAATATAACCTATCTTTTTTTGGTAGGTCTCTAATTATTCAAAAACTACGCAGTGAAAAAATTTGGTTGTTATTACAAAATTTACTTATTATACTAATATCTAGCGGGGGCTGCTATTTTTTTCTTGTTATACCGGATAGTGTTTACATAAATGATGAAAAACGCTATTAGACAAAGACAGATAGTTCGGCCCCTTCTTAACCATACTCTATCTTTGATATTTTTATTTGATAATTTTCATATGTGGTTACTTTGTTGGCTATAGTACCTTCCTGTATTATAGCATTCAGGACATTTCTTGATCTTGTGAGAATGAGTTCATGTTTCATATTAACAACAATTTTCTTGTAATCTGCGAAGCCTAAAATCATACTCAGAGGGATAGAAACGTAAAAATTTCTATGATCATCTACAATTGTTTTGTTTCCTTCTTCAACACCAAGCCAGCCTGCATTTTGAAATGTTAGAGTCTGATTTGGATCAAATGAAGTGCATCCCTTCATGAGACTACTCAGACCAACATTTTTACTTTTATCTATCTTTACAGTTTTATTAAATTCATATCAAATTTCATCACACAGATGACAAATGCCATTGTTAACGAAATTAGTTTTAGTTGATGCTTGTCCATCTGGTTTTTGTAATTTTCCACATACATGGATGTAGCTACATGATGGTAAGAGGCATAAATCTTGATGCTGAATAGGAATTTGTTATTCAAACTTAATGCAGAGTATGGTTGATGTTCGTGAACCTCATAATGAGCAATAGACTCATCGAATGCAACACCTGATTGAATGCTTAGAATTTCGTCCATTTTTCTAAAAGCAGCAGAGAATGATACAATTTATCTTTTTTCACGTACTTTGAGACCTATCCTTTTGAAAAACTGGATGCTTTACTGTGTTAACGGTTTGAGTACTTTTGGACGACTGATGGTGGGTTGACATAATGGCTGACTTATATGCACACTTGAATTATAAACGATTCCCATTATACAGATTTTATGTGAAGTCTAACAGTAATTTCCTCTCCTCGGAAATTCACTAAATTTCCGTCTTGATCAACGATTCGGATTTGAAGATGATCTATACTCTTAACATTGAGTGGTTAATATATGACATGCGATGGAATTTCTATGATTTTATATCCGAGAGCAACTTTTGGGAAACTTACGGATCGTGTGAACTTTTTTGTCGTTGATGTAAGCGCCTGTAGTAATATTACACTCTACTCTGAGTGCGTTTATTTTCAATATCTTCACAAGTAAATCAGAGCTATGATGAATGTTTTCACGCGACGAGTGAAACCGAGAAGACGGCCTATTGAATTGTGAGGTCTAAGATCTATCTGATGGCTGCAATAAATTTCACTTCTGAGAGCATTGTTGTTAGCTTTCAAGGAAAACTTGATTTCTGAAGATTTTAAATCTTTTTGCAAAAATTGATTAATAGCATCAATTTTATAACTGCCAGTAGGAATAGTAATACTCTTCTCTCCGTTTGTATAAGGTTTATTATTCGAATCGTCAACATTGGGAATCGAGTTGAATGTTAAAAGTTCAACTAAACCCAGAACGAATTTCTTATACTGTAGTAGTTCTATTGAAGGAAAATATTGCGCTTCTAAGACAGAAGATTTATCTGAAAGACTCAAAGTGAAACTATCTTCCATGACTGTTTGAAAAAGAATGATCCTGCTTATCTATAAACTCTTCTTTTATAGTCTTTCACACAAGAATTGAAGAAAAAGATGTCCACAAATAAATGAGTCAGAATTCTGATATCTTTTACAGTTGTATTTCACTTCTTTCACGTTAAAATATAATATGAGTTCTATAGGGGGTTAAAGATCACTAAAACTATTAAAATAAATCAATTCAGAATCTCGTTTTCGATAACATACCCAGTGAGTGCCTTTGTTTTAAAAACCATCTAAGTTAACTATAGCAGATTCGTTATGCCATGGGCCATCAGAAGGTAGACTATTTCTTATGAAAATACCTCAAAAATATGGGATTTGCATCATACGAGCATACTTTATAAGATCATAGTCAGTCAGTGCACGATTTGGCAAAGTTATCGAAGTTTTTTTTTAACTTGACCATGACCGATATGAGGTTTCATAAATAATCCTATTCCAGTTTTATATGGTTTAAGATAGAGATCTTTTCCTAGAGCAATAGCTTCCATAGTTTTATTATGACTTTTACTTTCTTCATAATTTTTCTGTGCAGCGTTAGCCTCATTTACTGCTTTAGCTATTCCAGCAGCTCCTCCAGCCAGAGAACCAGTTGCACTTAGTGCTGTGAACAATGGTATGAGAAAAGGCTGAGCGCCACCTATTTTTGATGGAACAGGTAGAATACATGAAATGGTAATTTTTTTCTTACCACCAACGATCTTAAGAGCTTCACTTGCACCTTTTAAGGCGGACTAAATAACTTTGCGAGAATGTTTACTTGGTTTTAATGATTTTTTACTTGCAGTTATTAATTTTCTCCATTTTACACCCATTCTTTTCTTCCCTTTTAATTTCATAGCATTTGCAACAACAAAAGCAGTTACTTTTTTGCTAAGACTTGCATCTTTGGCTCTAAGACGCTGTCAAGCTTTATCAGCGAGCTTCATGTCAGCTACTTTTCGATCAGCATTTTTATCAGAATAAGATATGTCATGTTCTTAGCATGCTTGATCAAGTGGATTGATACCTGTATCACCTCTTTTTAGACGTTTTTTCAGTTTTGTTCCGGGACCACAATATTGATATCGAGGAATATGCATTTCAATAGGCAAGTTATTGTTTACTTGTTTAAAAATCAAAATGAAATTATTAAGAATTTACATGCTGGGCAGACGCAGCTGCTAGAGGAGAATCGTAAACTCAGGGGTATGATAGGTACTTTAGAGAAGGAGTTGTTGTCTGCTCTAAATGGCATGTATGAAAAGTTTTTCAAATCTCTCACGACTATTTTTAATAATATGCAAGCATTTTTAGGTAATGAATTCAATGGAGTGGACAGCAACTTTTCTCAACTTATGACCGGGGTGGCTGAGGTGGTGCAGACCGTTAGTGATCTCACGGCCCAGGACGAACACTTAATCAACACCAACACCAACACTGATATGCCTGTAAATTCGAATATAACACAATCATTTGAACGTAAAGATAGTAGCTCTCTTAACACATGCACTGAAGCACCTGTTGATTCAAACGATGAACAATTAGTAAAAGCACATACAGATAGTAGCGGAGAGGCATCCTGTCATACTGTGAAGAGGTGTGGTTCTGGGAATAGTGTCTTGGTGATATCCAGCGGACTGGACTGCTCTGCGGCTAATGTTGGGCTGGAGGATTATGCTTGCGCTGTTCTGGGAACCATACTTCCGACTTTTGAACGTTCAAATATTGTATCTGTTACTGAGATCTCTAATTCTGAAAATAAAAATAAGGGCAGAATGTCTGCTGGGCCTGAGATCGTTGGCGGTCCGAGTATTGCGTTCTCATTGTTGGTTAGACTTTCTGGAGATGACTTGGCGCAGAAGGTATTTATGGCTAGGCGTAGATTAACGGGTTTTTCGACAGCAGATCTGGATCCCTCCCTCCTCGGCAGTTTTTCTACCACCAAGCACCATTCTCAAATATATATAAATGAGTATCTTGAAAAAGATAAATATATTAAATTTAAAAATCTTAAAAAGTATGCTAAAGGAAAAGGTTGCAAGTTTGTTTGGCATAGAGGTGGTAGATTTATGGTGAGGAGGGAGAGAGGGGAGAGAGCGCACAAATTTGAAAGTGAACATGATTTGAATGAAATATTAGATAAATCTAAATGTATTGTACAGAAAAATGTTAAAGTAACTGATTTTGAGAAACACGATGAAGCTCTAACAAATAATGGAACTACTGATAATGATAAATGTAAACCTCATAATAGTGGGATGAGCTTGAATCAGGAATTAATTAAAAATCATGCAATATCCTTAGATAGAGCCTCTCCCCAATGACTGCGCTGGTCCTCTTCGGAGAGTCGAATAGGGAGGAGGGGTGAACTGCGCGCGTGCTTTCTGAATGTGACCTCTTTGAGTGCTCATATTGGGCAGGTGCGTGAACTTTTAAGTGGCTATCATTCTTACGACATATTTGGAGTTGCTGAGACCTGGCTGGGTCCGTCTGTATCGGATGACGTCATTCGAGTCGGGGGGTACAAAGTGTTTAGACAGGACAGAAACTTGCGTGGTGGAGGAGTTGCCTTGTATATTAAGGATAATCTAAAATGCACTATTTTGGCCACTTCGGAGACGCAAACTAGTAATAGTAGCGGTAAGCCGGAGGTGCCTGAATATATTTTCTGTTCTGTGCAAGTTGGCGGCTCCGAGCCCGTGCTGGTTTCTGTCATTTATCGTCCTCCTGCTGTTTCGTTTACTAGAAACTCTAATTTGTTGATTGATTTGAGAAATTTTTGTTCGGACTATTCCCATAAAATTATAATGGGGGACTTGAATGCCGATCTCCTTAAAGAGAGCAGTGATGCTAAGTTTCTTAGTAAGCTGTCGGCTGAGCTTTCGTTACAGTTGGTCCAGCACGGTGCTACGCATCATACTCCTACGTCTCACACGTGGATTGACCTGATCTTTGTTGATGACAACGACGTGGTGCTTGATGCACGGAACCTACCGGCGAGCTTTCACAGTCGGCATAATTTAATTGACGTCTGTTTGCCTTGCAACACTATAACTTTTGATCAAAAACCTATCATGTATAGGAACTATAAAAATATTTGTCCAACTGCATTGGGAGAGAAACTTGCCGGCTGTGATTGGTCGCCGCTTATGACTGACACGGTTGACCCTGAATCTGCACTTGGTTGCCTCTGTGACAATCTCACTGCTGCAATCGAGAATTGGGCGCCGTTGAAAGCGCTCAAGCCTAATAAGAATAAGTTTCCATGGGTAGATGAAGAATTGTCACGGATGCGGCGTAAGAGAGATGCTACATATCGTAGATACAAACGGACAGAGGACAAGCAGTATCTCCTTGAATTTCTGCGGTTGCGTAGGGTGGTAGACGAACGCACGGACCATGCTAAGACTGCTTATATTCACAATAGACTGTTTGATGCTCTTGCGGGTGGTAATGTCTGGAAGGAGTTGAGAGACCTGGGACTGCTATCCGGACCTCAAGGGGATTTGAATGGATTCACTCCGGATGAGCTTAATGCGCACTTTGCTGGGGTGTCAGTCTCGCCGCAGGAGGATAGTGAAGAGCGATTGAGAATTCTTTCTCAATGCAATGAAAGTGGGTTTACCTTTAAACCAATTAGTTTTAATGATGTTGTTCTTCCAATTTCACATTTTTCCTCACAGGCTTGTGGTGAGGATGGCATTCCGCAAAGCGTGATAGTTAAAGCTTTACCATTTATTGGTGAACATCTTGTGACTCTGTTCAACTCCTCTTTTGCACGGGGGGTCTTTCCTTGCCGTTGGAAGCAAGCACGTATTATACCATTGAAAAAGTGTGCTGCACCTAAGCAACCAAAAGATTTTAGGCCTATAGCCATCTTATGTTTTCTTTCAAAGGTTCTTGAATAGATCGCCCATGACCAACTGCAGGAGTACATTACATCCAAAAAATTGCTCGATCCTATGCAGACGGGCTTCAGGAAAAACCATTCTACGCAGACTGCTGTACTTAAGCTTACGGACGATATAAGGTCAGGTCTAGACAGGAAACTTGTCACGTTACTGCTACTTTTTGACTTTAGTAAGGCATTCGACACGATCTCTCTCTCCAAACTTCTTGCGAGGCTTAGATCGATGGGGTTCTCCAGGGCCGCACTCGGATGGATTAACTCCTATTTATCAGGTAGGAAACAAATGGTTTCCACACATTTGAAGGAGGAATCGAATTGGCTAACAACCAATCTAGGAGTACCTCAGGGTTCGGTGCTGGGGCCTCTGTTGTTTTGCCTTTACATAAATGACGTACGTGACGCACTGGACTCTGGTTGCGTCGGGCATCTGCTGTATGCGGATGATCTTCAAATTTGTACACAGGTCCCTTATGATGATGTAGACGAGGGGATTCGTATTTTACAGAGGGCGGCCAGGGCGGTGTCGGGGTGGGCTGTTGGTGTTTCTCTCACTTTGAATGCTAGTAAAACAAAGGCGATCGTCTTTGGAAGTAATCGTTTTATTAAAAATTTTTATTCGGGTGAGCCAAGGACGATTGACTTAGGGAGCGGTATCGGTATTTCTTTCTCTGACACCGTTACGAGCCTTGGTGTTGTACTCGACTCTAAACTGTCGTGGGAACCGCATATTAATATGCTGACTAAAAAATTCAATAGAGTGATTTATAGCCTGCGGTTTTTCCGTCGGTACACCACTGAGGCTCTGCGTAAGCAGCTCGCAACCGCCCTGCTGTTTCCACATCTTGATTATTGCTCAGTGGTTTTGCTCGATGCTTCGCAGGAGTTACGAAGACGGCTACAGACAATGCAAAATTCATGTGTGAGATATGTATTAGGCGTGAGAATGGGTGATCACATCTCTCCCCATAGACATGCTTTGGGTTGGCTACGTACTGATTCGAGGAGACAGTATTTCATGGCTGTACTTATGTACAAAATCGTACGTATGAATACTCCCGAATATCTAGTGGGTATCTTCACTAGATATATACCCAGAGCGACCACTAGGGGTGAGATTAAAGATCTTGCGGTGCCCTTCATGCGCACTGAGACTGGAAGAAATTTCTTTCAAGTTCAGGGTGCGCATTTTTGGAACTCCCTACCTGCTGATATTAAAAATCTTCCATCAATCGGCAGGTTTAAAGCCGCTCTGAGGAGGTTTTTACTC
This sequence comes from Anastatus disparis, assembly GCA_017163975.1. NCBI lineage: Eukaryota > Metazoa > Arthropoda > Insecta > Hymenoptera > Eupelmidae > Anastatus > Anastatus disparis. The sequence continues at coordinate 1,225,275 of JAFFSR010000361.1, read as the reverse complement.
GACCTCGATTAAACAGTATTATTTTCGGACTATATCATATGTGTTAATTTATTATGTGATGTACCCTTTATAGATTTAAGGCATGATTGTATTTATTGGCGTGTATGTAGGATGTGTGTGCATAGAGTGAATGATTATATTCTTATCAGATTGACTTGTATATTACTGTACATTCAACTTGCTGTGATTTTAACTTACTGTATACTGCTGATATTTCGACTGCGCTCTTTACACGCTTGATTTTATGTAATTATTTTGACTGATAGATATTGAGATATTGAAAAAAGAACCATATGATAATCTTTTATGTACAACAGATCGCAAGAACTATCGCGTTATCCGGGAAGCAACAAATCCCCATAGAAAAAGACATAGCAAAAGTGAGAATATACGCTCTTCGAAGAGTAGGAAATATTCAAAAATCATAGTACCAATGTTCCGCAGTGATCGCAGTAGAATGTCTACCAGCGGAAGAGGTCTTATACCTAAATATAAAATAGCAAAAAAGAATACTTCCATAGATCTAGTCCACTGGGATGATCCAAATGAGCTTGTCAAGAGACTAAGATTATTAATAGCTGAACGATCTGCTGGAAATAATAATCATAACAATGAAATCCAATCAATTATAGAGGAACTACGTGAAGCCGGACTTGGCAAGCTGACCTTGTAGAAATGATACCTTAGTTTAAGGAGAACAAAGGTTTTCGCTACTTACCCACTGTCATAGATATATTTTCAAAGTATGCATGGGCCGTTCCAGTCAAATCAAAGAGTGGCAATGATGTTACTCTAGCAATGAAGTCGATACTGAAAAAAGGACGAGCACCGAAAAATTTACAAACTGACCAAGGCAAAAAATTTTATAATTCAAGCTTCCAGAATCTCATAAAGAAGCATAAGATGAATCACTACTCTTCACATAGTAATCTTCATGCAAGCATATGTGAGCGTTTTAATAGAACTTTAAAACATGTAATGTGGTTAGAATTCAGCAAACAAGGAAATTATAAATGGTTGGATATCTTGCCTGAGTTAGTGAAAGCATGCAATTCAAGGAAACATCGGACAATAGGACTCGAACCTGAAAACATTACGAAGATAAATGTAGGAGAAATCAAGGAAAAGTTCCCAACTGAAAAGAGACCTGTGAAAAAACCGAAATTTAAAGTAGGAGATAAAGTGCGAATAAGTAAAATAAAACAAGTTTTTGAAAAAGGCTATACACCAAATTGGTTAACTGAAATTTTCACAATAACAAGAGGTGTAAGAACCAATCCCATAACTTACCACCTTAAAGATTATAATGATGAACCCGTCTCTGGCGGCTTTTATGAAACGGGAATTCAAAAGACTATGTATCCAGAAATTTATTTAGTAGAAAAAGTTTTGAAGAAAAGTGGTAAACGAGTATATGTTAAATGGTTAGGTCTAAGTAACAAGCATAATAGTTGGATAGATAAAAATAAAATTATTTAAATAAATTAAAATGTAATTTTACAATATATTTTAGTTTGATGGATAAAAAAAAAAAATTCATTTTTTTATATTTTAATATAAATATCTTATCCTATATTATATTAAAGTGAAACCACGTTTTTCTCCGGTTCTCTGGTTCTTCGCTCTTTTTAAATGTGTCTAACCTTTTTTTAATAAAAGTGGCAATTTTTTCGGGCCTTATATTTTTTGGGCCCAATAATTTTTTCTTCTCTATATTTGTTGAGCCATATATTTTTTTGGGCCTTACATTTTTTTGGGCACAATAATTTGTTCTTCTCTATATTTTTTGAGCATTATATTTTCTTGGGTCTTTTTTTATTGGGCCTAATATTTTTTTTAGCCTTATATTTTCTTGAGCCTCATATTTTTTTTGGATTAATACATTTTTTTGGGTCTTATATTTTTTGGGCCCAATATTTTTTAGGGCCTTATATTTTCTTGAGCCTCATTTTTCTTGGACTTATACTTTTTTTTGGGCCTTATATTTTTTGGGCCCAATGATTTTTTCTTCTCTATATTTTTTGAGCCATATATTTTTTTGGGCCTAACATTTTTTTGGGCCCAATGAATTTTTCTTCTCTATATTTTTCGAGCATTATATTTTTTTTAGCCTTATATTTTTTTGGGCCCAATAATTTTTTCTTCTCTATATTTTTTGAGCATTATATTTTCTTGGGCTTTTTTTTGGGCCTAATATTTTTTTGGGCCCAATAATTTTTTTGTCTCTATATGTTTTGAGCATTATATTTTCTTGGGCTTTTTTTTGGGCCCAATATTTTTTAGGGCCTTATATTTTCTTGAGACTTATTTTTTTTTGGACTTATACTTTTTTTTGGTCCTTATATTTTTTGGGCCCAATGAATTTTTCTTCTCGATATTTTTTGAGCCATATATTTTTTTGGGCCTTACATTTTTTTGGGCCTAACATTTTTTTGGGCCCAATAATTTTTCTTCTCTATATTTTTCGAGCATTATATTTTTTTTAGCCTTATATTTTTTTCGGCCCAATAATTTCTTTTTCTCTATATTTTTTGAGCATTATATTTTCTTGGGCTTTTTTTTGGGCCTAATATTTTTTTGAGCCCAATAATTTTTTTGTCTCTATATGTTTTGAGCATTATATTTTCTTGGGCCTTTTTTTGGGCCTAATATTTTTTTGGGCTTTATATTTTCTTGAGCCTTATATTTTTTTTGGACGTATACATTTTTTTGGGCTTTATATTTTTTGGGCCTAATGATTTTTTCTTCTGTATACTTTTTAAGCCTTAGATTTTTTTGGGCCCAATAATTTTTTCTTTATATTTTTTGCACATTATATTATCTTGGACCTTTTATTTTTTTGTGCCCAATATTTTTTGAGTCTTATATTTTCTTGAGCCTCATATTTTTTTGGAACTTGTACTTTTTTGGACTCTACATTTTTTGGACCCAATAAATGTTCCTTCTCTATATTTTTTGAGCCTTATATTTTTTTGTGCTTTTTATTTTTTTGGGCCCAGTAATTTTCTCTTTTTTATATTTTTTGAGCATTATATTTTCTTGAGCCTTATATTTTTTTGGAACTTATACTTTTTTTTTACTTTACATTTTTTGGGCCGAATAATTTTTTCTTTTCTAAAAATGTTTCTTTTTTATAAATGTTTCTAAGATTAAAAATTTTTAATCGATCTAGAGCCAAATAACTTTTTTATATTGTTTGCTACCATGAACAAAAGATACCAAAAAAGAATTATTTTATAAAAGATAGTGAAGCATTAATAATTCGAAGATATCATAATTTTTTGCCTTATCTTTAGGGCCTTATTTTTTCATAGTTGCTATATTTTCATCCTAATTTTTTGGGCTTTATTTTTTCAGTCTTTTTTTCAAGTCTTATTTTCTATTTAATTTTTGGGCTCAATTAATAATTTATTTAGTCATTCATATGGTTTTTTTTCCATGTGATATATGTCAAGTCGGCATTTTTTGCTTAATGACAATATTTTGTATGTTTTTGTTGCTTTAATTTTTGTATTTTATACATATATGACTAGAGGAATCGATTATATTTTTGAAGTTTAAATGAGTAAATAAATTCTTATAAGCATTTATTATAAGTACCAAACTCGGTCTCTCTCTCTCTCTCTCTCTGTCTGTCTCTTGCTCTCTTACATTCTCTCTCGATTTCCTACGTTTTCTCACGCTTTTTTATGATTTTTCTCGCATTCCCACGTCTTGCTCCCTTACGCTTCTTTGTTCTCCCATGCATTCTCTTTCTTTTTGTCTCTTGCTGTCTTTTTCGCTTGCCGTCGCTTTTTGTTTTTTCTTTGTTCTTCTTCTTACTCTATCTTGCTCTTCTGTTTTTTTACAGCTTCTTGCATTTTTGTCCTCTCTTGCATTTTTATTTTTTAGTCTAATAAAGCATTTCATCCAAGCCTGTTATTTTTTAAGGAATTCGTCAGTGGAGCGTTTTTTTTTTAAATTTTTTTATAACAGGCTCCGCTTCAAATACTTATTTGCACAATATTTAGCAACGATTATTAAGCAGTTGATTTGACTGTATATCTTTATGTGCAGCCAGTAGAACAGCGCATCCACATATGCAGACGATTCAACAGCGCATCACCATATGCAGCCGATTAAACAGCGCATCCCCATATGCAGCCGATTCAACAGCGCATTTTCATATGTAGCCGATTCAACAGCGCATTCCTATATGCAGCCGATTTAACGGCGCATCCCCACACAGAAAGAAATTTGGCATGAGGAGATTTTAATGTCTTTTGAAATACTAAATGTAATTATAACTAGCATTATTATTTTTGAATTTGTAAATAAAATAAGTGGTAATTTTTTACTTCAACGTTCCTTGTAATACAGGATTCAATGTATATGGTATTTCAAAACTTCTTGTAATGGTATATTACAATTTTTAGAAAAACGCTTTACCGAATTCGAAATATATTATTTCTAAAATCGTACACGAACAAAATATGGTAATTATTTATTGCTAAATTTCTTTCCGTGCATATGCAGCCGATTCAACAGCGCATCCCCATATGCAACCGATTGTACTGTGAATTTTTAAATGCAATCTATATTACTGCGCATTTCCGTGTACAGTCAATTCATCAGTGCTTTCTAAAATGCATCATGATTTTGAATATTATATCAAATATTATTATATTAGATATCATAATATTTTTATTATATAAATATTTACAATATTATTTATAATATTTCTATATATACAATGTTTTTGTGTAAATTGTGTCTTGATCATTCTTATTTTCTCCGTTGACTATAGCGCTTTCGCTTAAAAATAATTTAAAATTTTTTTTATGTTTTGTCCTTAGAAGGGCAACATATAATTGTCCATGACTGAAAACTCGTGATGGCAAATATACACCAACTTTTTCATAAGATTGTCCTTGGGATTTATTAATAGTCATTGCAAAACCTAATCTAATAGGAAACTATTTTCTTTGCATGTTAAAAGGGATATCTTCTCTAGATAGAGATGAAATTATTCTTCGAATAAAAACTAATTTACCTTTGTTTTTTCCACTTGCCAATTCAGCTTGGATAGAAAATCTTAGTAGGTTTTTTACTATTAACCTTGTCCCGTTACAAAGTCCCTCATTTGAATTAAAATTTCTCAAAATAATTATAATAGCTCCTACTTTTGAATATAATTTATGTGGTGGAAGTCCATTAGGAATTAATGTATTTGAAAATTCTGTAAGTAATATAACATCTAAATTTTCTTTGTTATCATCTTCGGCTGTATCAATACTTAAATATTCAACATAGTTTCCATCTATTATATTCAAAACGTCGTTATTGATTTGAATAATATCATTATTTTTAGGAGCCAAAATAATTTCTCGCACTCAGAGCGCAAAATACTATTTTGACCAGCTGTTGTGAGGGAGCAAAATACCTCTTTGCCTCCCTAGGGAGCAAAATGAATTCGAACTTTTAACAGGCTCGATAATCTAACCCGATATCTTTATACATCAGTTAATGTCTAATAACTGATAATAATCTAACCCGATATCTTTATACATCAGTTAAGTGTGTAACTCGATGCTTTTTATATATCAGTTAAGTGCTTCACTTAGAATTGTGAATTCTGCGAATTACAAGTTAGGGGTGAACAAATTCCTCGAAAAAGTTCACATATATCAGTAGCAACTTTCAGTCTATTTAGCATTGATTTTTTCGAGTATTATTTATGTAATATTTAATCTTGCACGTTGCATCGAAGACATTTTCATATCCTTATAATATCAGCCAAGTATTTCGCCGAATCGTAAATTCTCGGAATTACAAGTTAGCGATGGACGATTTCCACGAAAAATGTTAAATTTGAATAAATCAAAATTTAATTTAATTTTTAATGTATTATAAGATATATAAATATATATATATATATATATATATATATATATATATATATATATATATATATATATATAGTATTTAAATAAAACGGAAAATTTTATCCCATAAAAATATCATTTATTTTTTCTTTAGTATTAAATGTATATGTATATTTAGTATTATATGTATTATTAGTATCATGTATTATATGATACAAAAAATAATATTTTTGGCGCTCTTCGCGTGAGAAAATAGTATGCGCAACGCGGGAGCATATAGGTGTTTGGCGACTCGTGCGATTTGTCGCTCTCGCTACGCTCGAGCGACAAACACGCACTCGTCGGCAAACACCTATTTTGCTCCCTTGTTCCACAATGTACTATTTATCTATTAGATTTTCACTATTTATTTTTATTTTATTTCCAAATATTTCTTCGACAAGATGTGCTCTAATGATAAGATTTTCTGGTATAGCACTTAGTTCATTATCTCTTCATATTATTAAAAATATATCGCCGCTGTCGGCGCTGTCGCCATCTGAAATACGCCGCTCATTTTCGGCTCCTAATTTTTATTTAAATTTTAGCTAAAATTTAGCTAAAATCAGCTGAAAGTCAGCTAATATTTTGATGAATTCAGCTATAATTTAGCTGAAAGCAAGCTAAAAGTCAGCAAAAAGTTACCTATGAGTTAGTTAAAAATTAGCTAAAAGTTAGCTGAAAATCAGCTAAAAGTTGGCTAAAATTTCGATATATATAGCTGTAATTTAGCTAAAAGCTAACTATATCTCTCTATATTATAAAAAGATTCCGCCACCGCCGTTGCCGCGGTGTGTAAAAATTCAATTTGTCCTAGGTTAACTAGAATTTAGCTATATTCTAACTGAAATTTCGCTAAAAGATAGTTAAAAATTAGCTAAAAGGTAACTATAAGTAAGCTTAAAGTTAGCTGCAGTCAGATAAAATTACAGAAAAGTTAGCTTTATTAAATCAAAAGTTAGATAAATTTAATGTTAAAATTAGCCAAATTTATGCAAAATTAAGATAGAAATTAGCTGAAATTTAGCTAACAGTTAACTAAAATTTATAGTAATTTTAAGCAATTTTAAATATTGATTTGTTTTTAACTGAATTTTAGCTGTATTTTAGATCTATTTATATTATATACTCTCTATTTGGCGATATACTATTGAAAGTATATCGCCGCTGTCATCGCTGTTATCGTCAGAAATGTGCCCCTCATTTTTGCACCTACATTACAGCGTTAAATTTAGCTCCATTTAAGCTTGTAATTAGCTAGGAAATAACTAAATTAAGCTATATTTGAGCTTCAAAATAACTAAAAATTAGCTGATTTCAAACTTGTAGTCAACTTGGTAACAGCTAATTTTAAGTTTTGTATATAACGATGTATGATAACATATAAGTTTAAGATTTATACTAGATGAAAAATAGGTAACAATATTTTTTTCACAATTAGCTAATTATCCTGTAATCATCGTGAAGTTTAATCATATAAAAAATTATTAATTTTACGATTTTATTTAAAGTATAGGGTTAAAAATATCATTTTGAAAAAGCTGAGTCAAAGTTTAATAATCAAATAATAAGATTTAAATTTTGTTAAATCAAAATCAATATCTAACACTTAAATATAGTCTTTATAAATGAGATTAAGTTTTTATTTGATTTTGTAAAAAAACACCAACATTACAGTTTTCCAAATTTTTATTCTTAATCCGAAAATGTTTCAAATATCTATTACTGCCTTCCATCTTTCGTTCATTATGAAACTATCAAATATAAAACTATGTTTAAGGGTTTATAAGTTTATGGGTTTATTGCTTATGAATTTTGGTTTATGGTTTATGAGTTTATTATTCATAAGTTTATGGTTTATGGGTGTAAAGTTTATACGTTAATGGTTTATGTGTTTATAGTTTATAAGTTTATGTGTTCATGGTTTAGGGGTTTACGGCTTGTGAGTATATAGTTTATGGGTTCATGATTTATAAGTTTATGGGATCATGGTTTATGGGTTTATTGTTTATGGGTTTATGGGTTTACGGCTTGTGAGTTTATAGTTTATGGGTTTATGGTTTAGAAGTTTATGGGATTATGGTTTATGGGTTTATTGTTTATGGGTTTATGGTTTATGGGTTTATGGTATATGGGTTTATGGTTTATGGTTTATGGGTTTATGGTTTCTGAATTTATGTATTATGGGTTTATGGTTTATAGGTTTATGGGTTTATGGGTTTATGGTTTATGGGTTTATTGTTTATAGGTTTATGGGTTTACGGCTTGTGAGTTTATAGTTTATGGGTTTATGGTTTAGAAGTTTATGGGATTATAGTTTATGGGTTTATTGTTTATGGGTTTATGGTTTATGGGTTTATGGTATATGGCTTTATGGTTTATGGTTTATGGGTTTATGGTTTCTGAATTTATGTATTATGGGTTTATGGTTTATAGGTTTATGGTTTATAGGTTTATGGTTTATGGGTTTATGGTTTATGGTTTATGGGTTTATGGTTTATGAGTTTATGGTTCATGGGTTCATAGTTCATGGGTTTATGGTTTATAAGTTAATGAGTTTATGGTTTATGGGTCTATGGTCCATAGGTTTAAGGTTAATGGGTTTATGGTTCATAGGTTTATGGTTTTATGTGTTTGTGGTTTATGGGTTTATGGTTCATGGGTTTATGGTTTATGGGTTCATGGTTTATGAATTTATAGCTTATGGGTTTATAGTTTATGTGTTTATGGTTTATGGTTTATGGATTTATGGATTATGGTTTATGGTTTCTGGATTTATGGTTTATGGGTTTATGGTTCATGATTTTATGGTTTATAGGTTAATGGGTTTATGGTTTATGGGTTTATGGTTTATGGTTTATGGGTTTATGGTTTATGGGTTTATTGTTTATGGGTTTATGGTTTATGGTTTGTAAATTTATTGTTTATGAAATTATAATTTATGGGTTTATTGTTTATAGGTTTATGGTTTATGGGTTTATGGTTTATGGATTTAAGGTTCATGGGTTTATGGTTTATGGGTTTATAGTTTAGGGGTTTACGGTCAATGGTTTTATGGTTTACGGGTTTATGGTTTATGGGTTCGTAGTTTATGGGTTTATAGTTTATGGGCTTCTGGTTTATTAATTCATGATTCATGGGATGATGGTTTATGGGTTTATGGTTTACGGATTTATGGTTTATAGATTTATGGTTTATGGGTTGATGGTTCATGGGTTTATGGTTTATGAGTTTATGGTTCATGGGTTTATGGTTTATGAGTTTAAGGTTTATGAGTTTATTGTTTATAGGTTTATTGTTTATAGCTTTGTGCTTTATATGTTTATAGTTCATGGGTTTATAGTTTATAGGTTCATAGTTCATGGGTTTATAGATGTATTATGGTTCATTGGTTTATCGTTTATGGATTTTAGTTTCATAGGTTTATGGTATATGGATTTATAGTTAATGGGTTTATGATAAATAGGTTTATAGTTTATGAGTTTATGGGCTTATGGATAAAGGGTTTATAGGTTTATGGTTTATGTGCTTAAGGGTATATGGGTTTATTGTTTATGATTTTTGGTTTATGGTTCATAAGTTTATAATTTATGGGTTTATTGTTTATGATTTTTGGTTTATGGTTTATGAGTTTATTATTTATGGGTTTATGGTTTATGGGTTTATAGTTTGTGTTCATAGTTTATGGGTTTATGTATTATGCGTTTTTGATGTATGGTTCATGGGTTTATGGTTTATGGGTCTATGGTTTATGTGTCCATAATTCATGGGTTCATGGTTTATGGTGTATGCGTTTATGGTTCATAGGTTTATGATTTAGGAGTTGACGGTTTATAGGTTTATTGTTCATGGGTTTATGGTTTATAGGTTCATGGTTAATGGGTTAATGGGTTTATAGTCTATGGGTTTATGGTTTGTGAGTTTATGGTTTATGGGTTTATGGTTTATGGCTTATGAGTTCATGGTTTATGAGTTTATTGTTTATGGGTTTTTGGTTTATGGTTTATGGGTTCATGGTTTATAGGTTTGTGGTTTATGGGTTCATTGTTAATAGGTTTTTGGTTTATGGTTTATGAGTATATGGTTTATAAGTCTATGATTTATAAGTTGATGGTTTATTAATTAATGGTTAATGGTTTTATGGTTCATGGTTCATGGGTTTAAAGGTCAATAGTCTATGGGATCATGGTTTATAAAATTATAGTTTATGGGTTTATAACCTATGGTTTATGGGTTTATAGTTTGTGAGCTTATAGTTTCTAAATTTTTGGTTCATGGGTTGATGGTTCATAAGTTTCTGGTTTATGGGCTTATGGTTTATAAATAGAACTAGTTTATGGTTTATGATTTATGGGTTTATGGGTTTATGTTTTATGGGTTTATGGTTTATGGGTTTATGGTTTATGAGTTTATAACTTATGAGTTCATGGTTTATAAGTTTATGGTTTATAAATTTATAGTTTATGGGTTTATGGTTTATGGGTTGATGGTTCATGGGTTTATGGTTTATGAGTTTATGGTTCATGGGTTTATGGTTTATGAGTTTAAGGTTTATGAGTTTATTGTTTATAGGTTTATTGTTTATAGCTTTGTGCTTTATATGTTTATAGTTCATGGGTTTATAGTTTATAGGTTCATAGTTCATGGGTTTATAGATTATAGGTTTATAGTTTATGGGTTAATGGGTTAATGGTTTATGGGTTTATGGATTGTGAGTTCATGGTTTATGGGTTTATGTATTATGGTTCATTGGTTTATCGTTTATGGATTTTAGTTTCATAGGTTTATGGTATATGGATTTATAGTTAATGGGTTTCTGATAAATAGGTTTATAGTTTATGAGTTTATGGGCTTATGGATAAAGGGTTTATAGGTTTATGGTTTATGTGCTGAAGGGTATATGGGTTTATTGTTTATGATTTTTGGTTTATGGTTCATAAGTTTATAATTTATGGGTTTATTGTTTATGATTTTTGGTTTATGGTTTATGAGTTTATTATTTATGGGTTTATGGTTTATGGGTTTATAGTTTGTGTTCATAGTTTATGGGTTTATGTATTATGCGTTTTTGATGTATGGTTCATGGGTTTATGGTTTATGGGTCTATGGTTTATGTGTCCGTAATTCATGGGTTCATGGTTTATGGTGTATGCGTTTATGGTTCATAGGTTTATGATTTAGGAGTTGACAGTTTATAGGTTTATTGTTCATGGGTTTATGGTTTATAGGTTCATGGTTAATGGGTTAATGGGTTTATAGTCTATGGGTTTATGGTTTGTGAGTTTATGGTTTATGGGTTTATGGTTTATGGCTTATGAGTTCATGGTTTATGAGTTTATTGTTTATGGGTTTTTGGTTTATGGTTTATGGGTTCATGGTTTATAGGTTTGTGGTTTATGGGTTCATTGTTAATAGGTTTTTGGTTTATGGTTTATGAGTATATGGTTTATAAGTCTATGATTTATAAGTTGATGGTTTATTAATTAATGGTTAATGGTTTTTTGGTTCATGGTTCATGGGTTTAAAGGTCAATAGTCTATGGGATCATGGTTTATAAAATTATAGTTTATGGGTTTATAACCTATGGTTTATGGGTTTATAGTTTGTGAGCTTATAGTTTCTAAATTTTTGGTTCATGGGTTGATGGTTCATAAGTTTCTGGTTTATGGGCTTATGGTTTATAAATAGAACTAGTTTATGGTTTATGATTTATGGGTTTATGGGTTTATGTTTTATGGGTTTATGGTTTATGGGTTTATGGTTTTCCGAGTTTATGGTTTATGGGTTTATGGTCTATGAGTATATGGTTGATGGGTCCATGGTTTTTGGGTTTATTGTTTTTGGGTTCATGGTGTATAAGTTAATGAGTTATAGGTTTATGGTTTATCGGTTTATGGTTTACGATTCTATGGCTTATGGATTTATGGTTTATGGTTTTATGGTTGATGGGTTTATGGTTTGCGAGTTTATGGTTTATGGGTTTATGGTCTATGAGTATATGGTTAATGGGATCATCGTCTATGGGTTCATGGTTTATGGTTTATAAGTTTATAGTTTATGGGTTAATGGTTTATGGAATTATGGTCTATGGGTATTTGTATTATGATTCATGGGCTTATAGGTTTATAGTTTATGAGAATATTGTTCATGGCATTATGGTTTATGGGATTTTATTTTATGGGTTCAATGCTAATGGTTTATGGGTGTATAGTTTAGTGGCTTATAGTTAATGGGTATATGGTTTATGGGTTAATGGTTTATTGGTTCATGGTTTATAGGCTTATAGTTCATGGATTGATCTAGTTTATGGTTAATAAGCTCATAATTTATGAGTTTGTGGTGTATCAGTTAATTAGTTAGAGGTTCATGGTTTTCGGTTTTATGGTTTATGGGTATATGGTTTATGGGTATATGGTTTATGGGTATATGGTTTATGGGTTTATGGTTTTTGGATTTATGGTTTATACTTTATGAGTTAATGGTTTATAGGTTTATTGTTTATGGGTTTATGGTCTCTGGGTTTCTAGTTTATGGGTTTATGGTTTATGGGTTTATGGTTTATGGGTTCATCGTTTATGGGTTGATAATTTATGGTTTATGGTTCATGGGTCTATAGTTTATGGGTTAATGCTTTATAGATTTATGATTTCTGGGTAAATGGTTCATCGTTCATGGGTTTACAGGTGTATAGTTTACGGGATTATGGTATATGGGATTATGGTTAATGGGTTTATAACTTATGGTTTATGGGTTTATAGTTTATAAGCTCGTAGTCTATAGGTTTATGGTTTATGAGTTGTTTGTACATGGGTTTATCATTAATGGGCTTGAAGTTTATGGATTGAACTAGTTTATGTATTGAAGTATATGAAGTATATGGTTATGGGTTCATGGTTCATGGGTTTGTCGTTTATGGGTTCATGGTTTATGGTTTATAGATTATAGGTTTATAGCTTATGGGTTAATGGTTCATGGATTCATGGGTTATGGGTATTTGGTTTATCGTTCATGAGTTTATAGGTTTATAGTTCATGGGTTTATGGGTTCATGGTCTATGTTTATATGGTCTATGGGTTTGTGGTTTATTGGTTTGTGGTTTATGGGTTTGTGGTTTATTGGTTTGTGGTTTATGGGTTTATAGTTCATAAGTTTATAATATATGGGTCTATAAGTTTATGGTTTATAAAGTTATGGTTCATAAGTTCATGATTTAAGAGTTAATGGTTTATAGTTTGTAAGTTAATTTTTTTATGGTTTATGGTTTATGAGTTTATAGTTTATGGATTCATGGTCTATGAGTTTATGGTTTATGGGTTTGTGGTTTTTGGTTCATGGGTTTATAGTTTATGGGTTAATGGTTGCTGAGTTTATTGTATATGGGTTTTCTGTTATTGTTTATGGTTTACGGTTTATAGGATTATAGCTTATGGGTTAATGGTTCATGGATTTATGGGTTATGGGTAAACGGTTTATCCTTTATGGGTTTATAGGTTTATAGTTCATGGGAATATAGTTCATAGGATTATGGTTTATGGGACGATGGTTTTATGGGTTTATAGCTTATGGTTCATGGGTTTATAGTTAATGGGCTTGTAGTTTATGGTTTTATGGTTTATGGGTTTATGGTTAACAGATTTATGGCTTATGGATTTATGGTTTTCAGGTTTAAGGTTATTGGGGTTATAAGTTTATGGTTTATGGGTTTATGGTTTGTGAGTGTATGGTTTATGGGTTTATGGTCTATAAGTATATGGTTTATGGGTCCGTGGTTTATGGGTTGATGGTTTATGGGTTTATGATTTATAGGCTAATAGTTTGCGGATTAAAAGGGTTTATGGTGCAATGTGTTATAGTTTATGTGCTTATGGTTAATGGGTCCATGATTTATGGGGTTTTTGGTGTATAAGTTTATGTTCTATGAGTTTGTGGATTATAGATTTACGGTATATGGGTTTATGGTATATGGGTTCATGGTTTATGGGTTTATGGTTTATGGGTTTATGGTTTATGGGTTTATAGTTTATGGGTTTATGATTTATGGGTTCATGGTCTAATAGTTTTATGGTTCATGGGTCTATGGTATATAGGTAAATGGTTTATGGATTTACGGTTTATGGGTTAATGGTTTGTGAGTTTATGGTTTAAAGGTTTATGGTGCATAGTTTATGGGTCTATTGTTTATAGGTTTTTGGTTTATGGTTTATGGGCTTATGATTTATTGATTGAACTAGTTTATGGATTAAACTGGTTCATGGTTTATAAGTTTATTTTTTTGTGCCGCATTTATGCGTCTTGAGAAATTGAATATTTTTCATTTTTATTTTTATTCTTACTTAATTATTTTTCTGCATACATATATATAAAGGAAGATCTGATGGTGCTGCAAAAACAAATTAATAATTATAATCAATTTTTATATAAATACGGCTGTTTCTTTTTTGTGTTTTTTCTATGTGTATGTAATGGTGTCAATTTAAAAAAAAAAAATAGATCAGAAATTTACGCTTAGTAAGCAACAGAGAAGTTGCAAAGAAGAGAACGTCCGTGGCGCCATCATAAAGAAGAAGAAAGCGAATATTTTCTTTATTTTATTTATTATATTATAATGGTTTCAAATCTTAAACTTTGATTATTATAGCGTTAGTGAGAAAAGAGAGCGTTTAAATTAATTATATTTTTCTTTTGTATAGTGAGTGTGTACGTTAAAACAAATTGTTAAAGCGTTGTATGCAGAGAGTGAGAGAGAGAGAGAGAGGGAGAAGGCGGCCGTATAGAGACATGCGGCAATGGCCAAAGGAGCGCGTGCCTCATACATATATTTGAACAGAGGTTTTCAACTTGATTCCGGGCCCAAAGAGTATTGCATTAATTCTGTTGTAATATTCTTAAATTAATTTTTGGTTTCAATTATGGGTAAATAGATGTAAGAATGAATTAATATTTTTTCGCGCTCGGAAGAATGAGCATGGGAAATGTTACGAGTGCTGTGATTGGTCCGCCGAAAAAGTTGTGCGTAAACCAGTTGAAGAAAGACCTGCCGCGAGTCAGTCTTTTGCGAACATCAATCAAGGATAGACGTGTGAGATTTGATTGAAAAATAACACAAAGGGCTGTGTGTCAGAGTAAATTTTAGAGATAGAAAAGCGAGTCGTGAGAAATTATCAGCGAGTAATTAAAATTTTTAGTGTTCCTTTTTATTGATTTTCTTTTTTTTCTTGGTGCCGGGCATGGAAAATAAAGAATAACCGCCATTATTCAGTTGATCCTGTTGTCGTCTTTGTCCGCGTAAAATCGTGCCTTGATTGTAATTTAGGATCATTTTGATTTCTTTTTTGAAAAAAGAATAGAAAACAAAGTGTTTCGCGCTGTGTGTAGTTGCGCCTGTTAGGAAAAGTTAAGAAAAAAAAGAAATAATAAGAGGTAGCTAAGAAAAATTTAGTGGCGCCTTTTATCGTGCGTGTTCCTGAGTCACCAGGTCACTCTCTCACAACGCAGAACGTCGTAAAGCTAGTTAAACTCTGGAATCTACCAGCAGCCTTGCGTCAAGAGAAAAAGGAAATAGAAAAGAGAGAAAGAGAGAGAGAGCTTGAAGAAAGGTATTTGTCAAAAATTGTAAATCGGCGTGCGTGCGCCTGCTTAAGTTTTTTTTATATTCTATTATTTTTAAATTTGAACTTATTTTTCTTGATTTAGAATTTTGTTAAGTTAACGTAGTCATATTGCGTCAAAGAAAAAAAAATTTAGAAAAAAATTAGAGAAAACTTGTTGTATTATTGGAAATTTCTATATGTCTGAGTGTATAAAATTGCTTATTTTTTTTGTGTTCTGTTAATATATTTATAGTGCGTGTCTGAAATTTAGCGAGCGTAAGAAAAGGAAGAATTTTAGAGATCAATTGTAAATCCGTGAACGCGATTGAAAATTTTGAAGAGTCGGCCGAGTTCGGAGTAGAGAGCCCTTGTTGCGAGAAAAGAAGGGGAGGTATACGGCGGGGAATACAGCGTGATCGTCGCGCCGCGCTAAATTAGTTTCTTCTTCTTCTTCTTCTTAATTATTAATTGGCCTCTTGGCTTGCTCATATGAGCGTTACGTCTTAGGCCATTACCAAGTGATTATTATATTTTTTGTTTTTTGTTGCCCAGTGGGACTTTTTATTATAATTCAAATTTTGCCCAGAGGGACTTTATATATATATGTTTTTGTGTTCTTCGGGTTTATTCCCTCGGAAAAACTTCGAAAACTATTTTTTCTAATTTTTCCCAGGGAGTCAAACCCCGATCCACTGGGACGCAAGGTCAGTTGATTTTTACAACTGCACTTTTTCATCCCTTAGCGACGGAGCTCGTAAGTGTGTACTGAGTACAAAGCACATATAACAGAGGTGCTCGTTTGAAAAACAGCCGAGAGCGAGATTCGATCCCGGTTCCCCAAGCATACGAATCCAACGCTCCTACCGACTGTGCCACAGACCGGCTCTGCTAAATTAGCTATAGTAGAGATTCTGTGCGCGCGCAATGCCCTATGTTCGGTAGTAGTGCCTCAATAAATGTAGAGAGAGAGAGAGAGAGAGAGAGAGAGAGCGTGTGCGTGAAAAGAGAAGTTTTTTTTTGCTTTACCTTTTACTTTGAATTTTTTTTATGTGACTAAAGTAAAAATTAATTTTTAACGAACAATTATTTTTTTTTGTGTTTCCATATTTTATAAAATAAATAACTTTTTAATTTAATTACGTGTTACCTTACGTTAAGAGAAAGAAATTTTTTTTGCGCGTGTTGTGTGAAAATCTTAGCGCCAAGCATAATATTGTGTAAGCGTATTAATTGCTTGTTTCTTTTAATTGCGTTTTGTTAAAAGTTAAAAATGAATATATATACTGGTGAGTTAAAATTATAACTTCGAATAAATTTCATTATTACCACCTAACTCTTAGCCCCTCGCAACCCGAACGAAGGGTATAATTTCTTAGCGGATCCCCTCTAGAGATTAAATTACTAAGTTCGATAGAAAAATTATAAATAACTAAATTTGGACATTCTTTTTCGGGGGTAATCGGACGTCCGATTGTTTATGACGTCACTAATTTAATGGCGCTCAATGTTTGGGGCCTGTACTGAGAAATAAAAGATCTTAGGTGAAATAAGAACGTTTTATTAATTTTTTATTATTTGTGGAAAAATAGAGATGCGTAGTACTGTGTATGTGTGAATGTGAGCGTAGCAAAAAATGCCGGAAATGCAAGCACGCGTGTTATAGTGGTGTCTTATTTTTTTCTCAGTAAATAGTAGTGATAAGTATAAAAACATAATATTTTACATGCATATAATTTTTTAAATACATATATATATTACGTGGACAAATAGTGTACGCATTTAAGTTCTTAACCTCGTGCCAAATAAGACAATAAGAGAAAGTGTTTCACCCTAGTAATAATACGTTTTTTTTCTAGACTAAAATATTTGACTAATAAAGTCGAGTTTTTTTTTTTACAATCAGTGATTACTTGTAAATTTTAGTACTGTTAAATTCATCAGTGGGTGTGAGAAAATTTTTAAATAACTTTTTATTTTTGTGTAGCGCGTTGGTTGTCATAAGAGAAAACTTTTTTTTATGAGGTGCATACAATTAATTTGAAATTTGTTTATAAAAATTCTATAGATCATAGGTGGCACGAGGACTTTGAACTATTTCCTTACTTTCCCCAAATATTTAGATTAGATTTGTGTGCTTAAGCTTATATTTTAATTTTTCGGTGTGTTAATTCAGAGCGTTGAAAAAAAAGAGGGAATAATAGAAAATTTCAATAAAAGGGTCGCATTTAACTATACAATGTGAGAATTACGTGAAGTTCTTCTTCTTAAGTTTAAATTAAGAGTGTAATGCGCGACTTAACGTGATTATTTTATTTAATTTATTTGATTAAAAAGTGATTTTAGTTTTAATTTTCGGGTGCGTTGTGAATACGTTAATATAAATAATTTTAAAACAGTTTTTTTTGTTTTTTATCGCGTGTGATTTTAAACAATTTATCAAAAAAAATATATAAGTGAAAATGACGGGACATACAGCTATAATGGACAGTTTATTGGCGTCGCGTGATAGAAGGGCCCTCGAACGTAATGTCTCGAAGCTCGGTATAATTGAATTGGAAGCTGAATTGCAGGTGCGCGATTGCAGTTGTAACGGGAGTGAGAACGTTTTAGGTGATAGATTGTTGCGTGCGTTAATCATTGAGGCTGAACCAGAGAATAACTTAGTACCATGGTACGAATGGGACTTCGTAAACGTGGATGATGAGGATGGGGTAGCGCCTAATGGGGTAGCGTCAAGCAACGAAACGTTAAGAAATACGGAAGAACAATACGTTGATGAGGGAGAGGGAAGTGTGTCTAGTGTAGATGAGGTAGAACCGCAGGTACAGTTTCATACAGTAGCGACTATATACCCGGTACCAACGCGAGATAGGCCGCGTATATTAGATATACAAGTACGTGCTCCAGAATCGAATATAGTTGCGTCCACTATGACAGCTACCACAACGACAGTTCCTACCACCTATGCGAATAGTTCAGCAGCGCTTACCGTGTCATCGTCCATAATTAATGAGGCTGTTCTTACGGTTGCTGGAGCGGCACGCGTAACTACAGGAGCTGCAGCGTTAAATAGAGTTCATTCAACGCCAGAACAATATGAGTATTGTTATGCTCAAATGTTTCGCAGCCGTCGCTTGCCAAAAGAGACAGCGCCCTTAGCTCATACGCCACTTCAAGTATCAGGGCCCTCGTCAAATCAGCCACTTAACAGAAGTAGTGAACGCGAGCCCTGATATACGCCCGCATAAAACTTTGATGAGATTCGACCTGCGTCAGCGCATTCAGTGATAGGAGAGGGGTATAACAAATGGACGGAGGGCGATAGACAAAGCCATGCAAGCTTATCTTCGCTCTTAAATACGCGCCGCCATTTAGAAGAACAGAGAAAATCAGAAAGAGAAGCAGTTAGAATTCGAAAAATGAGAGAACAACAGAGGCAACAAGAAGCCAGACTAGCTAACGAATTAGATTTTCATGCGACGGCGAGGCTAAATAACGAACGCTTACGTTTTATAGAAGAGCCAGAGACTGTGCGCTACGTAAACAGACAAGGTCATAGACCCGCTGAACGTATTGGTGATCGAGTTGCGCAGAACATGAGAACTTTAACCGATAATAGACAGCCCTTCGAGAGAACTTGTGTGCCAGCGACAAAAAAGGTTTAACGGTAATTCTTATAGTGATGGTAGTAGTGTCACACAATATCCGCCCGTTGGAGTGCCAAGAACTAAAGAGGTTACAGTGCAAGAGAAAAAGGATGGGAAGACATCGAAAGCTGTAAAGCACTTAAAATATTGGGGACTGGCATTCACCGGTGAAAGCAGAACTGAAGATCCCGAGGAATTTATAGATGAATTGAACGACTGTCGCGACGGAGCCGAGGAGTCGGATAGGGATTTACTAAAAGGACTTTCAAGCATATTTTCTAAGAGTACTGGCCGATGGTTCAGAGCAACCAAGAGTAAATTTAATTCTTGGAAAGAGTTCGAAGCAGCCTTCAGAAAGCGGTTTATAAAAGAGTATAAAAAAGAGGACCTTTTAGATGAAATATGACGAAGAACACAGGAAAAAGACGAAGAAATTTCAGTCCACCTGTCAAACATGCGTTACATTGCATCACGCTTCAAGACGCCGCCGATGGAAGCTGAACAGCTGGAAATAATCTATATAAATCTTTTGCCAGAATATAAAAAAGCTATGTCGGAAAAGTTAATTGATAGCCTTGATGATCTTGAGACTTATGGACGTCGCTGGGAAGATCAGAAAGATTTAAACAGCCGTTACATGCCTCCTCCTCCCGCGGAGAAAATGCGTATCAAGGGAGCAACTTTTATTGGCAATACGAGTAAGCACAAGCTCGCATCCATAGAAGATAAAGTCGCAGCCGTAGTGTCGATAAAAGAGCCGAAGAAAAATAATAAGAGGAATAACAATCAGCAGAAGAGAGGAGAAGTTAGTAAGAGCCAAGAAAACTTATATTATGAGTTAAATTCAGAGAGAGAAATTGAAGGAAAGAGAGATGAGATGCCAAAGTCTGTGACCGTTGCTGCAACTATAGAAGCGCCGGCGGTGAACACACAAAACCTGTTGCGGACAAATAATTTTGAAAACAGTCAAAATTATAGAAGGAGTTATGGAAATGATAACACCTGGCGCCAAACAGGGAACAATTGGCTAGGTAGGAATGCACAGTGGCCTAATGATCAACAGCAAGCTGTAAATTACAGTCGCTATGATAATTTGCGCCCTACACCGGAGAGGGGATATTAACATATGAGAGAAGCAGCCGTGGCTAGAAGTAACAATAAGAGCGAATTTTTAGGCGTTTGCCGGATATATCAAGCAGTAGGACATAGGGCCCTGGAATGTCCTGATATTGTATGTTACAGTTGTAACATCAAGGGTCACTGCAGCCGTGAGTGCCTTAATAGAACGCAGAAGCCAAGAGAAATTTGTCAGAATTGTGACAAGCCGGGGTATACATTTAAAACGTGTCCTCATTGCGCCGCTCTTAGATCTGATCTGGGAAACGCTTAAAGAGGGGAGCAGAAATAAGTACTTTTGTTCCTCGTGATAAAGAATTAAAAGAGAGTGGTGCCACTATTATAGAGAAAAAGAGTGTGAAAATAAATAGTAGTAGTGCCGTAGGTAGAGAAAATAGGAATGAAAGTGAGAGTAAGATTAATGAAAATTACGAGAGTGACCAAATCAATAAGAGTAGTGAAAATAAAATCAAAGAGTGTAATGAAATTAAAATTAAAGAGAGTAGTGAAAACAATTTTTATGAAGAGATTAAACATAATAAAAGTGTAGAAGAAACAGAGAGTGAAATAAATAGGAAAAATAAAAATGAGAAAGGAGGTATAAATAAGAGTGATAGTAAAAATATTGAAGGTGACAAAGATACAGAGAGTGTGAATTATAACGAGAAAGAAATTTATAAGAGTGGCGCGGTAGTAGTGAAAGAGTTGAAAGAAAATTTAGTGGAAAATAATGCGTGGAAATTGCCTAGAGAAACAATAGGGAACAACGAAGATAATTCTGTGGCAGTGAGACAAAAACTACAGAAAAGAGGCTTATGGCATCCAAGTTTTTGTGACATGGTGCCAACGAAAAACGGTCTTCCCTTGTTAAGAGAGAGTGAATTTTCGTCAAGAGGTATAGAGCTTCTAAAGTTCCATCATGATGAAAGAGAGAAACAAAATCGGCTGATCATCGAAGAAGCAGAAGGTTATCAGCAATTAGAAAAAATAAATAAGGCCTTGGAAGTTTTAGCTAATAGTGAGGATGATTGTATTAGTTGGACAGAGCCAAAGCCTCAAAGAGTGAAAAATAGAAGTAAAAACGAGGGGAGGGGTGTATTAAAGAAGACTGAGTATTATAAAGAACAGCAAGAGTTAGCTGGTGTGAGTAGAGAGAATCGCAACTTTCTTATAGTTGTTTTACAGGGCGAGTCATATAAAGCATTGCTGGATCCTGGTGCAACTTTGTCTTTGATTGGGCCTAGAGTTGCTGAGAGATTCCTTCGAAAATTACAGCCAAGTGAGACGCCTATAAGGATAGTCACTGGAAAAGCTACTAGAATTTTCGCTGTCTCTGCCGTGGGCTGACACCACGTTAAATAATACGTCAAATTGTGTTGTTTTAAAAATGAATTTCTATGTGTTAAAAATGGCAGTAATGCCCGTGGATATAATTAAAAAAAAAAAAAAAATTTAGGCGTATTAAAAGCTCTTGTAGAAATCGACGGTTGTGCCAAGAATATAGAATTTAAAGGCGCATCTCAGCTGGATCAGGACATAATCTTAGGTATGGATTTTTGCGCCGCCTTTGACTGTGATGTACGTTTAGGCCGGGGTCTTTGGAGAGTTCTAGATGGTGAGTGGCGTCCTTTTATGAAGAACGAAGAGGATAAAGAAGCGAGAATCTATGCAGAGTGCGCATGGATATCCGAGTTAGATAATGAAGAGAGAGAAAAAGTCGAGCAGTTAGTTGAGCGTGTTTTAGCTTCAAATAAGCAAAAGCTAGGTATAACGCATCTAACAGAGCATCACATCGACGTGCAAGGTGCTGCGCCTGTTAGACATAAGCTGCGCCGTATGTCACCTAAGATGCTCGAAATAGCTCAAGCAGAAGTAGAAAGATTATACAAAGAGGATATTATAGAAAGATCAGCTAGTGATTGGAGTAGCGCCCCAGTGTTAGTGAGAAAACCAGATGGAGAGTATAGATTTTGCGTCGACTATCGTGATTTAAATAAAGTGACAAAGAAGGACGAACATCCACTGCCGAACATGGACTCAATTTTAGATGAATTACGCAATGCAAAGTATTTATCTAAAATTGACTTAAAACAGGCTTATTTTCAAATACCGATGGAACGTGCGAGTAGAAAATATACAGCGTTTGCAGTGCCTGGTTCAGGATTGTGGCAGTTTAAAAGAATGAGTTTTTGTTTAACTAATCCCACATAGTATCGAAGCTTCCGGAAAGCTTCCAGGAAGCTTCCATAAAAGGTTCGGAAACTTTCAGGAAGCTTCCATAAAAGGTTCGGAAACTTTCAGGAAGCTTCCATGTAAGCTTGCTGAAAGTGTTAAATATCCCGCGCACTTTCTTTTTAGAAAGATTCAATGGAAGCTTCCATGGAAGAAATCAGTAAGCTTCCATGGAAGCTAGCACTAAGGTCTTTTTGAATCTTACAAGAAGCTTCCAGGGAAGATTGCCGTAAGGTTCCAAAAGTACTTCATGGAAACTTTGACGGTATAATGCAAGAAGCTTACATGCAAGCTGCCGTGAAAGCTTCAATCAAAGCTTCCTGGGAGGGCAAAATGTTCCGCGCACTTTTCTTTCAGAAAGATTCAATGAAAGATTCCAGGAAGCTTCCGTGGTAGAAATCAGTAAGCTTCTACGGAAGCTAGCATAAAGTCCTTTTGAATCTTACAATAAGCTTTCAAGGAAGATCGCCGTAAGGTTCTAAAAATACTTTATGGAAGCTTCCATAAATAAATGCTAGAAGCTTCCAGGAAGATTCTAGTGTAAGGTTCTCGGAGGCTTTGGGGAAGTCAACAATTCAAATATCAATTGGTTAATTTTATCTTTTTTCACCGTTTAGAAGGTAAATATAAAAAATACCTATTTTGTTACAATTCTGTTCAACATTCTATTTTGTATTTTTTATTTTACAAATATTTGCTGTGAAAAACATATTTACTTACAACATACTATTTTATATACTATTATATCATATTTATACGTCAATACATATTCACATATATTAGGATTTACGTATAATTATAAAGACGCATTTACATTTTTAAGGCAGGCGCTGTGGGTACATATTCAAAACCGCCAAAGTTCGACTTATATAGTAAGTGTGGTATCATCTCACCACTTAGGGACAAAACGCCCATTCAGCGCGTATCCCCCTGCAGGCGTAACTGCGAATCGAAGATGACGGACTTGTAAGATATCTGTTGGTAGTTCAATTCCCCACTAAACATATTTTTTTTTCTCTATGAATTACGTTGCACATGCATATATTTCACTATTTTTTTTAAATTTAAATATTTTTTATGTATACAGATAAGTGTATATGTACACGTACTTACGTATAATTCACACACAAACATTTTCATGCTATATGAAGTCGAAAAATTCATTTTATATAGATTTTAAAATAAATTTATTTAAAAAAACTAAAATAAATAATACAATACTCTTTCTTAAAACTTTATTAAATTAAAGACTTTTCTTTAGAAAAGCAACAAGATGTTTCGTGTGCTTATTTACTAACTTAAATTAATATTAAAAGAAATTTTTCATCTAAAGTTATACAATTATGAAAATTCTTAATCATTTAATTTGTAATCTGTTTTATTCGTATTCCTATAATAATCCGATATTAATTGTTTATATTAAAAAGAATATCTCTTTATACATTGATTTAACAAAAAAAGACTATATTTTTAATTTATAAAATTAATGGGGCATCATTATATAAATACGGAAAAAGCAGATTACAAATTAAATGAATTAATTTTTATAATTATGTAACTTTGGGTAGAAATTTTTTATCACTATTAATTTTTTGTTGGTAAAAGAACACAAAATATTATGCTTTTTTGAAGAAAAATCTTTTATTTGATAAAATTCATGTATTCAAAACATTGTAAAGATATTTAGACTTTATAATTAATTTATTTAATTTATAAAATTTTATTAAATTAACGACTTTTTCTTACCCTGTTAAAAATATATACGTATCTGAGATACGTAACAAAATTACGTAATCATCATAATACGTATTGCCTTTAGAATACGTGATTTCGAGCACGAGATACGTATCTCTGAGGCAAAATTCGTATTCAGAATGCGTAATCTTAGCACAAAATACGTATTCAAAAACATTTTGTGATTGAAAATACGTAATTTTCATTTTATATGTTCCTAATCTATGTATCTTTGATGCGTATTTCATGCGAAAATTACGTAATTTTGAATCGCAGTTTTTAGCTTGAATACGTATTGATAGGACAATTACGTAATTTAGAGTTAAAGATACGTATCTATGAGGCAGGTTTTCTAGTCAGAATACGTAATTTTGCCACAAAATACGTATTTGAAAACATATTGTAATTAAAATACGTATTCTAAAGGCGATACATATTCAAACCCGAAATTTAAATTGAAAATTACGTATGATGCGCATGAGATACGTATAAAAAATACGTATATCTGGAATAAGTGTTTATAAAAATTACGTATTCCAATAGGAGGATATGTTCATATCTTTGAAAAATATTAACACATATTTATCATAAACACGTATCTTTGTTATGTACATTGTGCGAATAATTACGTGTTTCTGTTATGAAATACGTAATTTCTCACTCCCTTGGAATACATATTGAAACTACGTAACATCAATATCAAATACGTATTTCATAATACGTAACAAATTCGAACGCTTTGTTACGTATAGATTACGTAATTCTGTTACGTATCTTAGATACGTATATATTTTTAACAGGGTAAAAAATATAATATGTTTTGTGTTCTTTTTTATTAATTAAAATCAATAATAATAAAAATTTTTTATCAAAAGTTATACACAATCATAAAAAATTTTTAATCATTTAAAATGTAATATGTTTTATTTCATATTTAAATAATCTGTTATAAATTTTGTGAATTAAAAAGAATATGAGACATTAATTTAATAGAAAAAAAGACAATACCCCGTCAAAAACGTTTAGCTAAAAATATTAGTTAAAAATATAACTAAAATATAGCTAAATTACAGCTATATTCAACTGGAATATAGCTATATTTATATGGATTCTTGAGGTAAAAATCCAGTTATTTTTTAGGTAAAAATCTAGTTAGTATTTTCAGTAGCGTACAACAGCTGAAAATATAACTGTATTTTTAGCTATATTATCAGCTATATTTTTAGATATATTTTTAGGTACATTTTCAGCCAACTTTGCAGCTATTAATATATGAAATTTTTCTTTTTTTTATTCCACATCCGGTAAATTATTGTTATTTACATATCTAATATGACTAAAAATTACAAAGTACTAAATGAATCTCAACATTCTAATTTTCAATATTTTTATAGCTGCAAAGTTGGCTGAAAATGTATTTAAAAATATATCTAAAAATATAGCTGATAATATAGCTGAAAATACAGTTATATTTTTAGCTGTTGTAAGCTACTGAAAATATTAACTAGATTTTTACCTAAAAAATAACTGGATTTTTACCTAAAAAATCCATATAAATATAGCTATATTCCAGTTGAATATAGCTGTATTTTTAGCTATGTTTTAGTTATTTTTTTAACTAATATTTTTAGCTCAACGTTTTTGACGGGGTATTTTTAATCTATAAAATTAAATTAATGTAAGGCAGACATTACACCTGTACTCATAAATATTGCCTGACTTTTCATATTATTGTAAAATTTTAGAAAAAAAATGCATTAGCTGATAGTACCATGAAGATTATTCTATTAAATTTTGAAATTAATTCATTTATCAGTTATTAAAAATGTTGGAGTACAATGATATATATTAAAATTGTTCGATTTTGTACCAGGAACACAAAATTCTTATAAACAAAGGAATAGATTTATTTAAAAATTCAACCGAATAATTTTCATGATATTTACTACAAGCTAATGTATTTTTTTTTTAACTTTGTAATAACTTTCCGTGAACATTAATATATCCTCCCTGTACTATTCTGTGAAAGGCTGTAGCAAGTTTGAATAGAATCTTTCGCAAAATGTTACTGCAAGTTTCGTGCAAGATGTAAAGTAATCTTCCAAATAACATTCGGAAATAACTTTTCGGAAGCTTACTGGAAGCTATTTTGTAATGTTCCATTTAGCCCTCATGGAATATTACATGTTAGCTTCCCTGAACCTTCCGTAAAGCTTACATGAAAGATTCCAATGGAAGCTTCCCGAAACTTTCATTTAGCTTCCGGGAAGCTTACAGGGAATCTTCCTGAAAAGTTACTGGTAACCTTCCGTAAACAATAAAATATTTTTCCTATAACATTCCGTGGAAGGCTGCAGGAAGTTTGAATGAAATTTTCCACAAAATATTACTGGAAGCTTCCTGCAAGATATAATGTAATCTTCCAAATAACGTTTCTGTAATATTGCATGTAATCTTTCCGGAATCTTACTGGAAGCTATTTGGTAATGTTCCATTTAGTCCTCATGAAATATTACATATAAGCTTCCCTGAACCTTCCGTAAAGCTAACATGAAAGATTCCAATGGAAGCTTCCTGAAACTTTCATTTAGCTTCCGGGAAGCTTGCAAGAAGCTTACATTGGAATCTTCCTCGAATCTTTCGATGGAAACTTCCCGAATCTTTTGTGCTATGTAGGATGCGCCTCGAACGCAGCAGCGCTTTATAGATCTTCTGTTCGGCCCTGCGTTCGAACCTTACGTCTTTAGTTATCTTGATGACATTATTATAGTCACAGCGACATTTAATGAACATTTGCATCGGTTGGAAGTAGTGCTTAAAAAGTTAGTCGACGCTGGTTTAGAAATGAATAAAAGGAAGTGCGAGTTTTGTTGCTCTTAGGTCTCATACCTTGGGTTTTTATTAGATAAAGATGGTCTGAGACCTGACCCTGAAAGAGTCATGCCAGTGTTTAATTATCCAGCGCCACGGACAGTCAGACAGTTAAGAGGCTTCCTTGGAATGGTAGGCTGGTATGCACGCTTCATAGAAAATGTTGCTGAGTTAAAATTGCTGTTAGTGAAATTATTAAGGAAGAGTCAAAAATGGGAGTGGACAGAAGAGCAGCAAGAAGCGTTTGAAGCGTTAAAGAAAGCCTTAACAGTTGCGCCAGTGTTAGCGAGACCTGACTTCAGCAAGCCGTTTACAGTGCAGTGCGATGCAAGCGGGTATGCTATTGTCGTCGTGTTAACGCAAGAAGGAGAGGACGAAGAGCATCCAATTGCTTATATAAGCAGAGTATTAACGCAAGCCGAGAGGAACTATTCCACAACAGAGAAAGAGTGTTTAGCCGTGAAATGGGCCTTAAAAAGTTAAGACCTTATTTAGATAGCTATAAATTTAAAGTGATCACAGATCATAGCGCCTTAAAATGGTTGCGTAATCTGAAAGATTCAATAGGAAGGCTTGCGCGATGGACTTTAGAAATGCAAGAGTGGGATTTTGAAATAATGCACCGAAAAGGAGCGTTAAATAAAGTGCCAGATGCGCTTTCTCGTATACCTAAAGTTGAAGAAGCCGCAGTATCAGCTTTCGACGAGATAAGAGACGCCAATTATTTGCGCCTCATGGACGACGTAGTTAAAACTCCGGTAAAATATAAAGATTGGAAAGTCTACAATGGTTGCTTGTATAAACTCAGAGACGACCCGCTACTAGACCCAGTGACTCACAGAGAAGAAAACTGGAAACTAGTAGTGCCTATAGAGCATCGGGAAAGAGTATTGAAAGAAGCCCATTGCACACCGACAACAGGTCATCTGGGAGTTGAAAAGACGTATGACAGAGTCGCTCGAGAGTATTATTGGAAAGGAGTTTATCACGATGTGTATAATTTCGTTAGAGGGTGTGAGCAGTGCCAACGGTATAAAGTTTCACAAACTGGATTACAAGGTTTAATGGGCAGCAGAATCGTAGAGAGACCATGGGCCGTAGTAGCGGCCAATTTAATGGAATTTCCACCGAGCAAGCTACAACATAAATATTTAATAGTGTTCCAGGACTTATTTACACGTTGGGTAGAGTTAAAGCCACTGAGGAAAGCCGATGGAAAATCTGTAGTGAGAGCCTTAGAGGAATTGATAATTTTCAGATGGGAAGCGCCTGAATATTTTTTAACTGATAATGGACAAGAATTTAATAATCAACAGCTTGAGAAAGCCTTAAAAGAGTATGGAATAGAACACGTGACGACACCGCCGTATCATCCTCAGGCGAACCCAGTTGAGCGTGTCGATCGCACATTAACAATGATAGCAGCGTTTGTTGGAGAGGACCATTAGAAATTGGGACGTGCATGTTCATGAATTTCGCCATTCGATTAATATTGCCGGGCAATCGTCAACAAAGGTCTCTCCTGTATTTTTAAATTACGGACGTCATCCTAAGCAAGTAGCGAGCTTGCGCCGAGAAGTAGAGGGTGCGCGTCTGATTGAGAAAATAGAACCTCAGATATGGGTAGATCGTGTAAAAAGATTAGATGCGTTAAGGGATTTAGTTGCTAAACACATAGACGAGTCGTGAGCGAAGCAGGAAAAGGTTTATAATAAAGGTCGTAAAGACATACGTTTCTTTGTATGCGATAAGGTAATGAGGAGAACTCACGTGTTATCAGATGCATTTAAAAAGTTTTCTTCTAAATTAGCGCCAAAGTACGGAGGGCCGTATGAAATAGTAGAAGTAAAATCTCCGGTTGTATATATGTTAGGCCAGGAGGAGGGGTCAAACAGAAGAATAAATAAAGCACACACATCTGACTTAAAAAGATACATTCCTCCCAGAAATTTCTTAGATAATAAACAGTAGTGTCGTAAACTAATTTTTTTTATAATTCAGCAGGTTAAAAGTGAGGGTGCCTAAAGCCTGGCAAAAGAAAGAAGAGCGGTACTCCGGAAGGCACGTACCTTTTCCCGAGTTTACACCGCCAGTAGACGTCATTGCAGTAGCGGCCGTTCCTCACCAGGAGGAAGCATCTCCGACCTATCGATCTATAGAGGCGGAAACCAATGACCGCCCCTTCTTAATGCCGGAGCCTGCTGCACCTGAGCCCACTGAACCGAAGTGCGTGGTGCCTGTATCTATGGTGCCTGAACAACCCATGAAAATTGATAAGCTTCCGAACAGAAGTTGGTACGACCAATGTATAGAAGACGAAGAAGAAAAGCCTCAAGCTGAACACACGGCTGTTGTGCAGACGACAAGATTAACAGTTACTCAGATCCTGAGTTTTCCTCCGGATCCCGACCGTCAAGCTTAGTATGGGCCAACAGCTGTGAGAGAATGTCACGAGTTAGCCATAGCTATCAAGCAAGGAGCTATTCCTAAGCGCCTTGGTCCATTGCGTCGACCACACTTGAAAGAAGTCACGAATCAGGAGAATTTGAGTAGCACTGCAGAAGGAGAGGGATCGCTAGAGATGGTGGATTTAGTAGATGAAGAAGGAAAGGAGAATCAAGGGAGAAAAACTACCAGTAGCGTCCCCGAAGTCATTGACATAACACAAAAGATGGAAATAGATATCATTGTGCCAAACGAAACGTCTGTCGAGAAGGTAGAAAGTCGACGAGCACAGAACGAACTGGAGCAGTACATTGCTACTGCAGAGAATAATGTTCCCGAGGAGTCTGCAGAGGGCCTCGTTAAGTCAATCATAAAAAAATGACCCGTGCAGGTATTAAGAGTGCCACCTTCACGTCAAGCGAGACCGCTAGAGTCGCTGAGAGGAGTTGTGCCCATATATACTAGAGCTCAGAGCCTTTTAGCCTGGGATTTGAACGGGGAGGAACAGATTCCTAAAGCCCATACGTCACGACAGACCGTCGGAACGTCAGGAGCAGCGAGATCGAGGTCAAAGAGCAAGTCAAGGAAAAGGAGCCGCTCAGTGAACCCGAATAGAGCCTTACAGTTGAATGATTACGAATCTGGCAGACAGTCTCCTCCTTAACGCACGCTGTCACCCTCGTTTGGGCCAAATAACCTGGTTGAGAGACAACCAGCAAGGAATTACGATAACCGAAGGCAAAATGAAGAAAGAGAGCAGCTATCAAGAGGAAATGGAAAGTTGCATAGAAATTGGGCACCCAGAGGAGAGCGATTACCGGTCAGGAAAAATGGGGTTATGTTTGGAGACCTGGAAATTGTGCCAACGAACCCAACCTTGGACCCTCCGCCTTACTCGTGTTGGGAGAGGAACCATAATGCCCGTCATTGCCCCCAGAGGAAACTACACACGTATTGTTTCAATTGTGGAAGGAGTGGCACCGATCTGTCAGTATCTCCGCGATGTAGCCGGCCTCACAAGCAATACATTACTGCTACCTTCGGCGAAGGACGGAGCAGGGATGCCCCGGGACAGCAGAGCAGGAGTGGAGATACACGCCGAGAACGAGACCCGTTGAGAGAGCGGTCTCGAGAACCAAGTTCAGCATCCCACCCAAATGAACCTCGTCAAGCAAGAAGTGTAGCCAACCCACCGGTCGAGAGAAATCAGTCACCGAGGAGGAGTACCGTATGGGATCGGCTTTGTCAAAGAGAAGAGCAAATCGCACCTGCCAATGAGCCCAGGGCAAATAACGATAACAGGGATCCAGTGCAAGATGCCCTGCGATTAATCGAAGGAGTAAGGGACCTTTCATCTGAAACCAGAGAAGCAGTACTGCAAGGAGTCTATGAAGGACGAGCAAAAAAGTAAGAAGAGTAAAACTAAGAAGATTATATGAGTAGCGCCCTATCAATTAAATTAAAAGGAAAAAAAATGTTGTAACGAGAGAAAAAAAGGGGGATAGCATGAGATAATTCATATTACAAGGAGTGTGCATTGCATTTGGGTCTGGGATTATCTTCTAGCTTTGGGATCTTTTTTCTTGTATAAAATCATGAAAAAAGCCGCGTCCATTCGGTCCAACGCTCGATTTTTTCCGAGTTATGAGCAGTTTTGTCTGTTTTGTTGAAAAAATTGCATCTGCTTTATAATTTTACAGTTTTTGAACTACTTATTCTAGAAGGTTTTTACTAATTGCATATTAAAGTTGAGATTAAAACCTTTCGATTGAAAAAAAAAACGTGTCCAAAAAGCTCAAGTCGTTAAAAAGCTATGGGCGAATAAAAATAGCGCAAATATTTAGCTCAAAAAATGCATGGAAAATGAATGCAACATTTTAGTCAGAAATTCATTTTAATTTTCATCCCTTCATAAGTTTTTAACAACTAGAGCTTTTTGGACGCGTTTTTTTTTTAATCGAAAGGTTTTAATCTCAACTTTAATATGCAATCAGTAAAAACCTTCGAGAATAAGTAGTTCGAAAACTGTAAAATTATAAAGCAGATGCAATTTTTTTAACAAAACAGACAAAACTGCTCATAACTCGGAAAAAATCGAGCGTTGGACCGAATGGACGCGGCTTTTTTCATAATTTTATGTGAGGAAAAAGATCCCAAATGCAATGCACTTTCCTTGTTAGTAATGCCAATGGGAAGAAAATTTGTTTCCGAGTGTCTGTAAAGCCAAAGAAGAAATGAGTAGAAGAGAAAGAAAAAATTATCAGTAGCGCCATAGAAACACAAAAAAAAAGAAAAAAAAAATGCCAGAAGAAAAGAGGAAAAAGTATATGAGAACAGAATGAAATAAGGAAAAAAGTTTTGAAATCAATCAAGCAATCGTCGAGTACTTCTGTATTCAATTCATTCTTTTTAATAATATAAAATTCATAAAATCATTCTTTTTAATAATATAAATACCATTTTATCTTTATTATTACTTTTAAAAAAGTATATTTTAGGCGAGTTTAGGTATTGAATAGTATAGTATTCTTTAGAACATTTTTTCTAAATATTTTATTTTTTACTACATATATTATATATTTTTTTTAATTTAAGCTCTTGAAAGTACTGAAATGAATTGAGAAATTATATATCATAAAGTTTATACCTTTTACTTGATTAACCTATAGTTTTTGCTTAAAAAAGTTTTAAAATCAATCAAGCAATCGTCGAGTGCTTCTGTATTCAATTCATTTTTTTTAATAATATTAAAATTCATGAAATATTTACAGTTTTGGCTAAAGAAAGTTTTGAAATCAATCAAGCAATCGCCGAGTGCTTCTGTATTCAATTCTTTCTTTTTAATAATATGAAATTCATAAAATGTTCAATTTATATTTTCTTTGATAGTCGAATGTTTGGAAAAACTTTGCCAAATAATTTATGAAAAAAGGGGATAATTTAGATGAACATAGGGATGATAGTACACATTAAAATTAAAAAAACAAATGATATACCAGATCAACTTTTTATTTTATTTATGAGTAAATATTAATACTTAAACATTGACAAACTATACTTGATCTTAGTAATATCTATTTTATTTTATTCCTAATGAGAGACTTAATAAAAAATTTCCGAAAAGTTTAAGTTCAACGTTTCGGAAATTTTGTGTTTAATATGCTATGGTTAAAGATCAAAATTGTGTAATTTTATTTCTAAAAAATAGGCAGAAGGGCCATTAGCTTCTAACAACTTATATTTGAGAATTTGATATCATCAGCTTCAAAATTATTTATGTCTTTTTAAAATTTAAGGGAAGATACCCATTTTAATTGTAATACTTTTAATAAAATGAAATTATGCATTCTCTATCTCATCACACTATTTTTTTATTTTCATGTGCTGTAAAAGATATTAAATTTTACTAAATATCTACAAAATAACTTGCCAGGCCCGTGGTTTAATATTTTATTGGTGAAATTCTTAATGTATGTGAGTACTGCTTGATAATTAAATTAGATTAGATATTGATTATTATTTTATTTCGTATTATAGTTACAAAAAGCGTGTAATACAATAAAATTACAAATAAATTTAAAATATATATATAAAATACATAAAATACGAACTGATAGCGAGTTTAAGTTTGTTTAATAATAATTAAGAATATGAATCTGTACACGAATTATGTACATATACAATTTTTATCTGTCACTATATATTTTTAATGTAAAAGAGTGGAAAAATTTAGTCTTATAGAATATGGTTTTCCAATTTTCTATGTTCTAATTTTATTAAATACAAGAGTTCTTTATCTTGAAATATAAAATAGTATTTAAAAAATACTAATTTTTGTATTACCTACATTAATGCTATATATATATATATATATATATATATATTTTTTTTTTCCGTCGCTATATTTATGCTATGCTATTATTGGTATGCTAATCAGTGACGGAGCTCGTAAGTGTGTTTGTGAACAAAGCACATGTAACGTACAGTGGTGCTTGTATCAATCGGCCGAGAGCGGGATTCGAACTCGGAACCTCGAGATTACGAATCCAACGCTCTACCGAATGAGCCACAGACTGACTCCATTTATATATATATATATATATATATATATATATATATATATATATATATATTAGCTATCAATGATTATTTACATCTGATGGATAGTACTTTTCTATATTGAAAGAATATTGAGAACGTTAAGATCCTGCTCAAAATATTGTACAATATATTTTTACATCACGTTGCGTGTTATTTTATTTATTATATTAATATATAATATTATTTGAAATATTTCAAAATAAAGAACAAAGATACTAATTCAATAAACAAAATTCTATTTTGAGCTCGAAAATTATTTTTTTTAATGCATGCGATGAAACAAAAAAATCTTAGTTTTTTCTCACTTATCTTTACTGTATAAACGTTACAATTTTCAGCTACACCATAAAATAGGGCCTGGCAAGTTATTTTGTAGATATTTAGTAAAATTTAATATATTTCACAGCACTTGAAAATAAAAAAATAGTGTGATGAGATAGAGAATGCATAATTTTATTTTATTAAAAGTATTACAATTAAAATGGGTATCTTCCCTTAAATTTTAAAAAGACATAAATAATTTTGAAGCTGATGGTATCAAATTCTTAAATATAAGTTGTTAGAAGCTAATGGCCCTTCTGCCTATTTTTTAGAAATAAAATTACACAATTTTGATCTTTAACCATAGCATATTAAACACAAAATTTCCGAAACGTTGAACTTAAACTTTTCGGAAATTTTTTATTAAGAAATTGAAAATTGAAGGGCTGATGACGAAAAAGAATTTTCATAACGCGAATATGATACCTTAAAATTTTAGATTACGTTTTCTCGAGATTGAGTAAACCGATCGTAATAAAACTTTTTTTAAACTAAGGATAAAATAAAAATCTTCAACTATCAATTTGTATTTATAAAATATATAAATGCATTTTGAAAAGATTCTTTTTTAAAATTTTCGACACTAATTCAAAGTATAAGAGGAGCGCCTCGACGTTTTCGTATTCATACCTTGACTTGCCGTCAAGGCGCTACCGCGCTTCTTGATAATTACACCTGACGATTTGTACCTGATGCCAGAAGAGTCAACAGAAGCCATAACGTCAGGGCCCTTATGGGTCAATGTAAGTTAACTTTTTTATTATTATATATCTTGTGCAATGTCAGATCTTTGTTTGTATACACAAATTATTTAAGGGAAATAATTTGGTCTAGGGAGGGGTGTTTGTGACGCATTTTTGCGTCTCTAGAAATTGAATATTTTTCATTTTTTTTTGAGTTTTGCTTAATCATTTTTTTGCATAAATATATATAAAGAAAGATCTGATGGTGCCGCAAAAATATATTAATAATTTTAATCAATTTTTTTTTTAAACACGACTGTTTCTATTTGTGTTTTCATGTGTGTATGTAATGTAGCCAATTTAAAAAAAAAAAGATTTGAAGTTCCCGCTTAGTAAGCAACAGAGAAGTTGCAAAGAAGAGAACGTCCGTGGCGCCATCATAAAGAAGAAGAAAGCGAATATTTTATTTATTTTAATTTATTATATCATAATGATTATAAATTTTAAACTTCGATTATTATAGCGTTAGCGAGAAAAGAGAGCGTTACAATTAATTATGTTTTTTTTTGTATAGTGAGAGTGTGTACGTTAAAACAAATTGTTAACGCGTTGTATGCAGAAAGTGAGAGAGAGAGAGAAAGCGGCCGTATAGAGACCGGCGGCAATGGCCGAAGAAGCGCGCGCCACATACATATATATTCGAACAGAGGTTTTCAACTCAATTCCGGGTCCGAAGAGTATTGCATTGATTCTGTTGTAATTTTCTTAAATTAATTTTCGATTTTGATTATGGGTAAATAGATGTAAGAATAAATTAATAACTTTTCGCGCCCGAAAGAATAAGTATGGAAAATGTTACGAGCGCTGTGATTGGTCTGCCGAAAAAATCGTGCGTAAACCAATTAAAGAAAGACCTGCCGCGAGTCAGTCTTTTGCGAGCATCAATCAAGGATAGACGTGTGAGATTTGATTGGAAAATAAAACAAAGGGCTTGTTTGTCAAAGTAACTTTTAGTGATAAAAAAGCGAGTCGTGAGAAATTACCAGCGATTAATTAATATTTTTAGTGTTTCTTTTTATTGACTCTATTTTTTTTTTGGTGCCGTGCGTGGAAAATGAAAAATAACCGCCATTATTCAGTTGATCCTGTTGGCGTCTTTGTCCGCGTAACAACGTGCCTTGATTGTAATTTAGAATCATTTCTATTTCTTTTTTGAAGAAAGAATAGAAAACAAAGTGTTTCGCGCTGTGTGTAGTTGCGCCTGTTAGGAGAAGTTAAGAAAAAAAAAAGAAATAATAAGAGGTAGCAAAGAAAAATTTAGTGGCACATTTTATCGTGCGTGTTCCTGAGTCACCAGGTCGCTCTCTCACAACGCAGAACGTCGCAGAGCCAGTCAACTCCTGAAATCTACCAGAAGCCTCGCGTCAAGAGGGAAAGGAAATAGGAGAGAGAGAGAAGTATTTTGAGAAGCTTAAAGAAAAGTATTTGTCAAAAATTGTAAATCTGCGTGCTTACGTTTTTTTTTATATTCTACTATTCTTAAATTTCAACTTATTTCTCTTAATTCAGAATTTTGTTAAGTTAACGTAGTCATATCGCGTCAGAGTAAAAATAAAATTTAGAAAAAAATTAGAGAAAACTTGTTGTATCATTAAAAATTTCTATATGTCTGAGTGTATAAAATCGCGTATTTTTTTTTTTTGTTCTGTTAATATATTTATAGTGCGTGTCTAAAATTTAGCGAGCGTTAGGAAAGAAAGAATTTTAGAGATTAATTGTAAATTCCGTAAACGCGATTGAAAATTTTGTAGAGTCGGCCGAGTTCGGAGAAAAGAGCCCCTGTCGGGAGAAAAGAAGGGGAGGTATACGGCCGCAAATACAGCGTGATCGTCGCGCTGCGCTAAATTGACTACAGTAGAAATTTTGTGTACGTGCGATGCTCTATGTTTGGTAGTAGTACCTTAATAAATGTAGAGAGAGAGAGAGAGAGAGAGAGGGAAATCAATTTTCAACGAACGATTAGTTTTTTTCGCGTTTTCATATTTTATAGAATAAATAACTGTTTAAGTTAGTTACGTGTAACCTCACGTTAAGAGAAAGAAATTTCCTTTGCGCGTGTTGTGTGAAAATCTTAGCGCCAAGTATAATATTGTGTAAGCATATGAATTGCTTGTTTCTTTTAATTACGTTTTGTTAAAAGTTAAAAATAAATATATAAACTGGTGATTTAAAATTATAACTTTGAATAAATTTTATTATTACCACCTAACTCTTAGCCCCTCGTAACCCGAACGAAAGGTATAATTTCTCAGCGGATCCTCTCTAGAGATCTTAATTATTAAGTTCGATAGAAAAATTATAAATAACTAGATTTAGACATTCTTTTTCGAGAACAACTAGACGTCCGATTGTTTACAAGATTCAGAGTTTATGGGTTTATGGTTTATAGGTTTATGGTTTGTGAGTTTATGGTTTATAAGTTTATGGTTTATAGGTTTATGGTTTATGAGTTTATATATTATGGGTTTATTGTTTATGAGTTTTTAGTTTATTGTTGATAAGTTTGTAACGTCAGGACTTTTACTTCCTTCTGTTGCACAAGCGCTGTTGCCTAGTGGTTAGGTGATTTCGTGGACAATTACTTCCCAGGCAGAGCTGCGGTAAATTATTTGCAGCGTGTTTATTCCTATAGGGACTTAGTTTTATATTTTTTATCAATTTTAAACTCCTAGTGTTAAGTGCGGCTCAAAGGCTGCTCTTAACACTTCCTACTGGCGTCTCAAACTTTAGAGGACTCTCCAGAATCAGAGTGAATTTAATTTTTAATTAATTTTTATTGTTAGTAAAATAAGTAAAAAAAAATAATAATAATAATAATAAAATAAAATAAAATGGAAATTAAAAGAATGTAAAATAAGTTAAAATTGTAAAAATGAAAATTAAAAAAATGATTATTAAAAATAATAAAAACAAATTCAATATATGTTTAAATTTTCATATTTATTAAAAAAACTTCATCTTACTTTTCCAGAGAGAGAGAGAGAGAGATGTTCTTGTATATCACTTGAACTATAAAACTTGTAGAATTTGTATGTAACTTGAAACTTGTAGAATTTGTATGTAACTTGAATTATGGCACTTGTAGAATTTGTATATAACTTGAAACTTGTAGAATTTGTATATAACTTGAAACTTGTAAAACACTACTTGAGTGTATGAAAGAGACTGGCTAAAAGAAACATTATCCTGGGTTTTTATACTATTTCAAAAAGCTGTCCCGAAAATTCTCGAAAATTTCCAAAATTTCGAATCATAAGTTTATGGTTTACAGGTTTATGTTTGTGGGTTTATGGGTTAATGGTTTGTAAGTTTATTGTTTATAGGTTTATGGTTTATGGTTTATGGTTTATGGTTTTATGGTTCATAGATTCATAGTTTATAGGTTTATGGTTTATGGTTTATGGGTTTATGGTTCATGGATTCATGGTTCATGCTTTAAAGGTTTATGGTTTTTGGGTTTATAAGTTTGTGGTTTATAGGTTTATGGTTCGTAAATTCATGGTTTATGTATTTATGGTCTATGCGTATATGGTTTATGGGTTTGTGGTTTATGGGTTTATGGTTTATGGGTTTATGGTTTTCAAGTTTATGGTATATGGGTTTATGAGTTTATGGTTTGTGAGTTCATGGTCAATAAGTTTATAATTTATGAGCTAATAGTTTATGGATTTATGGTTTATGGGTTTATGGTTTATGATTCATGGGTTTATAGGTTTATAGTTTATGGGATTATGGTTTATGGGATTATAATTTATGAGTTTATAGGTTTATGGTTTATAAGTTTATGGATTATGGTTTCATAGTTTATAAATTTATGATTTATGAAATTGCGTTTTTTGAGTTTATGGTTTATAAATTTACGGTTTATGGGATTATGGTTTATAGGTTTATCGTTTATAGGTTTGTGGTTTATGAGTTCATGGTTCATGAGTTTATTGTTTATGGGTTTATGGTTTAAGGGTCTATGGTTCATGGGTTTAAGGTTTATGGGTTTATGGTTTATGGATTTATGGTTTTGGTTTAAAGGTTTATGATTTATCGGTTCAGTGTTTATGGATTCACATTGTTTAGGTTTATGGTTTATGGGTTTATGAATTATGAGTTTATGGTTTAGGAGTTCATAATTCATAGTTTATGGTTTATGAGTCTATTGTTTATGGGTTTATGGTTTATGGGTTTATGGTTCATAGGTTAATGGTGTATGGGTTTATGGTTCATAGGTTTATGTTTTATAGGTTTATGGTTTATGGGTTCATGAATCATGGGTTTATAGTTAATAGGTTAGTGGGTTAATAGTTTATTGGTTCAGGTGTTATAGGTTTATGATTTATTAGTTTATAGTCTATGGGTTCATGGTTTATGATTTATGAGTTTATTGTTCATAGGTTTATGGTTAATGGGTTCATGATTTATGGGTTCATAGTTAATGGGTTTATTGTTGATGGGTCCATGATTTATGGAATTATGGTTTATGAGCTAATGGTTTATGAGTCCATGGTTTATGGGCTTATGGTTTTTTTGTTAATAGTATATAGGTTTATACCTTTATGGTTTGTGAGTTCATAGTTAACAAGTTAATGATTTATGAGTAAATAGTTAATGGATTTATGAGTTTATGGTTTATGATTCATGGGTTTATAGGTTCATAGGATATAGGATTCTGGTTTATGCGATCATAATCTTTGGGTTTATGGGTTCATGGTTTATGGGTTAAAGGGATTATAGGTTTATTGTTTTTGAGATAATCGTTTATGGTTTATAAGTTCATGATTTATGTTTTAATGGTTTATGGATTTATTGTTTATAGGTATATGGTTTATGGTTTATGGGTTTATAGCTTATGGTTCATAGGTCCATCGGTTATGGGCTCATAGTTCATGAGTTCATGGTTTATAGGTTCACTGTTCATAGGTTTATGGTTTATGGGTTTAGGTGTCAAAGGTTTATAGCTTATGAGTTTATGGTTTATAGGTTTATGGTTTATGGGTTTATAGGTCTATGGTTTACAAGTTTATGGTTTATGGGTTTATAGGTCTATGGTTTACAAGTTTATGGTTCATGGGTTCATGGTGTATGAGTTTGTGGTTTACGGGTCCATGGTTTATGTGTTAATAGTTTAATAGTTTATGAGTGCAGATGTGATAGGTTTATAGTTTAGTGGTTTATGCTTTATGGGTTTATCGGTCTATGGTTTATGGGTTTATGGATTATGGGTTGATGGTTTATGCGGTTATGGTTTATGGTTTGTTGGTTTATGGTTAGTAAGTTTATAGTGTATAGGTTTACGGTTTATAGGTTTTTGTTTTATAGGTTTATGGTTCATGGGTTTGTGGGCTTATGGTTCTCGAGTTAATGGTTTATGGTTTTATGGTTCATGAGTTTTGGGTTTATGAGTTTATGATTCGTAAGTTTATGGTTTATAGTTTTTTGGTTTATAGTTTATGGTTTATGAGTCTTTTGTTTATCGATTTTAGGTTTTTAATCTATGGTTTATGGGTTTATGGTTGTCGATTTATGGTTAATGGGTTTATGGTTAATAGTTTATAGGTTTATGGCTTATAAGTTTATGGTTTATGGGTTTATGGTTTATAGGTTCATGGTTCATGGGTTTATGGTCTATAGATTCATAGTTTATGGGTTTATGGGTTTATGGTTTATAGGTTTATGGTTTGTGAGTTTATGGTTTATGGGTTCATGATTTATGGGTATATAGTATATAAGTTTATATATTATGGGTTTATTGTTTATGAGTTTTCAGTTTATGGTTGATAAGTTTATGGTTTATGAGTTTATAGTTTATGAGTTTACGAGTTATAGGTTTACGGCATATGGATTTATGATTTTTTAGGTTTTAGGTTTATGGGTTAATGGGTTTATTGTTTATGGGTTTCTGGTTTATGGGTTAATGGTCTATGAGTATATGGTTTATGGGTTTATAATTTATAAGTTTATGGTTTCTAAGATTATGATTCATGGGTTCATAGTGTATGGGTTTATGAGTTTGTGGTTTATGAGATTATGGTTTATAAGCTCATAATATATGGGTAAATAGTTTATGGATTTATGGTTTATGGGTATATGGGTTAATAGGATTATAGTTTATGGGAATATGGTTTATGGGATTATGGTTTATGGGATTATGGTTTATGGGCTTATAGCTTATAGTTCATGAGTTTATAGTTCATAAGCTTATAGTTAATGGGCTTATTGTATATGAATTAAACAAGTTTATAGTTTATAAGCTCATGATTTATGAGTTTATAGTATACAAGATCATGAGTTATAGGTTTATGGTTTAAGGGTTTATGGTTTTATGGATTAGATGTTTACAGTCTATGGGTTTATGGTTCATCGGTTCATGGTTTATAGGTTTATTGTTTACAAGTTTATAATTTGTGGGTTTATGGTTTATGAGTTTCTGGTTTATAAACTAATGGTTTAAAGGATTATGGTTTATGGTTTATGGATTTATGATTTATAAATTATGGGTTTATGGTTTATGGTTTATGGATTTATGATTTATAAATTATGGGTTTATGGTTTATCGGTTTATGGTTTATGGGTTTATGGATTATAGGTTGATGGTTTATGCTTTTATGGTTTATGGTTTGTTGGTTTATGGTTAGTAAGTTTATAGTGTATAGGTTTACGGTTTATAGGTTTTTGTTTTATAGGTTTATGATTTATGGGTTTGTGGGCTTATGGTTCTCGAGTTAATGGTTTATGGGTTTATGGTTCATGGGTCTATAGTATATAGGTTTATGGTTCATGGGTTTTAAATTTTTGAGTTAATGGTTCGTAAGTTTATGGTTTATAGTTTTTTGGTTTATAGTTTATGGTTTATGAGTCTTTTGTTTTTGATTCTAGGTTTTTAATCTATGGTTTAAGGGTTTATAGTTGTCGATTTATGGTTTATGGGTTTATGGTTTATAGGTTTATAGTTTATAGGTTTATGGCTTATAAGTTTATGGTTCATGGGTTTACGGTTTATAGGTTCATGGTTCATGGGTTTATGGTTTATAGATTCATAGTTTATGGGTTTATGGGTTCATGGTTTATAGGTTTATAATTTGTGAGTTTATGGTTTATGGGTTCATGGTTTATGGGTTTATGGTATATGAGTTTTTATATTATGGGTTTATTGTTTATGGGTTTTTAGTTTATGGTTGATAAGTTTCTGATTTATGAGTTTATAGTTTATTGGTTTATGAGTTATAGGTTTACGGCATATGGGTTTATGATTTCTTAGGTTTATGGTTTATGGATTAATGGGTTTATTGTTTATGGGTTTCTGGTTTATGGGTTGATGGTCTATAAGTATATGGTTTATGGGTTTATAATTTATGAGGTTATGGTTTATGGGATTATGGTTCATGGGTTCATAGTGTATGGGTTTATGAGTTTGTGGTCTATGGGATTATGGTTTTTAAGCTTATGATATATGGTTAAATGGTTTATAGATTTATCGCTTATGGGTATATGGTTCATGGTTTATGGGTTTATAGGATTATAGTTTATGGGATTATGTTTTATGGGATTATGATTTCTGGGTTTATAGCTTATAGTTCATGAGTTTATAGTTTATGGGCTTATAGTTAATGGGCTTATTGTATATGAATTAAACAAGTTTATAGTTTATGAGCTCATGATTTATGAGTTTATAGTATATAAGCTTATGAGCTATAGGTTTATAGCTCATGGGTTTATGGTTTTATGGTTTATATGTTTACAGATTAAGGAATTATGGTTCATGGGTTTATGGTTTAGGGGTTTGCTGTTCACAAGTTTATAATTTATGGGTTTATGGTTTATGAGTTTCTAGTTTATAAACTAATGGTTTATGGTTTAAGGATTTATGATTTATAAATTATGGGTTTAAGGTTTATCGGTTTATGGTTATGGGTTTATGGTTCATAGGTTTTTAAATCATAAGTTGATGGTTTGAAGGTTTATGTTTCTGGGTTAATGGGTTAATGGTTCATGAGTTCATGGTTTGTAAGTTCATGGTTTATAGGTTTATGGTTTATAGTTTATGGTTTATGGGTTTATGGTTCATGGATTCTTGGTTTATGCTTTAATGGTTCATGGTTTTTGGGTTAATATGTTTCTGGTTTATAGGCTTAAGGTTCATGATTCATGGGTTTATAGGTTTATAGGTTTATAGTTTATGGGATTATAGTTTATGGGATTATAATTTATGAGTTCATAGGTTTATGGTTCATGAGTTTATGGATTATGAGTCCATGGTTTATGAATTCATGCTTTATGGAATCGCGTTTTTTGAGTATATGGTTT
Source organism: Anastatus disparis (assembly GCA_017163975.1). NCBI lineage: Eukaryota > Metazoa > Arthropoda > Insecta > Hymenoptera > Eupelmidae > Anastatus > Anastatus disparis. The sequence goes on along the minus strand of JAFFSR010000361.1, from coordinate 1,182,277 downwards.
ATGAATTTAGGGTCCATGGGATTATGGTTTATAGGTTTATCGATTATAGGTTTGTGGTTTATGGGTTTATGGTTTATAAGTTTATTGTTTATGGGTTTATGGTTTATGGATTTATAGTTTATGGGTTCAGTGTTCATGGATTCAAATTGTATAGGTTTATGGTTTATGGGTTTATGGTATATAAGTTTATGGTTCATGATTTTATGGTTTATAGTTTATGGTTTATGAGCCTATTGTTAATAAGTTTATAGTTTATGGGTTTATTGTTTATGGGTTCATGGTGTATGGGTTTATGGTTCATAGGTTTATGGTTTATAAGTTCATGGTTTAGAGGTTTATGATTTATGGGTTCATAAATCAGGGGTTTATAGTTAATAGGTTAGCTGGTTCATGGTTTATTGGTTAAGGTGTTATAGGTTTATATTTTATTGGTTTATGGTCCATGGGTTTATGGTTTATGGTTTATAAGTTTAGTTTCCATGGGTTTATGCATTATAGGTTTATGTTTCATGGGTTCATGGTTTATGGGTTTATGGTTTATGGGTTTATCGGTGTATGGTATATAAGTTTATGGTTGATGGGTTCATAGTTTATAATTTATGTTTTATGAGTCTATTGTTAATGGGTTTATTGTTTATGGGTTTATTGTTTATGGGTTCATGGTGTATGGGTTAATAGTTCATAGGATTATGGATTATAAGTTTATGGTTCATAGGTTTATGTTTTATGGGTTCATGGTTTATGGGTTTATGGTTTATAATTTATGGGTTTATGGGTTTATGGTTCATGGGTTTATTGTTTATGGGTTTATGGTTTATGGGTTTATGGTTTATGGGTTAATGGTTTATGGGTTAATCGTTTATGGGTTTATACGTTTATGATTTATTGGTTTATGGTTTATGGGCTCATGGTTTATAAAATTATGCTTCATAGGTTCATGGTTGATACGTTTATGGTTTATGGTTTATGGTTTATGGGTTCATGGTTCATCGATTTATGGTTCATGCTTTATAGGTCTATGGTTTCTGGGTTTATAAGAATATGGTTTATAGGTTTATAATTCGTGAGTTCATGATATATAGGTTTATGGTCTACGCTATATGGTTTATGGGTTTGTCGTTAATGGGTTTATGGTTTATGGGTTCATGGTTCTTAAATTCAGAGTATATGGGTTTATGAGTTTATGATTTATTGGTTTATAATTTTATAGTTTATGCGATTATGGTTTATGAGTTTATGGATTATAGGCTCAGGGTTTATGGAATAATGGTTTATGAGCTAATGGTTTAAGGGTTTGTGGTTTCGGGGTTCATGGTTTATGAGTTCATGGTGCTTAAGTTCATAGTATATGGGTTTATGAGTTTATGGTTTGTGAGTTTATGGTTAATAAGTTTATGATTTATGAATTAAAAGTTAATGGATTTATGGTTTATGGGTTTATGGTTTATGATTTATGGGTTTATTGGTCTATAGGATTATGGTTCATGGGAGTATAATCTTTAAGACTATAGGTTCATTGTTTATGGGTTTAAAGGTTTATAGGTTTATTGTTTCTGGTTTTTGAGTTAATGGTTTATGGTTTATAAGTTCATGATTCATGTGTTAATGGTTATTGAGTTAATGGTTTATGGTTTATAAGTTAATGATATATGTGTTAATTGTTTTTTGGATTTATGGTTTATAGGTATATAGTTTATGGTTCATGGGTTAATAGGTTTATAGTTCATGGGATTATTGTTTATGGGTTTATGGTTTATGGGTTTATAGCTTACGGTTAATGGGTCTATAGTTTTTAGGGTTATAGTTCATAGGTTTGTTGTTTATGGGTTTATGGCTCATGGGTTTATGGTTTATGGGTTTAAGTTTCAAAGGGTTTATAGGTCTATGGATTATGGGTTTATATTTTATAAGTTCATGGTTTATAGGTTTATGGTTTACGGATCTATCGTTTATGTGTTAATTATTCAAAAATTTATAAATTTACGCTTCATGGAATATGGTTTATAGGTTTATCGTTTATAGGTTCGCGGTTTATGGGTTTATGTTTCATGAGTTTATGGTTCATGGAATTATGGTTTATCGATTTATGGTTTTGGTTTATAGGTTTATGATTTATGAGTTCAGTGTTTATGGATTCACATTGTATAGATTTACGGTTTATGGGTTTATGGTATATAAGTTTATGGTTTATGAGTTTATGGTTTATGAGTTTATGGTTTAGGAGTTCATGGTTTATAGTTTATGGTTTATGAGTCTATTGTTTATGGGTTTATGGTTTATGGGTTTATGGTTTATGGGTTCATGGTGTATGGGTTATGGGTTATGGTTCATAGGTTTATGGTTTATAGGTTCATGGTTTATAGGTTTATGGTTTATGGGTTTATGAATTATGGGTCTATAGTTAATAGGTTAGTGGGTTTATGGTTTATTGGATTAGGTATTATAGATTTATATCTAATTAGTTTATGGTCCATGGGTTCATGGTTTATGAGTTTATGGATTATAGGCTCAGGGTTTATGGAATAATGGTTTATGAGCTAATGGTTTAAGGGTTTGTGGTTTCTGGGTTCATGGTTTATGAGTTCATGGTGCTTAAGTTCATAGTATATGGGTTTATGAGTTTATAGTTTGTGAGTTCATGGTTAATAAGTTTATAATTTATGAGTTAATAGTTTATGGATTTATGGTTTATGGGTTTATGGTTAATGATTTATTGGTTTATAGATTTATAGTTTCTAGGATTATGGTTTATGGGATCATAATGTATGAGTTTATCGGTTTATGGTTTATAAGTTAATGAATCAGGGCTTATGGTTATGAAATAATGGTTTATGAGCTTATGGTTTATGGGTTTATGGGTTTATGGTTTATGATTTATTGGTTTATAGGTTTATAGTTTCTGCGATTATGGTTTATGGGATCATAATTTATGAGTTTATAGGTTTATGGTTTATAAGTTCATGAATCAGGGCTTAGGTTTATGGAATAATGGTTTATGAGCTAATGGTTTATGGGTTTATGGTTCATGGGTTCATGGTTTTTCAGTTTATGGTATATGGGTTTATAACTTTATGGTTTGTGAGTTTATGGTTAATAAGTTCATAATTTATGAGTTAATAGTTAATGGATTCATGGTTTATGGGTTCATAGTTTATGGGTTTAAAGGTTTATAGGTTTATTGTTTATGGGTTTCTGGTTTTTTAGTTAATGGTTTATAAGTTCATGATTTATGTGTTAATAGTTTATGGGTTTATGGTTTATAGGTTTTTGAATCATAAGTTTATGGTTTACAGGTTCATGTTTATGGGTTTATGGGTTAATGGTTTATGGGTTCATAGTTTGCAAGTTCATGGTTTATAGGTTTATGGTTTATGGTTTATACTTTATGGTTTATGTTTTATGGGTTTATGGGCCATGGATTCATGGTTTATTCTTTAAAGGTTTATTATTTTTGGATTTATAGGTTTACGGTTCGTAAGTTAATGGGTCTATGGTTTTATAGTTAATGGGATTATAATTTATGAGTTTATAGGTTTATGGTGTATGAGTTTATGGATAATGGGTTTCAGGTTTATGAATTTACGCTTTATGGGTTATGTTTTATAGGTTTAACGTTTATAGGTTTGCGGTTTATGGGTTTATGGTTCATAAGTTTATGGTTCATGGGTTTATGTGTTCATGGTGTATGGGTTTATAGGTTCATGGTTTATAGGTTAATGGTTTATGGGTTCATGAATTATGAATTTATAGTTAATAGCTTAGTAGGTCTATGGTTTATTGGTTTAGGTGTTATAGGTTTCTATTCGATTTGTTTATGGTTCATAGGTTCATGGTTCATGGTTTATAAGTTTATGGTTTATTGGTTTATGGATTATAGGTTTATTTTTTATAGTTTCATGGTTTATGAGTTTATGGTTTATGGGTTTATGGTTTATGGGTTTATTATTTATGGGTTTGTGGGTTTATGGTTTATGGGTTAAGGGTTTTTGAGATTATGGTTCATGGCTTTATAGTGTATGGGTTTATGAGTTAGTGGTTTATGGGATTATGGTTTATAAACCTATAATATATGGCCGAATGGTTTACGGATTTATAGTTTATGGGTATATGGTTCATGGTTTTTGGGTTTATAGGATTATAGTTTGTGGGATTATGGTTTATGGGATTATTGTTTATGGGATTATTGTTTATGGAATTATGGTTTATGGGTTTATAGCTTATAGTTCATGAGTTTCTAGTTTATTGGCTTATAGTTTATGGGCTTATTGCTTATTAATTAAACAAATTTATATTTTATAAGCTCATGATTTATGAGTTTATAGTATATAAGTTTATGAGTTAATAGTATATAAGTTTATGAGTTTATAGTATATAAGTTTATGAGTTTATAGTATATAAGTTTCTGAGTCATAGATTCATGGCTTATGGGTTTATGGTTTTATGGTTTATATGTTAACAGTTCATGGGTTTATGGTTTATGGGTTCATGGTTTATGGGTTTATTGTTCGCAAGTTTATAATTTATGGGTTTATGGTTTATGAGTTTCTGGTTTATAAACTATTGGTTTATGGGATTATGGTTTATGGTTTTTTGATTCATGATTAATGTATTATGGGTTTAGGGTTCATCGTTCTATGGTTTATGGGTTCATGGTTCATAGGTTTTTGAATGATGAGTTTATGGTTCACAGGTTTATGTTTATGGGTTTATGGGTTAATGGTTTATGGTTTCATGGTTTGTAAGTTCATGGTTTATAGATTCATGGTTTATGGTTTAT